>CAJQUW010013815.1:0-447500 GCA_907163375.1 Prostheceraeus crozeri | reverse complement strand
TCGGCGAAGTGCCCTATACACGAGTGTGATCACGACTTCACAAACAATGCAACATTCCTCGAATGGGCTGAGGACTTCTTGAAGTTAACGGAGTCCCCCGAGGGACGTGACTTACCTTCTTTCATTTTTTATGGTTAATTACACTTACATTGTAAACCTCTTGTTTTCATTTCGCAAATTCTGTAAATGGGATTCTGATTAGTAAATAATAGAACATTCATAACATAATTTCTGATCTGTAAACGCATTATGAAAATAAATAAAATTGTCATCATAGTCACAATGGCCACAATTGTCGCATTTGAGCAAGCAGTCTCAAAACAAACACCTGTTTAAGTACCGAAATAGATGTTCGCATCCCTATTCTAATTCACATACTCTAATTCAATTTCGGAACAAGGCGTTCCGAATCATTGAGTATGATCTCAATTCGCCTATCAATCGGAACGCGGTTCCTATTTACATGTTCCTATCCATGTTCGCATCCATTCGCAATTCGGAACATGTTCATATCCATGTTCGCATTCGCAATTCGGAACACATGTTCCTATCCATGTTCGTATCCACTATCAGTGCGTCCGCAATTCTAACTACTTCTATGGTTATCCATCCAAAGAATATCGTGTAACATCACTTCCGCTGTAGAATTTTTGATCATTTTAGCATGATTGAGATAGGCCTACGTATTACCTACATACTTACTCGTACATATTAGACATCCATGCGTGAAGTGTAGAATATCGGATTTCTTTAAGTAAGAAAATTATTTAATCAAATAAAATACTTCCAAAATAGAGGTGCCTCCGAATTAGCCGTGTTTACCCTACAAAGATGCACGGGTCTCATCAGCAAGCTGATCAATTGCCTAAATTTCGCTTCGGCTCCTTTAGCATCTAGGGCAAGGGTACGCAATCTTTTACATTTTTCGGGCGCCATTTCGAAAGCCGAAAGAATCACGGCCGCACTTAATATGTGTGCAAACAAGTAGGTCAATAACCAATCCTTTTTATATTCCACCACTCAAATTAGTTTTCCCTGATGCAGTGAAAATCGCAAAAAGGTCTGCTTCGTAAAGAATGAATTAGCAAGTTAACCCATCTGCGTCCGACGGTCATTTTTGACCCGAAAAGATTTTAAGCTTAAGGTGTTATCAGCGCTCAAAAAGAAAAGTTGAAAGCATGTTTTTTCTGAGGGCAACCGAAGGAGAAAACACTTTACTAAGCTATTGTAATAATTCATAAAGGAATCACGAGCCATACAAAATTCATTCATTCATCACAGGGCCGGCGATCTAGCAGGCATCCTTATTCAGGCCATTGACTTGAAGCTTACGTGCGCGAGCAATTTGAGTAAACAGCAATTGTCCCTTTTGTTTCTTTTAGCTGATGACTGCAGCCATGAATGCACATGAATTCAACTTCCCTAAAATATTCTATTCATGAGTTATCGAACTGTTTGAGCGTCTTCATCGCGCCTGCGGGCGCGCATTTTTCCAAGCAGCATGGGCATAAAGGTGTTCCACAGTTAAAAGGTGACTGGCATGCTACCATAGTTCCGATTGTTTTTCGATTCCAGAAACATTTGCAATATACATGTACAACATTCTTTTTCATTTACTTCTCATTGTCACGGCCGCACTTTGCCTCTGCTACGGCCGCAGGTTGCGCACCCCTGATCTAGGGCGATCAGCAGCAGGCGAACCCACGACCAAAGGCATGCCCCACCAAGCTTATGAAAGGCTTGAAGTAGTACAAACCAACTTACAAGCCAACATAACAAAATGAACAGAACATCAAAGATGATAAAACAAAAAGACTCATATCAGGAGGATATGACGAGACTCTGAAAAGTCTGAAGGATGCGGATGCAAATCTGAAGGTTCTTCTGAATGAAATGTTGAAACTAATGGATGAGAAAAATCTGGAATCAGACAGACTATTTCAATGCTGTTCGATGATAATGTTAATGCTGTTCCTAATAAGAAATGATTTTTATGAACTTTTCCACGTAATATCCGTACTACGAATAATACTCGTACTTCTAGCTAAATACAAAGTGCATTTCTAGGTATTTCGGCATATTTTCACTAGTTTGTATTGCATGTACATGTATATGCAACAAATGTGCATTTACGGGCTCAAGAAAACAATAGGAAGATCATGCAATTCAATTACAATGCGAATTATAGTCATGCATATGAAGCAGTAAGTTCTTTGAGCTGGTGACACTGCATGGGCACGAATTTCGAGGGGTGGACACGAAAATCTTGAAAATTCTTAATCCGACCACTGATAAAAGTAAATACGGGTCGAAAAATTGTGCCCAAGGCTGGGCACTTGTGCCTGAATGTTTCCGATATATCGGGTCAGGAACGGACCCGAAGATTCAGGTCACTTGCAAATCTGAGTGCAACTTTCAAAACATGTCTTTGTTGTTCTTGAATATTAAATGCAAGCGCACATCATATCGTATCAGTTCAGCAGTCTAATTTGCTAGAAAGATAACCTTTGATATTTTATTCGCCGATGTTCTACGCCATGTACCCATGTAGCAAATCTCAAGCACAACTTCGGTGATATTTCATTGATAAAATATTTAAAAAATTATTTTGGTTACAAAAAAACAGGAAAACATTTTTATCCGAAAGCCTTTCTAAAAGCGTTGAATTTTTCATAATGCACTGAAATAGCCTAACTCAGTAATTTGATGTTTTCAATTTTCATTTAAATTGGACTTTGATTGATATATCACAGCAAAACATAATCGATTATTCAAAAAGCCATTTAGTGATCGCTAAATGATGATGAAGCTCGTGTCGTATCAGATAACACGGTTAACAAATGCAAATACTCCATCATTCCAGCAAGTACTCTGAATGCTTAATGAATGGTTAGTTATTAACGTTGCTGTCGTAACTGCTCTTATCTGAATCATATCTTTGTGGTTGCTATTGAATGATGTAATCTTCTTTCGCAAACTTTCGTCTATATGCGAGCTCAAGTTTATCGACAATGGCGATACAAATTTACTTTCAGGCATCTTCGAGAACTCGGTTACGTCATTCTAGACAGAATTATCTTCATCAAATCGATGTCTTAAGATAGAAGTCAATGGCGGCTGCATTCGGCGATATATAAGTAATTAACGTTAATAGACAAGGTTTGCATGGTGAATAATTAATTAAGAGGAAATTGACAGTTTTGATATAAGAATGTGAAATGAAAAGATTAATCTTCAGACACAATTCTCTGAATTGAAATTGTTTCATTTGCCACATTCAGTCTGTATTTGATAAAATTTCAATTTCTTGCCACATGGCATTGTCATTGATCCGAACTCAAACCGCTGACCACTTTTCTCCAAATGCCATGGCAGCGTATTTGGCTTTCGCCGATTTGGAGTAGGCCTATACAAATGTTATCCAATTAGTATTTCATGCGGTGTCAATATGATTTACAGAAGTGTCAAGTTCATTGTGTCAATCACAGAATTAGACAGGTCGTCTCTTCTTCTGTTTGACTAGAAAGGAAACATTGGAACATGTAGCGCTAATGAAATGGTATAATATGCTGACATAATACCATAGCAATGGAACAATGAGCAGCCAGTTCAGAATTAAACACGCCAAATTGTGCGAAGTTTCAGTGACTGTCATCAACCGGATCACACAACAAAGAGACGCAGAAGATATCAAGTTCTACAGTGAAGTTTGTGAACGCTTTTCGCCTGCTACCTTTTTTAATAATGATCGGAAGGAACAGCATGATCGAGAAAACTTTTGCGCAAAAATCTAAATTCTTCGAATCTGAAGAAATCGTGGCGATCGGATCATTTTGAAGAAATTCAAAGCAATCCCCAAGCGTCGCACGACCATTTTTCATATCTCCGTATGGTATTAAAAATTTCTCCTTGCCCACTTAGTAAGTTCCTGCAAGTGCCATAGTTTTCAATCATTTGCACTTCCACCAAAGTGACACGCTTAATTAAGCAATCAAAATTCTGTGGTTTCAATGAACTATGCAGATGAATATCGTACGTATATGGCATCGATATTTTGTGATAGCTTGAAGACTTAGAAAGCGTCGATTAGACATAGATTTTGATTTCACAAAAATTGTCCGCTAGTGTTTAATCATATTACTTTCCATTTAGAAAATTTGTATACTGTGGGAAATTTGAGGGCACGTAAGCGCCTGAAAATGTCCTACATTGTTGCCTTCAAAATCTATGTTAATACTATGGTGCGTCATTGAATTGTTCTGGGCAGCAATGTAATATTGCAGTTCAGATATCTGAACCGCAATATGCTATAAGGCTGAAGGCCGTTAGGCACGAAGCCATAGCTTATTGCGGTTCTGAGATCTGAATTACAATATCATTGTGTTGAGGTTATCTATGATTGAACCACAATATGCTAAACAGGTATATTGCGGTTCAATATTTTAACATTGAAAGATATACGAACCTAAACACAATGTTATGAATACATAGGCAGATATACGCTAACTGAGATTTCTTAAATTATTGAGATTTCTTAATTATTATCAAGGAGGTCTAGATATCTATAATTGTACAGGAGGCAGAATGACGCTTTCTGTGGGAGAGCTTCGAAGGCCTGTTACAGAGATAGGAGCATATCACGACACTGAATGAATTTGCAATATTTTGCAAGTTTTTTCGAATTTTTGTGTAACCTGTGAATTATCTGCTCTCTTTCACTGTCATTGAATCGAATGTGAAGATCAGGAGATATTTCATTCAATATTTTCCTCATTTGAAAAATATAGAACCAGTGAATTCCGCAGCATTTGTATTTGCTGTTCAAAATAAGTGCAACGACTACTTTATCTGTGAATACGTTGAGAAACAAAGGTAAATTTTTACTTTGAATGCTCGATTGAAAACATACCAGAAAAATCAAACCAGCTATTTTAAGAACATGTTTTGTATACTCTTGCAAATCGACGATGTCTTTTATTTTCCAAGATGAACTCGGATCACAAGGAAGATTTTCATATAATAATGTTTGTTATATCGTGGCATGGTAATACATATGGTCGTCCCCACATTCTGAAATGACTTTTATCAAAGCTATCAACTGAGTATAAAAATTAAGCCTTCAAGGTAAGAAAACAGGCATCAGTCTTGCTGTTGAAGACTTTTCTCCAATCAAGTGACTTATCATGAGAACAAGGATTGCCCGGGCAGGCTTGATCGTCTTCGGAATACCTCTATGGAAATACTCGATCAGATCGTTTCCACGCAAACGTATTGAAGGTTTGATATATGTCTCGTCGAATATGATTATCCAATCTTTTTGCATGCCATGCAACTCAGAGGAGATGCTAAGCGTCTCACGAACGTCATCGGTAGACCCAAACCCAGAGAGATCACAAATTTTTGTCAAAGTATCGGGATGCGGAAGATGTAGGTATTGTCTTAATGTTGAATATTTTGCACGATAACAAGAAATAACAGTTCAATAAGTCACGTGGTTACAATCTGCAACGAAGAAAAGGTTATTTAAATACTACGTATAAACAATTAAGCAATAGGTAATGTTAGTTAAATATCTTTAAAAATAAGAGCTACCATTATAACCTAATGTTCGGTTAAGCAATGGGTTGCTACTAAAAATTTTTATAGATTCCACAATACTAATCTCAAAGTCCGAGTTTCCACGGTAAATGATTTTAAAGCAATCATTGTAGTTACGAAAACAATGGTTACATTGTTCTATGTGTTTTGCAACGGCACTATTTCCACTTAAGTGTTCAAGTTGACGTTGATGCAGACGTCTTTTGGTTTTGCCAATATATTGGCAATCAGGATCAACCTGACATTAAAAGCAATAGACAAAACCAAAAGACGTCTGCATCAACGTAAACTTGAACACTTAGGTGGCAATAGTGCCATTGCAAAACACATAGAACAATGTAACCATTGTTTTCGTAACTACAATGATTGCTTTATGCTTTAAAATCATTTACCGTGGAAACTCGGACTTTGAGATTAGTATTGTTGAATCTATAAAAATTTTTAGTAGCAACCCATTGCTTAAACCGAACATTAGGTTATAATGGTAGCTCTTATTTCTTAAAGATATATAACCAACATTACCTATTGCTTAATTGTTTATACGTAGTATTTAAGCAACCTTTTCTTCGTTGCAGATTGTAACCACGTGACTTATTGAACACTTGTTGACTTGATCTCCACCGTCTAAACATTCAAGAAATAACTGATTTGCAACCGTCGTAGTAGAAGAATATCGATTAGTATTGAATGACAAATTTGATAACTGTCAATTATGAAATAATGTTGATCAGTTTGGAAGTTCTTATGGGCACTACTGCAGTTTAGTGCACCCTCTATGAAAGAGACGGAAACGCGCCTACTGAAGTTTAGTGCACCCTAAAACAACGGCGCATTCTCCCGCAAACGATGACTACGCACATTACACCGAAGCGCGCGCTCGGTGTAATGTGCGAAGACGAAGACGAAGACACACGAAGACACAAAGACACTCATTTATAACTATAGGGAAGAACGAACGGCATTCATTCTGTTGATTAAATCATGTTGTTCTCACATGCATTTTAGGGTGCACTAAACTGCAGTAGGGGTAAAAGAGGGTGCACGAAACTGCAGTAGTGCCGTTCTTATGTTGAAGGACAATATGCTTAGTTTTATCGCTTACGAGGTGACATAATTTTTGCGTCATTAATAGTCGCTTCGAGATGAGACCATCTTTAAAGATGATGTTGGAATCCGAGAAAATCACGAATATTCACAAGATCTCCGCATGATTTCACAGAGACATTCATAAATTTATCAATTTTTGTAGAAAACTGTATAAAGTCATCATTAATCAGCCGAAAACATTTGGATGCATTCGTGCGATAATTTGATAAACAGCTCATCCTTAAAAAAAGCAGATGGCTTTAATCATGCCGATGAATCAATCCTTTGATGCCATCGCGCTTTTCGAATGAATCGAACTCGTCTGCTACTTCTACTAAAAATTTTTCGTTCATGGATTTCACGTGATTTGTTACACTGGTGAATCTTTTAAGTGTCTTAACGTTTTTAACGTTAAGTGTTTTAAACGTGCCTTTCTTGTCATGAAAATTCCCCTCGATGGCCAACTTTTCCAGCAGATTTGAATACTTTTTGTTATTGTCACAGTATTAGGAATGTAATCAGTCCAACGTTTTCCATGAAGCGTTTTTGCTGGTATGTGGTATACTGAGATATAGGGAATGCCATTTGATTCATAATTAGTTTTGCTCCTGTGAACACTGCATTTATTCATTATCAGGAATGAATGAAGTAACTTAGACCCTGCTTTGACAATGCAAGATAAATTCCAAAACTATTTATTGCTTTTAGCATGCATAAGCAAGTAGAATTTGAACCATCCTATCTCTGTAACAGGCCTTCGAAGCTCTCCCACAGAAAGCGTCATTCTGCCTCCTGTACAGTTATAGATATCTAGATCTCCTTGATTATTATATGCCCGCCAATTTCACATAGAATTCTCACCGTACCAGATAGCCATGAACCGTCGTCCATCACTCCAGATTAAGGGGGCGAACTCGAAATGTTAATTGCATCATTACAAATAGTGATGCCCGGAATGTTCCTGTTGTTTCAATTTACAGCATACTTGAATTTAGCAAACTTAATCCTTTTATTTTTGATAATTACAGAGAAAAGTTTTGCAATATCTGCAGATATTTAGCCGTTACTTTGATTATTAACTTGATTATTAATTATCCCGTAAAGCAGGGGGTTCCCAACCTGGGGTACGCGAAGGAATTTTGTGGGGTACCCAGAATATGGGAGATTTATTATAATTTGATTACATGTATTATCATTACAATTTGATTACTTTCCTGTTAATGGGTCAGTTGAACTGTTAAACCTTGTGCGCATTCCGTATTGGATTGGCCTGGAAGCAACCGTTGCCAGTAGTAACCCCATTGCAAATTCAAGCGCAAAATGTGAAATGCTGAGTCATCATGCTGACTCAGCCCCCCCCCTCTGGCAGGAAGGTGAGGGAGTTGGCCAAGGATGTGTTGGGAGGAATGGGTCCGAGAGGAAGAAACTGGTCCCTCCCCCCCTCTGGAAGGAAGGAAGGAAGGAGGAGTGATGAGGCAAGGGGTGGGAAGGAAGGCGGTAGGAATGTGTGAGGGATAGAGTGAGGAAAGGGCGGGTGTTGATGGTTTTGGGATGGGAAAGGCTGGAATTCGACATGAAGGAGGCCTCGGATGAGAAAACGGAGTGCAAAATCGGACTCTACGTGAAATGTTGGGTTAGGAAGGATGTTTCCAGCGAAATCGGTGAGAAAAAGTTTTGAAGACGTGCCCCCCCTCCTGCCAAACTTCCAACTTTGGTTGTAGACATCGTAGAAAGTCGTGCAATAGCTCATTTGAAAGCTAAGAGTGAGACAAATGCAGTGGTAAGCTCAGTTTGGACTAATTTTCTTGGGTTTAGGGAGGAAAATAGCACGAAAACGTCAGAGTTGAAAAAGTCAGGTTTTGGAGGTTTTGGGATGAGAAAGCCCATTTTTCGGGCAGAAGGAGACCTCGGATGGGAAAACGGAGGCCAGATTCGGACTCTACGTGAAATGTTGGGTTAGGAAGGATGTTTCCAGCGACATTGGAGAGAAAAAGTTTTGAGGACGTCCCCCCCTCCTGCCAAACTTCCAGCTTTGGTGTGAGAGATCGTAGAAAGTCGTGCAATAGCTCATTTGAAAGCTAAGAGTGAGACAAATGCAGTGGAAAGCTCAGTTTGGACTAATTTTCTTGGGTTTAGGGAGGAAAATGGCAGGAAAACGTCAGAGTTGGAAAAGGCAGGTTTTGGAGGTTTTGGGATTAGAAAAGTCATTTTTCGGGCAGAAGGAGGTCTCGGATGGGAAAACGGAGTGCAAATTCGGACGTTTTGGTCAATGTTGGGTCTAGGGACTTCTTCCCAACTTAATCGGAGAGAAAAAGTTCTGCCCCCCCCCTCGGCAGCGATCTTCTAACTTTGGTTGTAGACATCGTAGAAAGTCGTGCAATAGCTCATTTGAAAGCTGGGAGTGAGACAAATTCAGTGGAAAACATGGCTTGTTCGTATCTGCCTTCGTTTAGAGGTGAGACGTTATTGAAAATTTTGGACCTTGGCGAAAAACGACAGAGTTAGAATGTTTATGAAAATCGCTCTAGCGGGTGAAGCAAGCCTCGGACGGGAAAACAGAGACCAGATTTGGAATCAGCGTCAAATTCTGCTTCGGCATGGTAAATTTGAAAGCCATCGGAGAGAAAAAAATTTTCATCATTTTTCCGAAAAACGAGTTAGAATTTTTGCGATGGCTGCGGGCTGTATAGCCAAACCGAAGCATTGGATGGGGAAATGGAGGACAAATTCGGATTCAGCATCAAATTTTACATGGAAATAGTAAATTTCCAGCTCCATCGGAGCACTAGAACCGGAGATAGACGGGTTTAAAGTTTTTGGATGATGGGTATTACGTCATCAGCTGATCGCCACACACTATATAAGTGGAAACTCGGCTTGTGGAAATCAGTTCTCCTCCCGACTGGGTTGGGGTAGGTGAGCTCCGGAGCTCCGATGATAGCTTCGGACATTCCAAATTCCAGGTTTCTGAAAGAAACCTACTTAGAAAATTTCATTGCTGAAGTCAGCTAAGGCGTCAGACTTAGAGGTTCGCCAGGAGATGGCCTTCGTCTCCAGGCCATAAAAGACTCCAAAACTTTAAAGGCTTGTAACTTTGCTTCTACAAGTCCGTTTGACTTGGTTTAAAAAAGGTTCGGTTGCTATTGACCTGCCCTAAGTGATAGACTACTTATAAAATTTCATAAGTAGTGCTAAAAAGTTGAAAAATTTAAATTCACTAGTTTTGGAGGTTTTCTGGGGTTTTCGACCCTGCTGAAGTCAATGAAAGGATTTTTAATGATGTCTGAGCCAGTCTTCTCATGTTACAAGCAGCTTTTCACTGAAAGCGAGCAAGACACGGAGAGTTTTGCTGTAATATTCCACTGACAGGGTGTTCCTTTGGGACGGCGGACGATGCCGTAGTGATAAGTGTGGCAAGGGAGTGTGTCATAGTTTAGACCGAAACCGCTCGGGCAACTCATGTCTCATGTTGGGCATTTGACACAGTTCTCAACGTAGCACTTTGAACGCCAATCGGTTGAGTCTTAGCTATCTTGTCATGGGTGGCCTCTAAACATCTCCATTGCAAAACGCTGGTGAATCAAGCTCTCTACGGCTTGCTATCAAGCTGATCAAAGCAACGACTTGGGATGTTTCCTCCTGTAAATAACTTCACCGATTTTTATGTTAAAATCGGGGCCCGGATACCAACACAGTGATATGACGCACGCTCTGTCCGCTCGAGGTTGGATTTGTGGGTCGAGGCCTTGGAGCTGGGATAAGATCCCCTCTGAGTAATGCCTGTAACGGATTCAAGAGCTTAACACCCAACCGGTTACTGGCTTGCTATCAGGCCTTCTTCGTCTAGCCTCAGTAACTCAGGGTTGGCAACGTCTATCGTTTGTCATTGTAACTTGGTAAAAATGGGGCGGTTACTGCAAGCATTGACGTCAAACCTTTTCGCGTCATAGGGGAATCCGTTTTTGTGTTGGGAGTTGGTAACAGAAAGCACGGCGACTGCCGATGCCCATACATGGTAAAACTGCTGTTGTCAAGTTAAAAGCATGGCCAAATAAGGAAGGTCTGAATCATGGCTTTGTGCTCCCTGGGTATATAAACCGCGACTTTTCTCTAGTCTTCACTCCTGTTTCAAGTTGCAAGACGAACGGTGAGTGCTCTGACAAAGTTTGTTAAGAAGCTTTAGAGTTTCACAAACTTGGAATCAATCGTTTGCTATCAAATGAATGCGAACAATCTTTAGAGTTTCATAAATTAGGAATTTTATAAACTAGGAATCAATCGTTTGCTATCAAACGTTTACGGACTTATAATCATTGTTTTTCCCATTTCACTTCAGAAAAATGCCTAAATCCGCAAATGTGCGAACAACGTACAAGTTGTGCTCCTGCTCAAAAGTATTTAAGAGTGACGGATTTAAAAAGCACAAGTGTGCGAATAAGAAGCAGGTGGGTGGGCTGCGCTACTTTTGCAGCAAACACCAAGTTTCACGTCTATTAGAGACACCGACGGAATGGCACTCCACACACAGCGAATGTCAGCAGGAAGAGCTCACAGAGGCAGAGAAAGAAAGATTATTTGCCATAGAACTGAAGACGCTTAAAAATCAGCAGGCAGTCGCTGCAATTGTACCACCAGAAGCTACCCCAGCCCTGAGCGAGTCAGCACCACAGTCGACTTCTGATCTCAGTGAGACCAGTAGCGAGAGTGAAGGGGAGGCTGAGGAAGGAGCCAACAAAGTTGATCTCGATAACGAGACAGAGTCAGCGAGAAGTAGCGGAATTGTAACTCAATGTCGCACATTTCAAGATTGTCCACCACTGCTTGCTAAGCATGAAAAGCTGGAAAAATATCTTGCTAAGTGGAAGGAAGATACTTTCTACTTTAAGCAGAAATCAGAGAATTTTTCGCGAATGACACAGGAGCTGAAGAAGGTGAAGGAGGCGTTAAATGAAAAAGAAGGCGAGTTGGAGCGTGAAAGGTTCAAGAACCTGTCGCGCAATGCGAGAGAAGAAGGCTTGCTAGTTGAGAAGGAGAAAAGAGAGAAGGAGATGAGGCGGGTGGGAGAGGAGATCGAAGGGTTGCGGAGGCAGTTGGGGAAGGTGATTGAGAGCAATCAGGAGCTACATTGCAAGGTACAAGGCAGTGATAAGAAGTGACAGAGATCAAGTCGTCTACACATCCCAATCAAGAGGGGAGAGGTGATAGCGGAGCCACTTCTCTACGAGCGAGGAAGAGGTGAGCGGTGTTACTCCAGGCTGAAGAAGGGTGTTGACTGTCTTCACTTTACATTCAACCACTCGGAAGACATCACAGGATTCTTATATGAACCACGTCCGGAGAAGCTTTGTAAGTTAAAGCAAGTAACTTAGAAGTCAAGATGATAACTAACAACTTCTTTCTTTACAGATATCAATGAGAAGCGCCCACCTGCTTCCGTCAACGAGCCGGAGACGAAGCGGCAAGCTTGAGTCCCATATTCCTCCAATCATCCCGAGAACGACCCATGGGCTCTTTTAAGGGCCAACCTTCTAATGCAGCTAAAGCGGTCCCAAGCCCGCCACATATCGTCGGATATGGAATGCAGAGGGGAAGAAAAATGATGAATGGAATGAAATGGGAGGCCACCCTTTCACCACATGCAACACATTACAGACTTCTCTCTTCGCTAGTGAACAAGCTCTTGTCAGCGTCGTCAGAAAGTGTATCATGGTTTGTAAAAGTCTTACTGCAGCACAGGTTGATGTATAGTTAGAAAAGTTTGATCATGATGTTTTATGAAACACACATATCATAAAATGTAAGTGTCAGTGTAGTCAACTAGTTTTACTACGACACATGTTTGTAAAAGTAAAGGTCAGAAAGTGTATCATGGTTTGCAAAAGTTTTATTGCAACACAGGTTGATGTATAGTCAGAAAAGTTTGATCATGGCGTTTTATGAAACACAAGTGTTATGAAATGTAAGCGCTAGTGTAGTCAAATAATTTTACTACGACACATGTTTGTAAAAGTAAAGTTTGATCATGACGTTTATTCGTGAGTGTCGTCAGAAAGTGTATCATGGTTTGCAAAGTAAGTGTAGTCAAATAATATTACCGCAACGCACGTTTGTGAAAATAAAGTTTAATCATCGAAGTTGTATGACTGACCGAACTCATCACAGCACTAGAAAGTTTTATCGAAAAGGTTTTACTGCACAGTGTAGATTGTCTTGTAACTTACTTTCACAGTGTTAGAAAGTTTTATTGGAGACAGTTGTCAAATGTTTCCCTATTAGAAAATTCAAACTTCATAACTGTTAGATTAGCTTCATCAGGTTTACTAAAAACAGATTTCTACTGCAGTGAGACTGCGAGTTTAGAATGTTATATGAAAACAGTGTTCACCACAGCATTAGAAAGTTTAGCACAACACAAGTGTCATGAAATGCAAGCGTTAGTGTAGTCAAATAATTTTACTACGACGCGCGTTTGTGAAAGTAAAGTTTGATCATTGAAGTTGTATTCGTAAGTCTAGTCAGAAACTTTATCATGTTGTACAAAGGTTTTACTGCAACACAGGTTGATGTATAGTTAGAAAAGTTTGATCATTGAAGTTGTATTCGTAAGTCTAGTCAGAAAGTGTATCATGGTTTGCAAAGTTAGTGTAGTCAAATAATTTTACTGTGACACCCGTTTGAGACAGTAAAGTCTGATCATCGAAGTTGTATTCGTGAGTGTCGTTAGAAAGTGTATCATGGTTTGTAAAAGTTTTACTGCAACACAGGTTGATGTATAGTTAGAAAAGTTTGATCATTGACGTTGTATGACTGACCGAACTCACCACAGCACTAGAAAGTTTTATCAAAAAGAATTTACTGCACAGTGTAGATTGTCTTGTAACTTACTTTCACAGTGTTAGAAAGTTTTATTGGAGACAGTTGTCAAATGTTTCCCTATTAGAAAATTCAAACTTCATAACTGTTAGATTAGCTTCATCAGGTTTACTAAAAGCAGTTTTCTACTGCAGTAAGACTGAGAGTTTAGAATGTTATATGAAAACAGTGTTCACCACAGTGCTAGAAAGTTTTACTGCACTGTGTAGATTGTTTCACACAAGGTCTTATAGTCAGCGTTGAATGTTTTATAAAACCAGATGTTGTTACAAACGTTGAGTGTGTGAGAGCTAGTTCCATGACATTGAATCGCATGGGTTGTAAAGTTCATAATCCAAGGCTAGGCTCCTCTACGGTTGGATTTAGGGTTTTATATTACATGCGTTAACCGTTCGTGTAGAATATGTGAAGCACATGTTCGCTTAAATGCAAATGTTGAAATAAGTTTGTAAGAAGTCTTTGACAGGTTGTTGTGAAACGTAGCGAACGTTGAAAAAAGTTTTATGAAATGTTTCTGCAGTCACACTCGTTAGCGTACCAGCTTTACTAAATGTGTTGTTTGCCTTTATCAAATTGAATGTGTGTGTTTTGTAAATAAAGACATCGTGTTTGCACTCTGCATCGACAGCATACAAGTATAGACATAACAACCTGTAGCGTTGTTAGTCGAATGCATATGAGATAGGAAACACTCAAAGCATGTGTGAGATTAAAATCAACCTGCTAGATGAAGTGAAACACAAAAGTGTCACAACTAGTTTACGGGAAATAAAGGAGAACTGTGACAACGTTTACACTCATCATAGACAGATGAACATATAGTCTAACTTTCTAACATTCAAATGAAAGTCGTAAACATGAACAGCGGTGTAAGAAACTTTATGTCAACAACTTTATGTTGGTAAAACTTTCATAGATTACAGGCGTGTTTAAAGCTGATTTAAAGTCCTGTAGAAACGCATAAGTCTTAGTTCAACGACTCGACCCTTGAACTCACACAATGAATACTTCTGTGTAGAAAACTCATTTGTAGGAAACAGCATTTTCTGTGCGAATGCAGACGATGTAAACATGAAATTTAACATGGCTTGCAATAGTCAACACGTTGCCATTCAAAATGTTTATCATAAAACCTATCAGTGAAAAAAACCCTCCTGTGCCCACAAAGAATCATAGTACACTCTGACGCCTGTTTGTCTCGCTAGCCCCTCAGCAGATAGAGTAGAACACAAAGATGAATGACATATCGCAGCCGGTGGGCGATAGTCTGTCGCGCTAGCCCCTCAGCAGATGGAGTAGAACAGCAGCCGGTGGGTGTGAGTTCAAGGGTCGAGTCGTTGAACTAAGACTTATGCGTTTCTACAGGTCTGTATATCAGCTTTAAACACGCCTGTAATCTATGAAAGTTTTACCAACATAAAGTTGTTGACATAAAGTTTCTTACACCACAGTTCATGTTTACGACTTTCATTTGAATGTTAGAAAGTTAGACTATATGTTCATCTGTCTATGATGAGTGTAAACGTTGTCACAGTTCTCCTTTATTTCCCGTAAACTAGTTGTGACACTTTTGTGTTTCACTTCATCTAGCAGGTTGATTTTAATCTCACACATGCTTTGAGTGTTTCCTATCTCATATGCATTCGACTAACAACGCTACAGGTTGTTATGTCTATACTTGTATGCTGTCGATGCAGAGTGCAAACACGCTGTCTTTATTTACAAAACACACACATTCAATTTGATAAAGGCAAACAACACATTTAGTAAAGCTGGTACGCTAACGAGTGTGACTGCAGAAACATTTCATAAAACTTTTTTCAACGTTCGCTACGTTTCACAACAACCTGTCAAAGACTTCTTACAAACTTATTTCAACATTTGCATTTAAGCGAACATGTGCTTCACATATTCTTCACGAACGGTTAACTCATGTAATATAAAACCCTAAATCCAACCGTAGAGGAGCCTAGCCTTGGATTATGAACTTTACAACCCATGCGATTCAATGTCATGGAACTAGCTCTCACACACTCAACGTTTGTAACAACATCTGGTTTTATAAAACATTCAACGCTGACTATAAGACCTTGTGTGAAACAATCTACACAGTGCAGTAAAACTTTCTAGCACTGTGGTGAACACTGTTTTCATATAACATTCTAAACTCTCAGTCTTACTGCAGTAGAAAACTGCTTTTAGTAAACCTGATGAAGCTAATCTAACAGTTATGAAGTTTGAATTTTCTAATAGGGAAACATTTGACAACTGTCTCCAATAAAACTTTCTAATACTGTGAAAGTAAGTTACAAGACAATCTACACTGTGCAGTAAATTCTTTTTGATAAAACTTTCTAGTGCTGTGGTGAGTTCGGTCAGTCATACAACGTCAATGATCAAACTTTTCTAACTATACATCAATCTGTGTTGCAGTAAAACTTTTACAAACCATGATACACTTTCTAACGACACTCACGAATACAACTTCGATGATCAGACTTTACTTTCTCAAACGGGTGTCACAGTAAAATTATTTGACTACACTAACTTTGCAAACCATGATACACTTTCTGACTAGACTTACGAATACAACTTCAATGATCAAACTTTTCTAACTATACATCAACCTGTGTTGCAGTAAAACCTTTGTACAACATGATAAAGTTTCTGACTAGACTTACGAATACAACTTCAATGATCAAACTTTACTTTCACAAACGCGCGTCGTAGTAAAATTATTTGACTACACTAACGCTTGCATTTCATGACACTTGTGTTGTGCTAAACTTTCTAATGCTGTGGTGAACACTGTTTTCATATAACATTCTAAACTAGCAGTCTCACTGCAGTAGAAATCTGTTTTTAGTAAACCTGATGAAGCTAATCTAACAGTTATGAAGTTTGAATTTTCTAATAGGGAAACATTTGACAACTGTCTCCAATAAAACTTTCTAACACTGTGAAAGTAAGTTACAAGACAATCTACACTGTGCAGTAAAACCTTTTCGATAAAACTTTCTAGTGCTGTGATGAGTTCGGTCAGTCATACAACTTCGATGATTAAACTTTATTTTCACAAACGTGCGTTGCGGTAATATTATTTGACTACACTTACTTTGCAAACCATGATACACTTTCTGACGACACTCACGAATAAACGTCATGATCAAACTTTACTTTTACAAACATGTGTCGTAGTAAAATTATTTGACTACACTAGCGCTTACATTTCATAACACTTGTGTTTCATAAAACGCCATGATCAAACTTTTCTGACTATACATCAACCTGTGTTGCAATAAAACTTTTGCAAACCATGATACACTTTCTGACCTTTACTTTTACAAACATGTGTCGTAGTAAAACTAGTTGACTACACTGACACTTACATTTTATGATATGTGTGTTTCATAAAACATCATGATCAAACTTTTCTAACTATACATCAACCTGTGCTGCAGTAAGACTTTTACAAACCATGATACACTTTCTGACGACGCTGACAAGAGCTTGTTCACTAGCGAAGAGAGAAGTCTGTAATGTGTTGCATGTGGTGAAAGGGTGGCCTCCCATTTCATTCCATTCATCATTTTTCTTCCCCTCTGCATTCCATATCCGACGATATGTGGCGGGCTTGGGACCGCTTTAGCTGCATTAGAAGGTTGGCCCTTAAAAGAGCCCATGGGTCGTTCTCGGGATGATTGGAGGAATATGGGACTCAAGCTTGCCGCTTCGTCTCCGGCTCGTTGACGGAAGCAGGTGGGCGCTTCTCATTGATATCTGTAAAGAAAGAAGTTGTTAGTTATCATCTTGACTTCTAAGTTACTTGCTTTAACTTACAAAGCTTCTCCGGACGTGGTTCATATAAGAATCCTGTGATGTCTTCCGAGTGGTTGAATGTAAAGTGAAGACAGTCAACACCCTTCTTCAGCCTGGAGTAACACCGCTCACCTCTTCCTCGCTCGTAGAGAAGTGGCTCCGCTATCACCTCTCCCCTCTTGATTGGGATGTGTAGACGACTTGATCTCTGTCACTTCTTATCACTGCCTTGTACCTTGCAATGTAGCTCCTGATTGCTCTCAATCACCTTCCCCAACTGCCTCCGCAACCCTTCGATCTCCTCTCCCATCCGCCTCATCTCCTTCTCTCTTTTCTCCTTCTCAACTAGCAAGCCTTCTTCTCTCGCATTGCGCGACAGGTTCTTGAACCTTTCACGCTCCAACTCGCCTTCTTTTTCATTTAACGCCTCCTTCACCTTCTTCAGCTCCTGTGTCATTCGCGAAAAATTCTCTGATTTCTGCTTAAAGTAGAAAGTATCTTCCTTCCACTTAGCAAGATATTTTTCCAGCTTTTCATGCTTAGCAAGCAGTGGTGGACAATCTTGAAATGTGCGACATTGAGTTACAATTCCGCTACTTCTCGCTGACTCTGTCTCGTTATCGAGATCAACTTTGTTGGCTCCTTCCTCAGCCTCCCCTTCACTCTCGCTACTGGTCTCACTGAGATCAGAAGTCGACTGGGGTGCTGACTCGCTCAGGGCTGGGGTAGCTTCTGGTGGTACAATTGCAGCGACTGCCTGCTGATTTTCAAGCGTCTTCAGTTCTATGGCAAATAATCTTTCTTTCTCTGCCTCTGTGAGCTCTTCCTGCTGACATTCGCTGTGTGTGGAGTGCCATTCCGTCGGTGTCTCTAATAGACGTGAAACTTGGTGTTTGCTGCAAAAGTAGCGCAGCCCACCCACCTGCTTCTTATTCGCACACTTGTGCTTTTTAAATCCGTCACTCTTAAATACTTTTGAGCAGGAGCACAACTTGTACGTTGTTCGCACATTTGCGGATTTAGGCATTTTTCTGAAGTGAAATGGGAAAAACAGTGATTATAAGTCCGTAAACGTTTGATAGCAAACGATTGATTCCTAGTTTATAAAATTCCTAATTTATGAAACTCTAAAGATTGTTCGCATTCATTTGATAGCAAACGATTGATTCCAAGTTTGTGAAACTCTAAAGCTTCTTAACAAACTTTGTCAGAGCACTCACCGTTCGTCTTGCAACTTGAAACAGGAGTGAAGACTAGAGAAAAGTCGCGGTTTATATACCCAGGGAGCACAAAGCCATGATTCAGACCTTCCTTATTTGGCCATGCTTTTAACTTGACAACAGCAGTTTTACCATGTATGGGCATCGGCAGTCGCCGTGCTTTCTGTTACCAACTCCCAACACAAAGACGGATTCCCCTATGACGCGAAAAGGTTTGACGTCAATGCTTGCAGTAACCGCCCCATTTTTACCAAGTTACAATGACAAACGATAGACGTTGCCAACCCTGAGTTACTGAGGCTAGACGAAGAAGGCCTGATAGCAAGCCAGTAACCGGTTGGGTGTTAAGCTCTTGAATCCGTTACAGGCATTACTCAGAGGGGATCTTATCCCAGCTCCAAGGCCTCGACCCACAAATCCAACCTCGAGCGGACAGAGCGTGCGTCATATCACTGTGTTGGTATCCGGGCCCCGATTTTAACATAAAAATCGGTGAAGTTATTTACAGGAGGAAACATCCCAAGTCGTTGCTTTGATCAGCTTGATAGCAAGCCGTAGAGAGCTTGATTCACCAGCGTTTTGCAATGGAGATGTTTAGAGGCCACCCATGACAAGATAGCTAAGACTCAACCGATTGGCGTTCAAAGTGCTACGTTGAGAACTGTGTCAAATGCCCAACATGAGACATGAGTTGCCCGAGCGGTTTCGGTCTAAACTATGACACACTCCCTTGCCACACTTATCACTACGGCATCGTCCGCCGTCCCAAAGGAACACCCTGTCAGTGGAATATTACAGCAAAACTCTCCGTGTCTTGCTCGCTTTCAGTGAAAAGCTGCTTGTAACATGAGAAGACTGGCTCAGACATCATTAAAAATCCTTTCATTGACTTCAGCAGGGTCGAAAACCCCAGAAAACCTCCAAAACTAGTGAATTTAAATTTTTCAACTTTTTAGCACTACTTATGAAATTTTATAAGTAGTCTATCACTTAGGGCAGGTCAATAGCAACCGAACCTTTTTTAAACCAAGTCAAACGGACTTGTAGAAGCAAAGTTACAAGCCTTTAAAGTTTTGGAGTCTTTTATGGCCTGGAGACGAAGGCCATCTCCTGGCGAACCTCTAAGTCTGACGCCTTAGCTGACTTCAGCAATGAAATTTTCTAAGTAGGTTTCTTTCAGAAACCTGGAATTTGGAATGTCCGAAGCTATCATCGGAGCTCCGGAGCTCACCTACCCCAACCCAGTCGGGAGGAGAACTGATTTCCACAAGCCGAGTTTCCACTTATATAGTGTGTGGCGATCAGCTGATGACGTAATACCCATCATCCAAAAACTTTAAACCCGTCTATCTCCGGTTCTAGTGCTCCGATGGAGCTGGAAATTCACTATTTCCATGTAAAATTTGATGCTGAATCCGAATTTGTCCTCCATTTCCCCATCCAATGCTTCGGTTTGGCTATACAGCCCGCAGCCATCGCAAAAATTCTAACTCGTTTTTCGGAAAAATGATGAAAATTTTTTTCTCTCCGATGGCTTTCAAATTTACCATGCCGAAGCAGAATTTGACGCTGATTCCAAATCTGGTCTCTGTTTTCCCGTCCGAGGCTTGCTTCACCCGCTAGAGCGATTTTCATAAACATTCTAACTCTGTCGTTTTTCGCCAAGGTCCAAAATTTTCAATAACGTCTCACCTCTAAACGAAGGCAGATACGAACAAGCCATGTTTTCCACTGAATTTGTCTCACTCCCAGCTTTCAAATGAGCTATTGCACGACTTTCTACGATGTCTACAACCAAAGTTAGAAGATCGCTGCCGAGGGGGGGGGTCAGAACTTTTTCTCTCCGATTAAGTTGGGAAGAAGTTCCTAGACCCAACATTGACCAAAACGTCCGAATTTGCACTCCGTTTTCCCATCCGAGACCTCCTTCTGCCCGAAAAATGACTTTTCTAATCCCAAAACCTCCAAAACCTGCCTTTTTCAACTCTGACGTTTTCCTGCTATTTTCCTCCCTAAACCCAAGAAAATTAGTCCAAACTGAGCTTTGCACTGCATTTGTCTCACTCTTAGCTTTCAAATGAGCTATTGCACGACTTTCTACGATCTCTCACACCAAAGTTGGAAGTTTGGCAGGAGGGGGGGGACGTCCTCAAAACTTTTTCTCACCGATTTCGCTGGAAACATCCTTCCTAACCCAACATTTCACGTAGAGTCCGATTTTGCACTCCGTTTTCTCATCCGAGGCCTCCTTCATGTCGAATTCCAGCCTTTCCCATCCCAAAACCATCAACACCCGCCCTTTCCTCACTCTATCCCTCACACATTCCTACCGCCTTCCTTCCCACCCCTTGCCTCATCACTCCTCCTTCCTTCCTTCCTTCCAGAGGGGGGTGAGGGACCACTTTCTTCCTCTCGGACCCATTCCTCCCAACACATCCTTGGCCAACTCCCTCACCTTCCTGCCAGAGGGGGGGGCTGAGTCAGCATGATGACTCAGCATTTCACATTTTGCGCTTGAATTTGCAATGGGGTTACTACTGTTGCCAATTAGCGACCACTAACTCGACCTCAACAGCATACTTATATGAATCCGGATTCTCCACCATAATAATGATTAAAAGCAAGCAATGAGTTCGTTTGATGTTGGAGCATGACTTTCGCTGTGCCTGTGTTGTCACACAAGCGAGCATCAGTTACGCCTAGTTAAATTTTTGTGTAATTTAATTACGAATTTTGTATATCTCTACCCGTAATTAAATGTTAGCATGATTGAATTCTTGCTTTTTTTATATGTATAGGTGAGGGTACGCGGAATAGTGAAAAATCCTATGATTTTCTATTTTGGGGTGCGCAACGTGAAAAGGCTGGGAAACCCCTGCTGTAAAGCTATGTGTGATGTTTGCATTGATATATGCTTATAAATTAATCGATTAAACATTCGGATAAAACAAATCATGTAATGGGCTTCATGAGACAAATGGTTAGGAGACCTCGCCTACGTTTTCTTTCCAATTAGAACCTTTATCTTGGGTAACTATGTTGATGCCAGATGTTCGTCTAAATATTTTAGAATAAGGATTTAAATTAATCTGAAATAGGCTTGACTTAGAGGAAACCAGCAATAAATTGGATATTAGATAGAAATACTGTAATGCATCAGCAGGAGTCATTTTTTCTCAATTACTCTAGCCTAAATCTCAATTTAGTCCAAATCAGAAACGGAAAGAAAAATCCGAACATATGCGTAGAACTCGAATATATTAAAATATTAAAGCAACAAATTTTCGGCCGAAGCCTCCATCAGGTGAAATACATATGCTCAATTCAGATGCAGTTGGAAGAAGTGTCAGTGGTCATGGAATGGCAATCATAAACGTCACATGATTTAGTGAAGCAGACGCTTCATGGGCATGGTACATTAACCACAGCAAGAAGGTATGGAATACTTACTAAACCAAACGTAACAGAGCTAACATGCAACAGAAGACAATCGATAAAACAGCATATTTACAAATAGAATAATTACAGTATAAGACACAAATACAGGTCGGTACAACAAAACCGCATGTACTAGAATTTGATTATGAAATTATGCCTGATCGACTAGAAAATCCTTGCACGTCCAGTTCTCTACCTATGCATCCATTCATTAAGGGTTGTCCTGCTTTGCAGGGTCTTTCAGGATTTTTCAATTTTTAATCAGCTGTAGAAAGACAAATAATGAATATATTCGAAAGCCCTTCCGTGACTTTTCATGAATTGAGATAGTGAAGCCACATGCAAAGTTTGGACCACCAATTATTATTTGCTTCAATGCTACGACCAAAAAGTGCTTCATCTGCCAAGTAGGGTCTCCTTGACCCTGTTACGGGATCCGTCTAGTTCTATCTATAATCCAAGCTCCCTGGAAATATTTATTGATGTGTGAGCGTTGCTAGCACTCCATGATGATCAGCTGCAATGGTCTGATAAATGAACGTGCACTATATTGGCGTTTCTTCTAATGAACCTGCTCTCAAGTTAACGTCACTTGTGAGGAGTAGGCCGGAATGAGACTGTACGGGTAGCGAATTCCCTCTACTGAAACGGTTGATTTCAAAAATGATATCGCCAACAGTTAGACGAAGAAGCTGACTGAATTGGTGTGCATGTAGATAGAAGATCTAAGAAAAAGATTCCATCCCGGTGTTACCAGCTGATGCTTGTACTATGTACGCACTCATTCTGATACCTGGCTGTGAGTATACTCACATATATCCTCTATAGAGGACCCGATAATGGAAATTTTTTAGTGGAGATGTCACCACCAGGAATGGTGTGGACGTTTTCGAAAGAAGCAGAATGCTGTCGTGTTCAAACCACATAGTATTTGAAGGTCTTTATGCACGTGGTAGGCCTGCAAAATTAGAAATCTGCAAACAGAAAGAGAGTGGGCCTAATTTACCGCATTCTTCGCTTCTTTTTAGAATAAAGGCTCGAAACCACAGTTCCATCCAATATCCCTGATCGGGGAAAAGCAGTACAATTAGCCTATCACCATCCTTGAGTACATACAATAACACATGATTAGATGTTGCGGACATACCTATCTCCAATAAAGTCTAAATGGAGACTATAAAATCTCCAAGCGAAAAGGCAGGCGATGGTCCTTTGCTATAGAAACTATTTAACGAAACGGCCAAAATTCCAACTTGTGCCATCCTGACGTGAGCAGATTGCAGGAATAACATAATTGCTTCCTGAAAAAATTTCGGGTAGTCAATACCAACTTCTGATGAAATCTGAATAGGGGGTCACAGGCTGAGCATTTGCAATTGGCAGCGAAACTTCATGAATACAAAGAATACCCGGTATGTCCTCAACTGCTTGAATACGATCATTCACTCATGCCTTTTCCCAGTGTGTGAGTTAGTCACAGCAGTGCCGTATTACCATCGTACAGAATGCACGCAATGATTACTATTGAATTTAGCTGATACTCTTGATAATGACATAGCCTCCAGATTTATGTAGGCCTACATGTGTAGACCAATGTTTGTTTGCAATTCTAGTCCAACATTCTATCGGCTCCCATTTTATGCAGTTATAGCGTGCTCTCATTATAGATCAAGATTTTGTTTCGTCCTCTTCTTTAGTAGTGATCATGTTGTAGAAGCAGAGTATGAATACAAGTAGCATTACTATGAGGCAGGGACATCTATGATATAAGATATCTAAAGGAAGTTCAACTCTGGGAGCATGCAGCCGACTGTGGACGAGATTTTTGTTACTGAAGCATGTGGATGATTTGACTTGATCTCATCACTTACATGCAGGCATGTTATGTAGCAGGCAGTGACTTGTCGAATAAGCAAGCTTAATTCAGGAAGATGTTAGAATGGAACAACATGCATCAGAAAACAGCAAAGAGCATAATTTGTACAGATTGTGGAAAAATTGAGAAAGTATCAGTGGACTGAAAAGATACCAAAATTACAGTAAGAAAAGAAAACCAAATACTGCAAACCTATATGAAGATTCAAAAAGCGACTTCAACATAAATAGTTCTGACGAAGCGCTAATACCATCAACGCAATGAAAATCCTTTAAACAACTCTAAGACAGTTTCAATGAAAGATATCTTATATCATATATGTCCCTGTATGAGGTTATTGCACACGCTATGCGCTAGCAATGCAAACATAGGTATATGTAACCCACTCTGACGATGAATTACACTGATATCTACTTAAAATTCTCACTATATATTTCTCCGGCCAAAAGACAATAGATATGTCAAAGTAGTAATGTTTTACAACATTGGAAAGAAGGCATAGTACTATGTCATCTGCATGACGTCTCTTGGATCTCATTGCTCAGAAAAATTGTGTGATGCAACCACAATTGATCCATCATTCGAAGAGGAGCTGGCATTAAAACAGAATTAGAACAATTAGAACAACTAGAATTGTTAAGAAATTTATGGTATTTTGTAGTCGATGAAGTAAAGTCAAGAAAAATATAACAGTATTTGCTATCATAATCTGATGCCATTGATCCTACCATGTGTATTTTGGAATGAAATAATAAGCAAATAAATAAAAGATGGAATACGTTCCGTTATCAGTTTATATTGCTTAAATGATTTGCACCATATACTTAATAGCTCAAGCTTTTGGTGTTGAATGAAAAATACTTTTGGACTATTATAGAAACATAAATACAAAGAGGCAATTTTCTGTGTGTGGGCAGCATATACAAGATATACATGCATACTTTATATATTTACATGACTGATTTCATTTTCGTTACTTGATACTCATACACTAAGCACTATTGCTCGTTAGCCAATGATTTCATTGAATTATAAATACATTCCAGCTATCATGCGACTTTGCATGTGTTTTGTTATGTAGGCCTACATATAAATTTCTAAATGTCACAAAAAATGAACTATTTGCAGACTAAAAAATTCTAGCATGAGTAGGTAAATAAATTAGAGAATATGCAATTCGTGTTCATTTTAATCCATTCAGTAGTTTAGAATTTAGATATTTATATGGCAAGAATAAATGTGATGAAGACTTACTTTGTGCTATTGTGGTGGTCGTCAATTCAAGATGGAACCCTAGTCCTTTCGTTTAGTTGAGATAATATTGTTATAGAAAACATAAAAGATTTCCATGTAGGAAGTGGATACAGATCGCCATTTTGTTTCTTGACCTCTATGAAGAAGCAGTCAAACAGTTCATCTCCATCTTTTGATAGGCAATCCTCATTCAGTGCTCTTGATGCCTTACTCTGGTAGTCACGAGCCACTTTCCATTATTCATGCCTTCGCTTGAATCAGTTGAAGTAAGGCGCGACTTTTCTATCGTCTTAGTATTGAGTCTGAAATTCTTTCAATTCCTTTCTTATTTGATCGTAGCCTTTTTCTACTGCTTTTCCTCAATGTCAAAGTTAAACAGCTCATCATTAAAGTTCACTACTGCCTAGTTGATGACCGTGCTCTTCCTCTCCTATTTCATAAAAGGATAGACTATATTTGACCTATTTTGTGGAATTCTTAGATTTCCATGATCATATACTTCCATTTGTATTTCTCCTCTCAATTCAAAGTCAAGTATTTCTCCGCTGAATTCAAATTCAAGTATTTCTCCGCTGAAATCACTATGATATTTAAGATATTGTTCAGCTTGTGTTTCATTGAAATATCTAAGTTTGTTATAAAAATGGATCTATAGAGCGCAACATAGATCTATGATATTGGATCTCAGATTGGGCATAGGCATATTTCATATCTTCTCGTGAGTTACATATCAGTAACCTAGCTGTCTACTCGGACTTACACAGAAATCTCCTCGCCTTCGGCTCGGAGATTCTCACCGTGTAACTCCTCGTAGACAGTAGGTTACTGTACATATATTTTCAATCTATGCATTTTGAATTCTATGTAATCATGCTTTCGGAATAAAAGCTTTGTTGCATTCATAGAACGCGACTTAATTGACATCATCAAACTCAATTTTTGCCACTAAAGTGATGATAGCCTATTGATATATGCTAAATCATACATCATTCTTGCCAATGACATGCGGACGACAGAGCTAAATGGGTGTTCTAAACTGCACTCTGAATGTGTCTTGGGTGATTTTTAGTTATCAAAGTAACGTTTCTAAGTGTTGGTGTGTTTTAGAGTTCATAATTATGTGAAATTGAGTCGATTACTTTGCATCAAAAAGTGATGATAATACATTGGAGCAAAAGGGGTCCTGGAGACCCTGCTTAGAAGATGAAGCAGAACAACCGTTAATAATCGCCGGTTTCTTCTTATGTGCAAGTCTTCAACAGGGCGTCGCACATTAGATGCTTTAGGTTTTTATCCAATTATTTCCATTTCAATGGCAAATCAGTAGACTTAGGGCTAACATCATGACAGGCCAGATGACAGCCAAATATTTGTTCTGACAAGCAAATGTATGATGAAGCTATTAACATTTTGTCACATCGGTTTCTGGACAATGTGTATCCGAACGGAGTTATCCATTGATATTTGTTTCGTCCCATTTATAGGAAATGTAATACAAACCATAATAAAAGTACAGTCGAAGCTCGTTAATTCGGACACGGCTAATTAAGATTTCGGTTAAATAAGACATACGGCCGTGCCATTTTTTGTATATTTGGCATATTTAAGTTGCTGTTTAATTAAGACTTTTGATAATTAAGACATTGAAAGCCTGGCATTTATGGTTTTAATTACCGAGCTTTGACTGTGTTCAAAGCAAAAGTATTAATTCACAGAACAATCGTCTCTGAGTAGTCATTTAGTGTTGCATAGTTTGCAAATCTGCATGTGGACTCATAAGATGGAAAACTTTAAATTCTTGACTATAAGCTTATTTACTTACAGTGGAGTATATATATATATATGTATTATATACTTATAGTACGCAACAACCGAACAACATCTCTCATTGACGGTACATCATCATTATCAATGAACTGCAGCTGAAATGAAATGATATTCTGTAATGTTAATTGTGGACGATTATAGTCATGAAAAGTCTAACGAATAGAACAGAAAATTCTTGATAAACTGGTAAACAATGCATGAAGTTGTTTTATATCACTAGCCTAGTGTCTTCTATGAATCGAAAATATAATTCTTTCACAGCGATTGTCAATTTTTGACATGACCGACCATCAAATATGAAATTACAAAATCGCCTATTGAACTGTGAGTCGTGCTGGAATTCACTCACCTCAGCTTGTGATGAATTTTGGAAATCAATCATGCAAAGAAATTGGAAGCAGAATCATAAGTTTGTGGTTTCACAAGATCAATTTCATAATTTGCGGTATTTACATCAGAAGTTATCTCAAAATAAAGACAGAGAAGTGCTGAGACAGCTGTCGAAATCTTGACTGGTGCTATCCTTCTTATCCTATCTGCATGTATGTTCTCTCTAGGCTTTGGGGTGATCTCTTTGAATGAGTGATATCTAGAAATGTGCTGATCGCATGAATGTTTACCAAACTGTGAAGAGAAATTGCAATCTAAAAGTTTGCATTTTCTATTGATTGTGGGTTATTGATGTGTGATTGCTTTTGCTTCTGCTGTTGCTGTGCCTCAGTGTTGAGCAGTTAGTTAATGAAACTGGGCTCCTAAACCCAATTCGTGTTTATCTTTAATATGTTGGCATGGAGCGCTACTGCTGCCTTAATACAAATCTCATACTATCACTAAGCTTATACTTACTACTAAGCTTAGACTATCGAAGGTAAATAAAGAATTTTCTTTTTTTCTTCTTTCTTAATTATTTTCTGTAGCACTCTTCTGCTCATGGTGCCTTGATTCAAATATCCGAGCAGTTGTAAAATTCACTACATCGTGAATAAGTGCATTGATCATACTACAAAAACGATCCCTCCTTTTGAATTTAACAATAATCATGCTACATGTCACTAGATTTTATTAATGGGCCCTGTAGAACATGATGAGAATATTCCAAGCGAATATTGAAGTTCTTTTTCTTCTAAAATTTGAAATATTACTTTACTACAGCAATTGCTATGAGACTGTAATTTCAACTTGCCTGGTCTTTGCATGACGTCCTTGATATTGACTATTACTCAAAATGAATAGACATGCTTTCTGTACAACAAAGTTCTTTCAACATCACGTTTAGTGTGCAATTACGGATAATCAGATCTCCCAAACATCCGATCACCAGAATAGATAGCAATTATTGTTGTTCACGCAAGAGTCTTCTTAGCTTGACTACTTTAATGGAATACTTAATTTACGGCTTTCACCACTTGATTATCAGCATCAGTGATGCTGCGGCATTAGATCAAGATTTGCTATTAATAATAGATCAATGATGCTCCGTGTACTGATACTATTTTCAAGGTCATTGACGGAGTAATTAATTGATTTATTCTGTTCTTGCTTTCAGCAGCAAACTACAGTATTCAAAACAAGGTTGAGGAGATTGAGTCTAGATGTTCTCTATTTATTCCATTCTAATCAGTGCACTGAAATATTTTTGAGCTCTCTTTTGTAGGGACAGAGGCAAATTGATTGCAGTGCATTAATGGTCATACACGTGTAATCTTTGACTCATTGAATTTGGCAAATTGTTGAGATAAGACAATTGCAACAGATTGATTGCTTCCTACAGTAATTAACGGTAGAATTACGCACCTGAATTGCGTGTGTACGTTATGCGCATAGTGAAGTGTCACAATCCGGTCTACAATTCTTACTAAGGTTGATCCTGGTGCATATACTGTTTTTACGTGTAAATTACACACTTGAACTTTGCCCTTGACGTTTCCTGAAAAACTGCAGAAAATGCAAGTAAAAGGAAATTGTCTTTCCACAGTTAATTGACTTTTCATTTGTAACTTTTCATTTTGAGTAAGAATACTCATCACAATGCTTTTGTGCAGCCACGTGTTCGCAGTATAAAGTTTGGTCAAAATAGTGTAAGAATTTGTGGGACTAACATTTCGGACAAAGTAAGCTTACCTGCAAAGCTACGCCAAGCAAAGTGTAAAAGTCCGTCAATTATCAACCTTTTAACGTCACATTTACAGAAGCAGGCCGGTTTTCAGACCTCACGTTATACCACATAACTTAGACGTGTGTAACTTTTATCACTGATTTTACTTTTTATCGTGTTATCGCTTGTGGCGTGTGTCAAATGCATCTCAAATGCATTGAGTAATAAATAAATCTTGAATGAGGGCAGTGGTTTCTTGGAACGTCGTATCTCGACTTTTAAAATTGCTTTGCCAAGGGAGAACAATTTCTTTTTCCGATTTGCATGTACATTGTACAAGTGCAATTTTCAAGGTCCCTATGCTGAGAATCAGAAATCTGATCCCGAAATCCTGGTCTTACTTCTGTATTTTGTAGCACTGTAGATCCCATTCGAATATCGGGATCTCTTGAAGTTGGGACATAGTTATCCACTCATTGTTGCCACAATACTTGCCACAGACAGACAATAAAAACCATAGAGTAGACGCATTGTGACCAGCCCGTATTATTAACGAAATTTCCGCACAATCATGATGGATTTTTCCTTAGTTTCAGATTCCCTTCATCACACTTCATCAACCCAAGCAAGTCTACTCCTTAGGCCGCTGTCGCACAGGAAGAGGCGTCTTCCATCTTCCGTTTGTGATTTCCCTTTAATTGCATGTAGAAAAGAATACAACCCATCACACAGAAAAAGTCATCAGCCATCTTCCATCGTCCATCTTTCAGCTTCAATCGTCCATCACACTGTCACACAGGAAAGTCATAAGGCGTCGTCCATCGGACATAAGGCATGAAATTATGCGGCTGATGCAGTTCATTTCCATAAGCCGCCAGGCGTCAGCCATGAAACTGTTCTATAAATAAACAACGTGAAGTGACGTCTGAGGGAAGATTTAGGAAGCTGTCATTTGTGAAGAGAAGCAATCAGAAAACAGCCTTTGTTCACATTGTCTAACGAGGACGAGGATCAAGAGTCAAGACAGTAGTCATGGCAACGGTAAATAGTGAAAAATAGAGCTGACTGTATCGGAAATGTGACTACGGTAGGTGGAAGATGGAAGGGGGAAGACGGCAGATGAAAATCGACTCATCACGCCTTATGGAAGACGCCTTATAAAGAATGTGCAAAGAGGCGAGTGACATGGAATATGAAAGCTGGAAGACGCCTTATTCTGTGTGCCAGCATGTGCCGTTGATGAGATTGGCAAAGCTGTTTTTGAAATGGTCGGACTAACTTCAAACCCGCCCATTAGACCAGCTTTAACCGGCACATTGCCAATTCTTCACCGATGAAACATATTACTCATGCATTCATTTTGGAGTGGTCTTGATAAGTTCGTATGATTTGGTTGATGACCATGACCACTGACTATTAACAGAGTTGGGTGCTACGTGGTTTGCCTAACTTTACAGTCCAATCATTTGAATTCTTAACTCGTTTTTTCTGCGAAAGTGACACTTTTTGTCAAAAATAAGTGTACGTTGGCACATGCTGACAAACCTCAAAAACACGGGTAGGGTGGTTTTTCAGAAGTGACGCAGACTGAAGAAACAGTCTGGTTCGATCACCGGACTAATATCACAACAGAACCATGAATCTATCCCCTTTCAGGGGAAAAGCTTATGAATATCTTGGATAAAAGCAGCCGATAAATATTTCTTGAAGTGGAAGAAAATATTGCTTGCATGTTCAAGAATGATCACTATTAATACATAATCTCATATCCGATTTCGAAAATGGTCCGGTTATGAAACTTTTATCATCGAAAATTCATCGAATTTTGTATGATTCAAAAACAAGTGTGGATTAACAATTTTATACAGAAAGAATATCGCAAAAGGTTTCATTGCACCGATGAATTTCGCCGACTCTCTACAGGATGCACTCCGGAATGGCAAGCAGGATGTGAGCACATGCAATGGTCAGCAGACGGCAGATGACGCGGCATGGCATGACTTATACGTAGTGAGACCAAAGAAATAGCATAAAACACTACAAGAAAAGACTAAAATTAAAGTTTTTAAGGCAAACACCACAGATTGCCTTGTATGCGTGCTTCGGTCTACAGATGACTTTCATGAATACTGATTGTCACGGCCAGAACTGGTCTCGAGTGGTAAGAAGATCTGTCTTCCATTGAACGTAACACAAATTCCATCCTGAATTCTGACAAGCCAAAGGATTGACACCGCATGAAACGTACACAGTCAGTAAATTTACATCGTGAAGAGTCGAACAGTGTGAATAATATTTCCATTTGCTGAATCTATTACCAAGAAAAATTGTGTTAAACATAGTTATGTATTTTTCACTTGACAGGCCTACCGGCAATCTTGGGCGACAGCACAGAAACAGTGGCAGATAGTGAATTGATACTGACAAGCAAATTGCAATGGGTGAATGGCACGTTGTTAGAAATTTGTTACCCTAACAGACAACAGTGTTTCTCAACAGTCGCCCCTGACTGCTGAAGTTCGTGGGTTCTCTGATAAGAGCTACTTGTGCAATGCGCGCGCTTGGTCAATCACACAAGCCAAAGAGAGACAAATATCTATGTCAATCTCTATCGCTTGCTACCATTGCATTTAATGGCTGGGATAGAATTATGTCCGCTCTATACAAACCAACACGCAAATGAATCTATCTCTGTAGCAAACACTGTCTTCTACTCCCGAAAAGGCCAGACTTCGATCTGCAAGGCAAAGATGTAAAGCTTCTAAAACGCCAAGATGAAGCTTTCACTTCCTCCCTTCAGCAGAATTCTAAGGAGAGAGTATGGAACACAATCCCGGGATCCCGGGATTAAAGCAATTTTGGGACAGTCGGGATGCGGTGAAGCATTTTGTGATAATAATAGAACAATGTACGCCGTTGTACCGTCTAGCTCGTAGAGTAATACTAAAAGACGTGAACAGAATCCCAACAGAGTTAATCAAATTTATTTACATTTCAAATCAAAATTATGACAGTTCGCATACGAATTTGCCATCAACATATACTGTGCAAAAAAGGAAACCTGGATCTGGGCATTATTTGACCATAAAAGTTGAATAAGATAGTCATAAGAGTGAAACCCGCCACTGGTCTTTGTATCAATAATTCATCTTCCATTTATCTAAGTCTGTATCAAGCACTGCAACATATAATCATGGTCTGAGGAGACCTAATCATAGTTTAAAGTACAATGTCATCGAATGTCTTTATAGTTGTTGAAGTCTTAAAAACATACACAAAAGTGTGAATGCATTGAATTCAGGTATACTATCAACGAAGGAAAGTTCACACATTCGATAGTATAATAATTCATCTTGATAATACTTCATGACACGAGAACAAAATATTCAAATCTTATTTTCTTTAATAATTTTTTTTACTGTACAGTGTTGTGTAGCAAAATTGCCCACTCCCGCATTTCCTCTAGAGATGGGCACACACGCTTTTAGTTTTGCTCTTAAGAGTTCTTACGAGACTGAAATGTTTGTTCAATATCAATTTGCATTAACAAATGTGTAATGAAGATATTCGTACTTTGTTACAAATTTTATGGAATGGGCCATTTTGCTGCACAGCAGCGTATATCATCAGCATTTTCGATTGATTCATTTAACTTGTTTTGTTGAAGATATGCATTCACATGTGCATTGTACTATAAAGTATACAATAATGTATATTAGCAATGTCGACATAGTGAACAAGTAATAAGCGCCTACATGCATATATGTGCTGCATCCAGAACACTGGTATGCATGACATGTGGTTTACAACATGTGGAGCCGGAGCCGAGCCGGAGCCTTAAGGAGACGATGGTTTTGGTCGGAGCCGGAGCCTTAAGGAGCCGATGGTTTTGGTCGGAGCCGGAGCCGATATATCACAAAGGCTCCGGCTCCGGCTCCGATAGTTTGAGCTTTGATATAAATCTAGAATTTTGAAAGTTATTAATTGGCATCATAAAAAAATTAAATCATTTGAAATCTAAAGATATGTCTTTTAAGTATACCAATGATCTGTCCTCCACGATATCTTTCTTTGCAGTTGCCGCCTTCCTCTGTATTATATTTATTATATATTTACACACATGTGTAATATTTTTTTATTGCATATGTTTCGTAAGACTAATTTCCATATTGACAACGTATTCTCCAAAATCCATTAATTTGAAGACTTGTTATATGCATGCTAACTAGATGATTGTAGATTCCTAGAGACAAGTCGCCAGTCATTTATGTACACATTTCCAGTTCAGTCAGCAAAGATAATATAGCTACATTTCTTGCGCAATGTCTTAAATCTAATACGGTTACTATGTAGGCTATCATCTATCGGTATGGCTACTGGCAGAAGCTACTGGCATCTGTGACAATGCCAATTTCCTTAGATTGTATTGTAGGCTCTTGTGCAGTCCCCCCACCTACATTTTTCAAAACAATCGATTATTCAATTTGATCAATTTTGATTGGAGGGATAACTCTTCACACTCACACGAATGACCTGACTACAAGTCCTCACATGGCTATAGCAATAAGCGACCCAGCCACTTCTAGTAGCGCGCTATTATTTTAAAGGTATCTCATTCACAATGAATTTCCTTTGACTTCAAAATTCAAAGGGTATATTTCAATGCGAAAAACCCGAAGGCAAATTGCAATGTTGACTTTCTGACGAAGTTTGCGACCATGACATCGCAATTACCCACGTAGATTTTTACAACAGCACGGAATGCTTCACTCAAACCGGTGATGCTGAAACGGACATCCAATGGTGCTGCATCTTCTGACCAGAGAAAATATGGGGGGGGGAGGACTGCACAAGAGTCGTATCGTGTAATAATATTTCCCCAAATGTCATAGACCTGTGGATTTCAAGAATTTTCATTATTATTTTTTCCGTCTGTCAACACTTTATGCTGATATCATGCTGACTTATATGTAAACAATGAAAAAAACTGAGACGCTCTCAATAAAGGCGCCTTTTGACCTCCCTTTTCTATTGTCTGTGACATTAAACCGCACGCGCATTCGAAAGCTAGCAAAGTAGATGGGATTTCTGCTCGGTGCTCGCAGTCAAATTTTTATTATGCATAGCACCCTGCAACATACTGTGTGATACTCCGAGTTCAGTTTCATCAGCCTAACCATCATCAGAGGAATAGTGGTAATGTGTTATACATAAATTGAATATAATAATATACATGAATCATTGATGAATTATTTAGTGCAACTTTACGCCATAATGAAAAATACGAAATTAATATAATGTTAGTTAGGCCTTAACTTATTAAGTATGCTGCATAGAATTACAAAACTTGTCCTAACTAACTTGTTAATTAGATATTTTTAATTTTTTTAAGTATAATTTTCAATTGTACATTTCTAGCCTACACTGCAATGAGGCTATCTAAATTACAATTTCTACAGATGATGAGTCGTGGGCTACCCACCGATCATATTATTCATGGACCAACAGACTATTGAATAAAGGCAATAACAAATAACAATAACAACCTAAGCTAGCCTATATACACTTTAATATTCAATAAAGCAATTGATATCTTTATTGATACGGTATATTTGGTTATATAGCCGATACCCTTTCCATGTTCGAGTAGATACAGGCCCTATAAGCTATTTAGAGGCATACGCTATCCAGTTTCATATTCAAGCTTTGTTAAAAAGTTCGGTGACATCGGTGACATCTGTCTTAAGTCATACTGGGATGGGCTCCATAATTCTGTGGGATATAGTTCTCAATTTTTAGTATTAACTTATTCATGCGAAATTTTCTTGATCTCATTCCGCATCAGTCATGCCATGATGCGTTATTTGATCATCCGCTGCTGACCATCTTGCATTGTGCTCATTTCCTGTTTGTCATTCCGCAGTGCATCCCTTATAGCAGGGATGCGCAGTTCTATAATTTTGATAGAACTCCAACTCCGACTTCGGGATTGATAGGACTACGACTCCGACTCCGGGTGGCAAGTATATATAGCCTAGTTTTTAGAAAAAACTGGTAACTTGCATCATAAATCATTATAGGCTTACCAGAACCTATCTTTGTGATCATTGCTGTATCAATTATCAATCATTTTCTATGAAACTTTATCAAATGTTGCTTTAAGTTGGATGCGTACGACTCGGCTCCTCCCTGATGTGTGCTTCACACGGTTTTTCTCCAGTCTCTACCAGTCAGGAAAATCCCACCATCCTTCTACAAAAGTATGAGTATGCTTTCGATTTTAATATGCGCTAGAGGAGCCATCACACACGATTAACGTGAGGGTAAGAGGTAATGTTCTCAAACAAACTCGTATTTCATTTTTGTCTCTGATGTGACCTTTGGTGCGTAGGTGTGATCGAAGCTAGGAAGACTTGTCTTCTCTACTAAATCACCGAGTGAGAAGACAATCCTTTTTTCACTATCACTGTTCATTCCCTCAACTATTACAAGCTTTGCATATAACAATGTCTCTGTACTTTTGTTTGACTGAGAAAGTTGACATCAAGACAGTGACAGCTCTGCATGAGGATAAATAGTTTGTTGGTATTATATTTCGGGTCTAGTTATAGGCCGGAGTCTTATCATTTGATAGGACTCCGAGACTCCGACTGTGACTCCGCATCCCTGCATTTTAGTCGGTGAAGTTAATCGGTGCATTGAAAAGCTTTCATTTTCGATGTTCTTTTAGCGTAAAAAATATAGCCAATGTAGAGGCCAGGTGTTAGCTACACAGGCCACAAAGCAAGCATTTGTCGGCTGCCGGTGAGCGGTATTCGGGATTGGTATGGCTGAGACAGGCCGAGAAATCCGTCACGCATTGTTCATTCAACTTTGGCTCAGGTTGGCTCAATGAGTTCTAACTTCTCCTAGCTGAGCGTCAACATGCCACTATGAATGTTATCGATATGAATTTCGTTAATGATAATTCATTGAACACCTCAGTAACTAATTCATCCACCAATCACACGGCATGTCGCTTCCCGTTTCTCCAAATATACTCATGATAATATTGTTTGCTCGCGATAAACAAACCGCTCCCTGGAAGTGCGCTCAATCAAATTGAGAGCTGTTGTTCGAATCACTTCTACAGTAAACTTTCTGCAGTTGTTGGATAATATTTCTATTTCTACTTCTCTCGGGATGTCGACAAAATCAAATTACCAGAAACGAAAGGTGATTGCGATTTTGATTCAAATTGAAATATGATTGTCTTGCTTCGTGCCGAGTCAGCGTACGAACTCTTGTTATATCGAGAGGTTTCATTTCAAATGATCAATAATTATAGGAATATGTCTGAAGAGTACAATTCCAGGCATTTGAGTATTCATGAGTTCATTTATGCAGCCACCAACTAAATGCAATCGTTGTTCATATTCACGGATATATAATATGATATGTATGAATGTATATAGAAAATGGCCCTATATAATTCGAAATGTGCAAGCGAGTGTACTTTGCAAACTATAATAGTGACTCGAACACGCAATGTAAATTGCGATGTGTCAATAATTGATCCCGCAAATAAAATACTGTGAAAATTATTTCATATTTGACAGAATTCGTTTTTCATTATTTGTCTCGTGCAAAACACTCTAGTTTTTTTTAAATCCACTGATAGAAGATAGAATTTTATAGGGAGAAGATAGCGGAGTACACCACGGAAGCTCATGTCTTAACTATCAATGCCTCATAATATTAGCGGTCGGAATGGTATATAATGATTGTAAATCGAACAAATCAAACTCGATTGTGATTCAATTCAGTGTAAAAGAAATGTCAAGTTTAAGGAGATGACAAATAAAAAATTCTGAAGCTCTTCAAGCTGAAGAAAATTCTAAAAACATTCAAGCTCCATCCCGGCTGAATTTTTCTATTCAATTTGACATTTATGAATTATGTAACATTTTGTTGTAATATTATATTATTGGTGTTTCAAAAAGAATTATCCAATTGCATTGTACTATCTATTGAAATAGCAAATGAGAGCCTTGAAATATGCTTTAAAATTCTTGTAGAGGCAGCGAGTTTTGCACATCACATTAACTAGTTCTGTGCAGTTATTTCATTCTGCAGCCATATTAAAAAAATGTCGATTTTTCTAAAACTTTTTCACAAAATTTTTATGTCTTATATATCATCTCTTCTGAGACTCTGCAAAAGTCAATACACTAGTTCAACTCATGTCATGCGTCAGCGTTTGTAATTAGTGCAATATCTTAAATGATTCGGAGTTCTTAAAAGGGGAGGCATGAAAATCGTATTCCAAAGCTTGACCAAAAGAAAAATCACAATTTTTTGAGTTTAGTGATCTGAGAGCCTCTACAAAATGAGTAAATTTCATGCTTTGATTTAGTTTTGGCGATTTTGCTCATTTTGTAGAGGTTCTCAAACATCAAATACTGAATCATGTGACTCACTTCAACTCTTATATCGAAGTTGATGTTCTGAACTCAATAATGTTTCAAATTTCATGGCATTAGGATAAATAGTTTCCTTTCTGCAAAAGAAAATGTACGAAAATTGCCAAGTGCTTCACGATTCATAGATATTTCTTGAATTTTACCATTGGATTCCAATGGGAATCATTTAAACTTACCTATAACCGAAAGCGACTGATTGTGACACTCAAGAATTAGATTTTTGTATTCAGCGTTTCAAAATCTACAAAGCCATGCTATTAAGCCCTTTGTGCGCGAATTTAGGTAGAAAAGTGTCAGTAGCTCCTGTCCTATAAAGGCAGAAATCTTCCAGAGTAAGCAGAAATGTGATATTCCTTGTAGCCACCAGCTTGCCCGAAATGCTTTTACAGATAATGAAAGCGTCCTGTCATCAGACGTTATTGTTTTGCAACATGATGCTATTATAAAGGATAAATTTATTCTTATCAATAATAGGACTGTGCGCTCGCCACACTGCTGGAACCGGTGCACCTGGTATGATAACCAGCGCTTCGTTCGGTGCACCGAGAATTTTAATTAAAAAGTCACACTGTATCACTTATTGAAATAACAGATTTTGTTTCGCGGTCTAGAGTTTCGTGTGATAGTGAGGGATGGGACGAGTTTTTTATTGTCGGGCCCATAGACATCCCATCCCACGGGATTTTACAATTCTCGACCATGGGAATCCCACATGCCACAGATTTACTACTTTAATCATCAGCAACTTGCCAGATTGCATGTAATTACATGCATTTTTATTTTCCAAGTTAAAACTGAAGTTGACAGTGTTGTATAGAGAGTTTCAGTTGATCCCGCCGGTGTTTGACATTAACAAAAAGCATTTTATTTGAAAGCTATATTGTATAAAATCATTTAATATTATGAAAACAGTATCTAAATTTTTTCTAAATCATTTCAAGCACAACAAAGAGCAAGGAAGTAGCTTGCACTGGCAAGCGATGAAAGCGATGTCAGAAAGCGATGAAATTCAAAATCATAATGTAAACAGCACCAGATGCTACATAAATACAGCTAATATTGACTGAAAATGAAAATGAAAATACCTTCAAAGTCATAGACATCTACAAAGCAGGCTTGAAACATCGGTGGAATCAACTGAAACACCCTCTATAGGTATGAAAATTTGTTCTGGTACATGCAATGAACAATCGGGGAACTTTTGGCAATTGCTCATTGCACAAGTAGGCATACTGCACAAAAAGACCGCATCTTTCGCTACCAATAAGTGTACTAATTACATCCACTTATTTGATTGTGTAAATAAAGATGGACGCATTTATTGTATATTAATTGTGCAATTTTTGCTGAATAAGGCAAATGCATGCTTTTCAACCGTAATTATGACTAGAAAGGACATTATCATAAATAAGTCATGAATAACTTATTCCGCCCATAAAATATTGAAAATTATGTCATGCCACGCAGATATTATTTTCATGACTTATTCGATATATACAACAAACTGGTCTCTGAATCCAGTGATAAAATTTATGCGTGTGTATCAGGCCGTTGACAGCTTTTCCATGGTCGAGGAAACTCATATCCCAACCGTCAATATTTAATTATGTCACCGTTCGTTATGATAGAAATGAAACTGAACAAATTCGCCTGGGAATTCCCATCTCTGATCACATTTACGCAATCGTCTCTAATACAGATAGCCTACTACAAACTGAAAGTCCAATTCAAATGAAATTTGGTCTCCATCTAAATGAGCATCTTCGTTAACTAATGCATGTATATTAAACTTTGAAGCAATCGGTTGAATTTGACAGTATATATAGATTTCACTTTTTTAAATGAATTTCTCAATTAGATGAGCTTGATTGTCAATTTTGATTGACGAGCTTGCTAAACCGATGATTTAAAATGTCAAAAAGATTAAAGTACATTGAAATAATGTATTTCATGCATTAATATTCGGACTGATATTGAAAAGTTCTCGGCCCATTGGAGACCCACTGACCAAGTTCTCGTCCCGGACCCATCCCATTGGATATCCCTGCTGATAGTCTCATAAATATTCTAATGATTAGCATGATCGGCAAGACAAAAGTTTAAAAAAATTGAATTTAGCAATTTACTGAGCTCTAGCAGCAATGTAATTGAGTTCTGATATTCGCTGAATTTGTGATTCTTCTCTAAACAGAATGTCAATCTTCTATGCTTCGATTTATTATTTTTATGGTTATATATGCAGTGTAGGATGACTTCAGACTTTATAGCAATTCCTTGACAGCTGTAGACGCTGCGTTCCGTCCTACAACGGCTCGCTTGTGAGTGCGGCGAAACGCAGCGTCTACGACTGTCATGGAAATGCTATGCCTAAATTGTTCAAGTCAGAGGACATCTTTCTATTCATTGTCCAGGAGAACTGACACTCTGCAATCTTCAGGAAATATATATATATATGCACATTCTTGTCGCTCTTTCCACTTACGCAGAGCCAATCGAGCATCTCTGCTCTGCCACCTGACTCATAAAAGAATTGTCGAAGGTGTTAGTCTCATGTTGTGTCGATCATGTGGACGTGAGAGCTTCTTGTCCATACAGGGGCACATTATCAGGTTATATATTTTTCTGATTCAATATTTATTACATTTCCCATTAAATTTCGTGTAATAATGGACCTTTCAGCATTATTCTATAATTGTGTTAAATTCTTGTTGCATATGTTTAGTCAGTATGCAATATGTGAAATTAACTCACTTCTGTTGAATAAATGCAATTAAATGATTGCTCCGTGTTGAGTTGACATTAATTCATGAGTCGAATACATTTTCTATTTGCTCTACTTCACCATTCCTGGTTTGAATAATCTTTGTCTTTTGGCACTTAACTCTTTGAAAAAAATGATAAAGTGTCTATACTCAGATAGATTGAAAATAAAGGATTTCACAAGTGAGTCAAGTAAAAGGAAGTAAGTGCACATTCGAATATACCTTTAAACGTTAGATTTGCCACATATTTTGTTATACAAATTTATATAGGGAATTAGCCAGTGAAACCCGTAGGTGGCCGGAAAAACTATAGAGTCATTCAAAAACTATAGAGTGCTGTCAGGTCTAAAAAGAGCTTTGAACTCCTTCATGGCTATAAACTAATGTTTATCAGATGAATGAGTAAATAATGAACAAGTGCAGTACTTTCCAGAAATAATGTTGTGAGTTCGCATCCTGTGGCCTCAATCTTTTGGCTTCCTTTCCTGCTGATACCAACCAGTTGAGGACAGTTATATTCTAAGATGCTCAAAATATACACTTTGTGCAGGGTAATTAGATCCTCCTTTGACAACAAATGTTTAAGGATCCTAAAAACATTTACTCGACAAGCCGCAAGCTTGCAAATCCATTCTACTTTCTGATCCCATTTTAAATTGACTTGAAATGTTACTCCCATTGTAATAACCATTGTAATATTATTCTTTGAAACATAGGGAATTAAATATACTGTCTGTCAAGTAGAGGCTTCCCCATTTTTTACATCAAAGAAGTTATTTTTTCCAAGAAAGCAATGTTCTATCTCAGCAAAAATCGGGGAATCCTCTACTTGACAGAAAATTGTAATATTATACTTTTCAATTGATATGAACAAACAATTACTGCAGATAGAAGCCTCACGAGTTTCTGCTCAACTGTCTGAATTCAAGACAAGATAGAACATACTTGAGGATTGAGCATTCCATCCTTCTGCATATGTTGTTTCCTTGCAAATAGATAAATAAACATTAAAATAACAGCACTATGCCGATCATAACTCTGAATGACGTCAAATTGTTAAACAATTGACTAAAAGTGACTCAAGTTGATGATGAGAATGAAAATGAGAACAGGAGAATAAGTATGAACGCTTGCTGGTAAGTTTGGCTGCCAACGAGTGTGTGAAATGTGTGATGCGTGTTTGCTCAACCGTCGGCAGAATAATTCTTTCGAACTCAGTTTGAGATTTTGGCAACATCAGTTTATCGACCACGGCGGTGTCGTTGGAATGAAAACTTATTGATGATCATGTGGAACGAACACGTGTGAATACTACTCACCTTGTTCAGTGGGAAAATGCCAATGTTTGTGCTTGACAAACTATAGCGGATGGCAAAATAAACAAACCGCATCGTCGTTGAAGTTTATAAATTTCACTTTCAATAATCTTGACTGGAGTAGATTAATTGAAATGTTCTGCATGCCAAGACATTTCAGTCAGACTTAACATTAACAAATAGGTTGGAGATAAGCTCATGACAATATCCTCATGATAGAAGATAAATTACTCGCTGATTTATATGTTGAATAATCCATCTATCTGATACTAAAGCAATATTTTGTTGGTTGCAAATAAGTCAGCGTTAATCATGCAACCTCTGTGTTAACTTCTACTTGATCGTGAGTTTCTATCCTTCTCTCTCTCTCTCTCTCTCTCTCTCTCTCTCTCTCTCTCTCTCTCTCTCTCTCTCTCTCTCTCTCTCTCTCTCCCCTTCTCTCTGAGTCTCTCTTTCTCAAGGCTTGAGATTCAAAACTCAATATGTTTGTAGCCCAACTAGTGGGATTAAACAAGTACAAGCATGTACATTACAATTGTATTAATATTTGCGTCAGAGAACTGAAGGATGACAATGATGGTTTGGATGAATAAAATGAAAGATAAAGGCATACTGCATGACACTATGATCACCATTGTAATCCATAGAAGTTGTGAATGGGACGAAGGTCTGAAAAAGTCTGAGGCACAGAATTAGATTCATCTGCGCTCGCTTCGAAGCAGATAAACAAAATATTTAATTCTGTGGTCTGAGTTATATTTAGTCGATAGTGTCATGAACTCTGTAACAATAGAATGAGACGTCATTTGATTGAATGTGTAGAGGAGAGGAGATAAAGCATGCATCAGAAACGCGTTGATGATATGTATAAAGAAAGATAAGATAATGTTATGTTATTTATCAGATTTGTTTAACATTTATATCACGTATCACACCCAGCAGCAGATGATTAGCCCTATTTTTAATCCTATTATCAGACGAACGGTTATTTAATGATGTCTAAGATTTTTGGAGTACATCATTTCTTTTGTACATACCTGGATCTCTCTCATGATTTTTTCATTTAGGCTACCCAGTTTTGGATTTATGTGCTTCAAATAGTGTTAGCTAAATACCCTAGCACTCACTCGAATGGCAAGTATTCTTGCAGTATGACATATTTCAACATGCAATATCTTGTACAAATAACTGCTTTGGTAATCAGAATTGATATCACCAATAATTATAATTTTTTGATATTCTAGTTTTTGTAATTCCTCTTGAACAGCATGTTGTTGCATGATAATTACGAAAGCCTTGCTGTTTTCCTTTTGGTGTGTATTGATCAAATTTTCACCTACTCAGGCCGCTTCAGGGGTTGAAAGGAGGTTGCCAATTTCGGTGGATTTATTGTATTTGTCATTGCCAAAGCATTGTTAGCATCCGTACAAAATACGAATTATCTGTTGGCCGTGCAATTCCTCAGCGAAGTTATTCAATGCTGCTTCGATATCAATTGCACTCGTTCTATCCATTCGCATGCTCTTATAGAAAACACCTTCCGTCCTTACCCAATGAAATATTCAGGAAGTCTTTTGATTAGGGTCCCTGCGTCAATCATTAAGATGCCACAGTCCCGATAATGATGGGAGAAATGCTCACGTAAATCATCAGCAATGTCGACAGTTTTCTTTCCTATTTATTCCTTATCAAATCGCCTCATTTCTAAAAATACAAATGCTCAACTTCACAGTTCACATACAGTAGAGTCGGTATGAATAAGTATTATCGGCCAGGTTGCCTTGTGGTGCTCACTCCGCTACCAGGAGATCTGGGTTCGAATTTGCATGTAGACAGAGTCAAATCAAATACTTGGAAAGGCCAAGCACTCCTTCATTTTACTATGGGAAATAGTAGTTTTGTAACAGTAATTATCGCATGCATCTTACCCGATAGGAAAATAACAGGCATGATAATAGACGTTCCTGGAAATGTGTGCTATACAAAGATCGGCAATGGTATAATGATGTCATTTTATTCTGAGGAAAAATGATATCATTTTATATTATTTCATTTTTGAAAAATGATACAAAATGATATCATCAAAAATTTTTGTTCAATTGCATTTTCTAATCATAGATTCTTCGCATTTTGCATTGAAGCAAATTTAGTCTCTTTCGTTTGTTCTACCCCATGTCCTTTCCCACTGGTTGATTCATGCAGCGAAGCGCAACGGGCTTTTGTCTGTCAGTCTATTACACAGATTGTCAAACAATGCTAGTTTAAAAACACTGGTTTGAATTTGTTTTTTCTGACTTGTCTCAGTTTCTATAATGCGAGTATAATATAAGCTTGTGAATGAATTATTAGTAATATGTAAACGAGACTTTGAAATTTGTAAATACGAGTACGGTCAAAGCTCGACATTTCGGACTAGGATAATTAAGATTCGTATGACTAGATCTATTTACGGTGCAAGCCTACGTATACTTAGCTAAAAAATGGTATATTTTCATTATAAAAAAATGAAATCATTTTATATCATTTTACAAAATTCGCAAAATGATATCATTTCATATCATTTGAAGAATAAAATGATCTCATTGTCGATCGCAGGTACTTTGTAATGACCAGTTCCCCAACATTGAAGTATGTAATGGACGTTGAATATTTGGCGTTACCAACGTTTATTCTGTGACACTCAATGCTTTTAGCAGTCGTCTAACGCATACGCTATAGCAAAGAAAAAAATCAGGCTTGGCGAGGGACAAGATTGCTTTGTGCCATTCCTACAGGATTCCAATGTGAACTCCCATGGGAAGCCTCATTCCCACAGAATTTTTCAAAATTCACATGTATTTTCTATAATAACTCCCATAAGCCAAATCTTTCTTTCATGAACTTAGCCGACTAGAGCTAGGTTAGGGGCATTCTGTTCCACTGTAGGTCTGTCGCACTGTATATGCATGACAGTCCTACATGTACATCAGGTCTTAGTACCTTCATGGGAACTTGCCACCCATTGGTAGTTTTGCGTGTTGTTAGATAACGTAAAGCAAAGGACTATACATCTTTATGGCCCTACAGATAGGTTTACAATCCACAATCTCAGACTATCCTGTAAAGTTGCATTTCGAATATCTACACTAGCTTCCTTGTGAGAGGTCATGCCCATCTGTATGAACTAGATTAACCCTAACAGATTTTACTAAAATAGTGTAAAAGACTGTCGATACATCAATCCTAAAATATAATAATAGGCCGAATACAGATACGTACCTATATGAAATATTCCTACCATCCGTTTTGAGTGGATAACCTTCAGTCTACTTGAATTCATTACAGCGCTATTTAGTGGATCGCAGGAAGTTCAGTCTATAGTCTATGTATGTTGACACATTTGTAATTCTAATGTGTATTCAAGCATGTTGCTCATCCGAAACCGGTGCGTACCTGAATGGAATCAGGTCTGTATACAGTAGGTGTCTTAATTTGAAAATAGACTGCATGTATGCATGTGTGTGAGGATCAACTGCGGAAATTTCAACCCGGCATATTTCATTTTATTGATGAGCACATTAAATCGCGCAGTTTGACTCTTACTCTGCAATTTTCTATTATTCAATTTTATTTAAACATCAATATTTCTGCATGTTCCAGCAACGCGTGAGCAGCGATAAAAATAGTGTGAATGCTGCGTTGTAATCATTTCATGCCACAATTTTTTTTCCAAATGAAAACTCATATCATTATCGTGTATTGTGCCTATGAAAACGTGCAACAGAACTCAGATAATTTTATCTCTTAGATTTCGCATAAATTTGGTATGGAAAGTCTTCGAGTCGCTTCCTGTCATCTTAATGCACCTTTGTTTATGAAGCTAAATACACATCTGTAGGAAATACTAGTGCAAATTATCTATTATATGTATAATAGACATGCCTCTGTTATTTAGCTTAACTACTGCAAATGCGTAAAACTACATCTTCAAGGTTACTTGAAGGGAGTTGCACGATTTAGCGATAATTTCCTAACGAAATTCCATCTGTCTGGGAATCAGCTGAACGCAGAAATTTCAAAACATCATTAAGAGTTCACTAATTAATTCAATCGACTTAGAAAAAGGAGTCCACATTTGTCGGAGTAATTGCTTTTGATATTCTCGTGAATAAGACAAATAATTCAGAAAATAATTAGCCGATTATAGTGAGGCGGTTGATATTGTGCGAGATGGATATTTTTGGTGCTAACCGCTGTCATTTCTTCGCTATCAGCCAGTCAAAATGACCCACGTCGCTTAGTATTAGTGAGTCATTACATATCAGGTTTTCGGAGCCGTGGTCCAGCTACCAAGGCTGCTCCGGTTCCGACCCAACACCCTTCAGCATATAGACAGGTCGGGCCAGCCGCTAACACGAGACCGAAAATAAGACATTCATAGATTTAATTTCACCCTATGACTACTTCGAAACTGCACATTTGTCGATCTACCCGGCACCTTTTCTTGTCGGACAAGATCGCATAAAGAAGATCGCATAAGAATTAGATCACATATATACATTGGGACGCAGATTGAGGCTTTCGATAAAATGGCATTTTTCTGTGATTAAGCGAGAAGCACTACGGTAAGTGTAGAACCATCTGTAGGTCATACAGTTCATACTGTTTAAAAAGCTAATCAAATCGCTACTTTTTTGTCGCCATACACAACGTCGTCATTAAAGTTTAGCTGAAACTTACTGTCTAATTAATACATGGTGAAATCCAGAAAAAAAGTGAACAATTTTTTTCCCCTCCCTGGTCTCCGCAAAGTTACTGATCAAGCAGTCAACTATGATACATTTTTTTGTAAGATTTCGTTTGCTCTATCCGGCCCATACATCATTTTTTATATATGTGTATTATATTTTTCGTTCGCTTGAATTCTGAAAATACCCGATTTTTGCATGTCCCCGGAAATTTATCTACTTTTTAGAAGCCTGTAAAGCATATTCAGCAGGCAACTGACCAAAGCTCTTTTATGCTGTACATAATGTCATTCACTCACGTTATCTGTGAGATAGCGTAGGTGTCTTGAAATTCATTGTTTGGAGTTTTGGAGACTAAAAACCGATGTCCCCAAAGTTTGTGTCATCTCTTCGATTCAATTCAACTTTAATGATTAAAGGCCTTATACTGTCATATATAGTGACCTATTAGTCTGTACCTATAAAACTCCTCCATGGGGAAGATCAGAAGAAAATTTCGTGACACTAGGAGTCTATCGGTCAACCATCGCGCTCCTTCATTGGCTCCTATGTTTACCAAATGTCATTGAACTGTAGAACCTACATCATAAGTTTTTACTAGTTGTTCACGAGGTTGTTCTACCGATAATTTTGAAGAAGATAGAAACAGCGCATTATTATCGATGTCGATGCATTGCTGCATGACTGGAAATGGGATGAAGAAAAATGATAGCAGTTACAATATTGAAATTTCAGGGCCCATGCAAGCAACCCATCAAGCTTATATCGCATTTATGTCTAGCAATCCTCACTGACATTGATAAAAGGATCATTGCATAACAACGAAGTTGCTTTGCACATCGACTTTAGTGAGGCTATACACTCTTAAAGACAGAGTTGAAATGTAGGCCTGCTTATTTTGGTTTTCATCATCAAGTTTAATATTCATCGAGTGTCACATTTCTCATGATTCACCTATGTCTATGACACAGTGTTGTCCGACACGAGAAGAAAATAGTTGCAGTCGCAAGCAGATTTACAACCTGTTTCAAGATATCTGATTGAAAAATTTGGATCTCTTGAAGAAGTTTTTTGCAAGTTAACATGCGATGGACAAATTGATGAAATCCCTGGGCATTGACAGTTGCATTGTTGGCTATACTCAGGCACGTGAAGGGCACTAATATGGCATCGGATATTCTTTGAAGATAGGTCATGACAGAAAAGTTTCCGCTGGTCGCTGAAGGATGACTGTGATGACATGTAAACGTTTCTTGAAGAAAAGAATTCCAGAAAAATGAGTTTTTAGATCACTTCACAGGAAATTGAAGACTGTGACAATTTTTCTAAAAAGGACTCTCAATGTTCCTTATTTAGTGTCAGGTATCACAGATGGGCACTGTAAAAATTGATGAGTTTATTTGATCAACTCTGATTTGCTTTGCAAAGCTTGCAATCCTGTGTGGAGTAGGCTTACCCAGCTGTCAGTGTAGGTCCTTCAAAGAGACTCTACGGTTTTCATTCATCTCATATTGATAGACTTCTTTTGTTTCACCATTGCCACACAAGATAATCAAGAAGTAGAAACTTCTATCCCTCCTTTTGAAGTTGATCAATGATCGTCAATTTCGATGGAAAGTGATATCGCGGAAAGAAATCGATCTATCGACCGATGCAGTTAATGTCAGCTGTATGGAGCTGGTTCGACGCATCGCCACCGTCACATGTGTCGAGCATCATAATCACATGAAATGGCCAGATCCGATAGATGAGTGTCATTATTCCAATGGTGTTCTGAAATCAATCTGCGTCTTAAGTAGTCAAGGTACTCTCACACACGATTTTATTCAGTTGTTTTCATGATCTATCATTGACTGTCGATCATTATGTACTGTTAATCAATATGATTTTCCATATCTTTTCAAATTGCAATGTTTAGTCAGATGGGCCTGCTTATCTTTTGAATCAAATTGCTATCAATGTCTTGTTTTTGAGAAACTAATTATCCCAATGATTTGCACTTGCAATTTATCCGGACAATATTCCTAAATGTACTGTAGGCCTAATCTTCAAGGTACTTTCTTGAATGTAAGTTGACGTAACTATAGCAGCATTGGGGAATAGAAACAGGAGGCTCAAAATTCTTGCATAGGCATCTGATTGGGTAAAATCGAAGTATAAAAATTGGTGGTAAAGTAACATCATCCAAAGACAATGAATAAATCGATTAAGCATATTTAATATCATCTCTTGGACGTTAAAAAATACCTCTCTTTGACCCGCAAAGCTTGCCAGTTCTAGAAGGCATAAAGTGCAGGTTCAGTGGCCATAGAAGTGTTGTACTTTATCATTACTTATCACTTGAAACTAGAAAATTGAAGATGCCTTCAATGTTAAGATATGTCGTCATCTCTTCGACGCGTCATCTCTTCGACGGCCTGATTTTCAATTTTCTTTTCTAGCTTTGCCAAATCTGAGTGCATTGTGGTTTGACATATGAAAATGTTGAAATAGGATGATATCACATTTTTTGAGGCATTTCTTCATTAAAAATCGATCATTTTTTTCTGGGGACAAAAAAATCACGAAATTTTCTGGATTTCACCACATTTTTGCATGCCGCAAACACATGCAGTGATGAAAAAGACCTGAAGATATTCCATGCTAAGAAATATGACATGACTTACCTAGTGCATCCCATTCAAGACTTTTTTATGAGGCATGAATCACAGAGGGAGACAGGGATTCATGAAAAATTTCTCCATCACTTTGTGGTGATTGAAGTCCTTGATTTAGTCCGTACCGCGATCGTTCTGAGTTTAATCAGAGACGACGAGTGCAAATTTTTCATTATTCCAGACTCTAGAGTGAGGGATCATAAAGTAAAAGAAGATGAAAAACGGTTTCAAAAACTTCAATCCGCATCCACTTTGATTTGCATGTGTATTTTTCTATCCTGCATGATAAGAACAGGAACCGGGTAGAACTCGGCAGACGCGCAGGTTCGTAGCAGCCATGGATAGGGTATACTGCGTTTTCCGAAAGTCCAGTTTCCAGCCTTTTTCCCTGTAGAAACTCGTGCTGCCGGTCGGACGTGATGATTCAACCACTTTGGTGTCAAGCCTCAAGTGGAGCAATTGGATATTTCTATATTTACCTAAAGTGCTATTTATATCAAAGGCACTTCTTCAGAAGTATTCCATTAAAAGATGCACTTATGAAATAACCATGCATTTTAAAGGGAAGTATGAATGATAAGTACACTAAATTTGAAGCGAGAATGCATTCGTCAAGAGCTTTTCGCCTGAAACACAAACTCGACTAAGTCCGCGGTTTCCTTTAAAATGCTGATAAATGGTTCGCTATGTACCGGTATGCTATGTATTGAGAGAAGACGAATATCAGCAGACTGTGGGAGGCCTACAACGACTACCTAAAACCATGACACACGTAATTATATTCGTTTCAGCTGCACTGTTAAAGATCACTTTTTCTCGCAAATTGACTGAATTCAAAACATATGAAAATTAAAGCCGGAGCCGTGGTATTTTCTGTCGGCTCCGGCTCTGAAACCCTGTTACATATGATTATTCAAATCATATCTTTATTTCATTGATTTCTTTAAAATTATCATGGGTTTCCAACAAATTCCAGTAAAATGAATTTAAAATATTTAAAACCTATTGATAATATTTCGCAAAATTAGCTCTATTCGATAGGCCATAATCATTTATTCCATAGCCATTTCACGAGCAGTGCCCTTTAGACTAGAAGTGCGCGAACCCGACCCGATTGAGATTTCGGGTAGTGTTTGCGAATTTATTTCGTGTTCGGATTCGGGTTTATTGCAAAATATTCATATTATATTTTCGGATTGTAAATTTATGATAGTTAGAAATTTGTAAATGTACTCATGTTTTGCTGACTTCTATCGTAGTATACATGTGTATATTTCATAAATGTAGACAAATGCTATTTATGCATGTGTGCGTGTACTTATTACAGAATTTTGAATAAATGTCCTGAATCGCATATGCCTTGACAGCGTTGCATATTTGTTATTTCATCAAACTGCAGCCCTAATGTAGGACTAATAGGTTAGATACATGTAGGCCTCATATTTGAAAAATCATAATATGATGAAGCACGAAACTACATGTACGTTGCAAGAAGCGATGGCAATAATAATATTATTGATACTATGTTATATTTTCAGACGTACGCATGCACGGATGTAAGATAAGAAATATGTCCTTTTAGGCTTCTCATCATTACTGTTATTTCTGACTACATTCACATTCGACATCGATCTGCATTTTGCGTCGACTTGATTGTAATCGGTTCTAATTAATCGATGTAATGGTAATGGTGTTCATTTCATAATGTTCAAGGCCAAATTTGGGAAATTCATTCTCCACAGTGCCGCAGTAATTTGAATTTTCAATTAACTGTTTCTCGGTTTGCACTCGGGCTTTTTGCACATCGGCAAAATGTTCGGGTCGGGTTCAATTCATAGCTGTTGAGTGTCTCTACTTTAGACTGAGAACCTTCAAATGAATTGCATGAATTAAAAGACGCGCTACTGCATTTGAAAATCTTAGCAAATAGCTGTGCCTCAATGAAATCATACATCATATTGAAAACCAGCATTTTTCTTAATGTGATCTATCTTTATATTGATGGCTAATTTACTCTAATTTTTAAAGAATCTTTCAGAACTAGAAATGCTGGTACTTCTACTCTTCCCCCCCCCCACTTTCTGTTGTTGACACCCGCAAGTGTTGCATCGTCAACGATCTTCTCTTGCTCCTACTTGTTCTCACTAACGTGGCATAGCGTTGAGTGTGTAAAACTCCTCTTATCTGACTTGTAGAACATTTACAGCCTCAGAATTAGACAACTGTTCGTCCTTTGTCTGTAGACAACAGTCACACGAAGTTCAGGATCACAGTTGTACCTTGTATTCGAACTGAGTATCCAAGGGACCAATCCTTCATCCCAGGGTTCAAGTAAGACTTCTCAGTCGTGTTGTAGTGTCACCCAGTAACATTCAAGTCTATTATAAACCCAATGTGATTAACTATGGCGAAATCTGATGATTTTGGAAAACTTGAAAATGTGGGGGGGGGAAGAATAGAAGTACCGAAATGCTTTGATGTGTGACATCACGTCAGGTTGCGCAGTCCAATGGTTAATTACGATGACTTCACCAGTGACTTTGCTAAAGACATAACTGAAATACCATAATAAATAAGACTAGAATTAAGTTTATTGACATGAACTTTCAAATAAGTTTCATCACTATGTATGGTAGAATATGACGACAGAACCTGGCTATTTACTGAGTGTCATCCTCTGGGGTTTTCAGAGGCTTTATTTCTTGAGGTTGTTGGGCTTATTCTGTTGGGCTACGGGAATGAAAATTATGACCGCACATCTCTGAGAAGTAGAGTATTGATATCCCCATCATTCCAAAGTTCATTACCATTTCAAGTAAAACTGAAGGTGACAGTCAGTTTTCTTAACTTAAAGTGAAACATGAAAATTACGGAACAACTTGTCGCTACTGTCAAAGTGAACACTCTCTATACACATAATAAATTGCATAATGCTGCATAATCTTCATTATCACGCATGAGGGAATTCCAAAGTTGAAGATGAAATAATTTATAAGTACTAAAATGCTGAGAAATTGAGAAAATATTAATCGATACAAATTATATTGTAAATCGGAACATGCGGACATAGAAGAAACTTTCTAAATAGTCAAGTGTGGTGGTTTCTGTTACGATCTGGAACTATTTGAAGAAAAAGACCACTGCGTTTGAGTTTCGGTGCCACAGCCGAATCCTGAAAGTAGGTTAAACATCAATAATTGGCAACGAATAAGTGATGCGGAAGGTCGATATTAAAACACTCACTCCATACTAAGATCCATCTTACGAAGGAATGCTTGCTTCTTTGGCCGTGTTGTACGTGGTTCGGCAGGTGACGAGTTTCGTTTCGTTCCAAGAATGGTAGTGGAAGAAGTCGAACATGGTGGCAGGATGATGTGGAGAATATCACAGCGTGCAGAGCTGCGGGTCAGCATATCAGCAAGGCAGAAAATAGCGAAAGGCTGTCGAGTGAAGAAAGAAACTGGTTAAGAAGAAAATGATGAGAGGTTGAAAACTTATGAATTATTTCATTTTTATGAGGATATCAGCTTAAAGAAGCATGTTAGGAGACCATAGGACGCGCTGGTGATTGCGAGAGGATAGTCGGCATGACAGGTTGAGAGACGTCGTCACCATGATAGCATCTGATTACCATCTCATTGGGAAGTACAGAACAACAGTAACACCCAAGCCCGTTCCGCATGTGTGCTCCTGTCGAGTTGGAGAAGGGGAAAATCAGCTGCCTTGGACCTGACTGTTGCCCCTTCTCTCCTAGAGAAGACAGTATTTCAAGTCAATCGAAAATTCACTCGCAACGTATATCACAATCATATAATTTGCTATCATAAAATAGCCTCTTAGCAAAATCACACCATGATTCAGGAATGTTCTAGTGTGTGAGCTGCGGACACTTTCTCCCTAAATTGGAGCACGAGTTTCTTATTATTTTCAATTTGTAGATTGTCACCCAACATCAGTAAAACGAAAATTCATAAGTTGCGATTCCAGAATTCTTGAAAGTTATGGAGCGTCAAACATCATTCCATTTGTTTATGTAGATCCATGTACTTCCAAGTTTGGTGCATGCAATGACGTAATGATTCAACATACATTTAAAAACTCAAAGTGAGATTTGTCATTTTTGTGATTATTATTCACTAAATTCTTTCACAAATTTTGACAATGTGGACAAAAGAGTGATCGAGCGAAGTTTATCTATCGCTGCGGGAAATGATTTGAATGGAAAAAATGAAGTCTTTCTTCGATATGGTTGGGAAGCGACGATCTAATATTGACACATTTATCACATGGGTTGATGGTTGCACAAGAATGTAACAAAGTTTCTTGATATTATCAATCAACATTACAGCATATACTGTTCTTCAGCATTCTGCAAATTTCAAAACAACTTATAAATGAATGATCGAATATTTGCATCCAAAGTTGAAAAATGGAAACATCCCTGAATAGTCGCCATTTCATCCATTTCCAGGAATTATCATCAGGCCAGGTTCACATCCATCAGCATCAACAACACAGCTTCCTGTTTAGACATGCGCAGCAATACTCGGAGCAAATGTGAGATAGGTAGCTCAATTAAGAATTTTGATGATTACAAACAAATAAGCAACTGTTTTTCTGCAATAATAAAATTTACATGATATTTGACTATTCAAGTCTGTTTTCATTTTCATCTGATGATACAGCTCAAGATCTGATCATTCTATTTACATTTTGTTTTAGAAAAGCATCATTTATTGATCTTTGCCGGTAGATTAACTTAGGCGAAATGACAATAATAATGATAATAATAATGCTTTACTAATCATACGATTAGCGGTATGACAAAATCTGCGTTGTAATACAATACTTTAAAAGGGACTTTCTGTACAATGAGGTCATTTTAAGGTTGTAGAATGCGACAATGTCGCACAACTCTATCTTTTTGAAGTGCAATTATTTTATAAGCTTGACGTTGATGGCATTCAGCAAATCACGCAGACCAGGCCCCTCCCTCAAATTGGCAAAAAACGATGAAGTTTCTCAAGTTTTTTAGAGTTAGTTTCCTTTAAATCCCACAACACCTGCCATCAAAAAGAGATGTGACAAAAGACGAAACTCATCTACGCATTACAGATTAGAGATCCGCTGTTGCCATTGTTTTCGTTTCACCAACGACATAACGCGACATTTATTGTGTAGATGTAAAAATTGAGTGTCCCAATTCAAATTCGCCGAAAAATAAATGCCAAGAAGGTTAATGCAATCATATTGATTAATACGAGGGTCATGTCAAATATCCGTGCCGAAATTTTAAAGCTCCGATATCATTGAAGTGATCGAGTTCATATTTCACCCTGTCAATCTTACATAGATATCTAGCTCACATACAAAAATTCAGCGCGTTCATAGCTTTTGCTTTTGAATGAGAGATCGATTAAGATACGTGGCTACCTATTGCCGGTCGGCTACGTTGAAATTCAAATTTTTAAACTTTACAATGACAGAACATCATTCACTGAAACGATGAACAATCACAATAATGGAGTTCACTGCTGAGGAGCAACGATCGTTCATCAAAATTCAGTCCTCGAGAAATGTCAGCGTACAGGAAATCACAGCGCAGCTCTCAGAAGCATGTGGAGAAGATGCCTTCAAAGAAAGAACAGTGAGAAAATGGGTGTCCCGATTCAAGACTGGTGAGAGCTCAACGGCAGATTTTTCTCGTTCTGGAAGACCGCCCACTGCAGTGGTTCCGGAAATGGTGAAGGCTGTGGAAGAGAAGATGTCTAATGATCGTCGTTGGACTTGCGAGGAGTTATCCTCAGAATTGGGTGTTTCTGAGAAATCCATCCACCGAATTCTCACTGAAGAACTCAAGATGCGCAAAATTTGTGCTCGTTGGGTCCCTCATTGCCTCACACAAGAGCAAATGGATCGTCGATCACGAATTTCTCGTCAACTTCGACTTCGATATCGGCGCGAAGGTGAAGACTTTCTTCGTCGTATCATCACACTCGATGAAACATGGGCGAGATGCTACGAGCCGGAACTGAAGAGCCAGTCTGCAGAGTGGAGGCGTGAAGGTTCCCCAACACCAAGGCCGAAGAAGTTTCGCCAAGGTCCTTCGAAGATTAAGGTTATGTTAATTGTTGCCTACGATATGGAAGGCATTTTGTTGGTGCATTCAGTGCCTCCAAAACAGACTGTGAACGGCGCTTATTATCGACGATTTCTCCAGAACCACCTTCGAGCTGCCATCAGGAAGAAGAGACCTCAACGACTAGATGACGTCATCATTTTGCATGACAATGCGTCATCACATTCAGCTCGAGCTGTTCAAGAGGTAATTGATGGTTATGGCTGGGAAACCTTGCCACATCCTCCCTACTCTCCCGACCTCAGCCCCTGTGACTTCCATCTCTTTCCTGCCTTCAAGTGTCCCATGAGAGGAATTCGTTTCGAGTCTCTGGAAGCGGTTGTTGCGTCTGCCGACCGCTGTATACGAGATGTGGTCATTTCAAAGCCTACTGGGCCCATGGGGGCATTCAACAGTTACCAGATCGTTGGAATCGTGTAATTGAGTCGGCAGGAGACTATTTTGAAGGATTTTAATATAGAATACGTTGTTCTAATAGTTAGTTTTACTTTACACATCATCGGCACGGACTTTTGACATGACCCTCGTAGAAGAACCACGGATGACAAATAAAAGATCGCACGGCTCAGCATACAAATCTTTCGGCTTATTGAGATGCATTTCGGCCATGTACTAAGACATTCTGCGTGATCATGGCCTAGTGCATGGCCGAAATGCATCTCAATTAGCCGAAGGATTTGATTTTGCTTCCTACCATCAAAGGTTATCCTCCTCTCCACCAAGTCACAAAATCATTCTCATATGCATGAATTTTCTTTGTACAACTTAAGCTTGTCTTGTGTGATTTTCATTCTGATGAATAAACGAGTATTATTATAATTAAAATCAGCGAAAGCACGAACAAAACCCGGATGCATCATCGGAGCGTGCTGAGTTCCATGCATTTGCAACTTGTGATTTGCTGATGAACTCGAACCTCATCGACAGAAGGGAAAATACGCATATATGCAGCTTATACCAGCTCTCATTGGAACTTAAGTGTTCGAATTCTTCGCATGAGTTTTAATTGGGAAGCCAAGTAAAGGATAATTATTTTTGCTCGCTTAAAAGCGAGCAACAGCAAAACTAAAAGTAATTACCATCCTATACTTGGCTTCTAAACAGTAACTGATGAGAAAAATGACTAACCAAGGACCTGTTTTGTACTTTGTTGGAATTCTAATTGCGGCTTTCGACTTATGACTTATCTTGTGTGCCTCCGGCCTAATCGTCATTCGACATTCCTCTTCAGCGTATATTCTGAGGTTCTTCTTTTTTCTCATTCTCGTCATAGCAAATCGATTGAAACAGCAAGCTCTAATCGTGAGAGGTCGATGAGAAACTGTTCAAAGTCTACAGAGAAAATTATCTGAGCGGTAAGTCGTACTTGGGTGCTCGAATGGGTCAAGCGCTTTCTAGAAGGTCATATCGACATGTTGGATGACTGACGACCTTACAGCATCTCATATTGCATTTTTGCAATGAGCAGATCAGAAAGGGTGAACGGTCACGGACATCTTAGGGCACTAACTTCATCCAGGAGCTGAAGCAGCGAGGAGAGCAAGGATCTCTAAAGGAGTCCTGCTTCAACTGGAAAACGCACATCCTCATCACTCGCTCTCATTTTCTGTTCGATCTCTCATCCTCCTTGCTCACCGGATTTTGTGCTAGTGACTATTTTCTCTTCGGGATAATGAAATCTGAACTTTGCGACCGATCATTTCTCTCTCGACCTGCATTGAAGAGCGCAATTTTCCAGTGTCATCAGACTTGGTCCGATTAGGAGTGGTTAGAAGGACTTATTAAGCGTTCGGAATGTTGAGCAAAGTGCATATTAGGGCAAATGGAAACTGTTTTGAATCCATGAGTGCTAATCTTTGTTCATTAAATATTGCTTACACTTATCACGGATATTTTTCCATCTTATTATTTAACTCTAGGTTCTAACGAAAAACTTAGTCAGTTCATGTTCTTAATTTAGAATATGAAATGGTAATATTTGCAAATAATCTGTGTATGAAGAATGCGAAGCCGTTTTGACACTTTTACCCAGAGACTTCTTGGATAATAAGACTTAAAAGATCACATTTTTCGCACTGTCGTAGTAAACGTTCAATAATGACGCTGCTCGTTGAAATTCACTAGGGAAACCTTTCCTCCTTCTTACCCACCGTCATTAGAATTTGCTCATAAAATGAGCAGATTATTTCCCATGGGTTTCTGATTTCTGGCTGGCAATCGGAAAAGCTCACAAAGTTTCCTGTTCAACTTCGATTCTGGAAAACTAACTTGGCGAGCTCATTCGTCGGTCATTCACTGAATATCATCCATAATCACGGATATCTTATTTACGCGCTATCCGGGTGGTTTTGATGCAGCATTGTCAAGGTTTTGTTCACGATTTGAAATTCTTGCTCACTGAGACGATTCTATAAAATATAGAAACAGTGGACAGTCGATGTATAGAGGAAACGCTGAATTTGGAGATTTTTTATCACAATAATGCGTCAAGAATTGGGAGAACCTGTAATTTTATCATTTTGTGGAAGGCATAATAGGACGGTAGCTACTGACACTTTCTTCCTAAATTCGCGCACAAAGGGCTTAATAGCATGGATTTGTAATTCTTGAAACGCTGAATACAAAAATCTAATTCTTAGGTGTCACAGCCAGTCGCTTTCGGTTATAGGCAAGGTTAAAGGATTCCCATTGGAATCCAATGGTAGAATTCAAGAAATATCTATGGATTGTGAAAAACTTGACAATTTTCTTACATTTCATCTTGCAGAAAAGAAATTATTTATCCTAATGCCATGAAATTTGAAACATGATTGAGTTCAGAACATCAACTTCGATATAAAAGTTGAAGTGAGTCACATGATTCAGTATTTTTTTTAAACATCAAATAGACATCAGTTTTTATATTTCAGACATCAAACACTGAATCATGTGACTCACTTCAACTGAAGCAAGTTGAAAAGTCGGATTTCCATGGGCTTAGCCATGGACTTCTACATGTAGATATCACCAGCTGGAATTTCTAGAAGTCCAATGCTTAACGAAGAGTTTCAACATGAAATCGCATTTTCTAAAATTTCCTGATCACCTTAGACATCATAAGGAGAATCAATGTGACAAGATACTTTCACATTTTTTTGTTAGACATGAGTATTCGATTCAAATGTATCTTAAGATAAATTAAATGTCTCACATCTTGCAACCTAGTCATTGGTTTTTCTCATCCTTAAAAAATGTGTTTTATTCGATGAGATTTTTGTACAAAAGCGTAGCCATCAAATGATATGACGTTTAAATTTTAAGTTCTAGAAATCTAAAATATTCGCACAACCATAGCCGTCAGCTATGCTGTACAATCCATTGCTTTAATTCTGTTCTGTGCCCTTTCATTAGATACCTCGTTATTATACAGTTATATACAGAATTCAATGTAGAAGGAATGATTTTATTTTGTTTTACTTTACGACATTGCAAATATACTGTGTCCACCAATTTTGGTAGCCTGCATGCAAAATAGTACATTGTAATAAAATGTACTAGTACTTGTAAATCCATGATTCGCCACTCATTCGATTTCTAACTTCATCAATGTGACAATGTGTTATTGGAATACCTTTGAATCAACTCCAACCGATGGAAATATGGTTTTCACTCTCTGATTTTTGAACAGTGACTGTACGACATGTTTCATTGTAACAATTCTATCATAAATATATTCAAGCCTCCTCGATTCTCATTAAAGGAGGCTATGATTTCTGTCTGTCGCAGTATATTGAATATCCAAAGAGAATGACAGCTATTGAGTCAATACAAGACACCAACACCTTTGATTCCCCGACCGCACTCGCCTGACATAGGAATCGAACCGAAGTCCGCGGTAGAGAGGAGTTCGCACCTTCTTAACTAGGCCACGCTGACGGTTCAAAGGGAATGCGCGAGTGAAGGCAGTAGTCATCTCTAAGTGATATTGACAGCATATTGTCCTATTATTATTGACAGAACGCTACCAGCATTCATGTTGTAGCCAGACAGCACATCAATGTACCAAATGACCGCGGACTTCGGTTCGATTTCTATGTCGGGCGAGTGCGGTCGGGGAATCAACGGTGTTGGTGTCTTGTATTGACTTGATAGTTGTCATTCTCTTTATATTATTTGTATTTGTTGCGAAATAAACGCTTATTTGATTTTGATTTGTGTATGTGAATAAGAAACGGAAGAAGCGCCTAGCAAGAGTATCAGGAAATTTTCATGTAAACAGATTTATTACTGCTCTCTACGAAGTGACAGTAAAACTGATGCCGAAACTACAGCGTCAATTCTCCGTCCTTCGCTATTTCCTGCTGATCTGCAGTAGCCATTTCTCCTACTTATCTCGCCTTCTTTAGTATTCATCTCCTTATTCCCAAATCTTTCTGAGATTCTATCTAATCCAGTGTGATATTTTTATCCTTACCCATTCAATCAACTCGGCGGTGTATGCGTACTTCAGTCCCCTCATCCTCATCTCATTTTTGTTCCTCTCCTCATTCATATTCCACAATCCTATTCTTCAATTGCTCGCGCATCATTTGCCTTGGCGTATTTCTCGACACAAAGTTCCCATCGTAAAGGCTTGGAAATGTTTAGAAGTGTTCTGCACCTAATAGAATACGGATATTGATTCTTTATAGAAAGAACATATCTTCTTGGTTGAGTTGTCATCTGGAAGTCGGCATCAAATTAGTATACTGATGGCTCATTTTAATTTCAATGCGCACCATCCCGTGAAAATTATCAAATCTCTGTAACAAGCCTTAAAATTTGCCCTTCATGATAAATCTAGGACGGTAGAATACCTAAGCAACCTTCCCTTTTAGCCTCACTGATGCTGTCCCGAAACGATATCCCGTCTCGTCACTCCTCAGTGCTAGCAATCAATCGATTTCCTTACAATCTCAATACTCGAATCCCTATGGTAAAAGTGCGTCGGATAAGTTTTTAATACTATCTCAGCGGGAAGCACAACAGATACGAACATCAAGATGAACAAGTAATTCGTAATTATGATGAACATTAATCCATTCCGGTCGTAGAGCGAAGTTGGAAAGTCATAACTAGCGATAATTCATCCAATTTTACTTCAAATTGGATTCTTGTAGAAATTTGTATCAAACGTTGATTCCCAATTTGTCGTTTGTCACTTTCCGGAGGACATTAAATTAAAGTAAATGCGTGGAACGATTTTGCTATTTTTACACACTACAAGTAGAGTTGTGTTATCAGTATACTGATGCAAATGCTATGAAGCTGTGATTTTGATGTTTTGGTGATTAATTCGCTTCTTAAAATGATAGTTCCATTCATCAAGCGATGAAACGATATCAATATCAATTGAATTAAAACTTGCTCATAATGGTGTGACGAGGTAGGTAATTTCATTTGATAAACGATCGTTTTCAGCTTCAATAAAAGAATTTTAAAGAAAATGATGAAGTGAAATTCTTCAGTCCAAATGGTCATTTTCTGGTATCCACAATCCTTGATTGTTTCCAGATCATGAAACAACTAAGGTGCGCCACCAGTTGTCCTAGCTTCTCATAACAATTCGCAACAGGTCGCACCTTCAAAGTTCGCCAACTGAGGAGAATTTTTGAATTTTCCAAAACTATTCGCATACCACGGCGATATGGCTACGAACCGATTGCGAATTATAATTTGCGGTGATTCGCAATAGAATTCGCATACGTGTGAAAGCCCCTTTATCCACAGACTTTTTTGGTTTTGGCTATTCGCTGTGAGTCGACATGCGCTGCCTGAGATACCGGCCGGTTATGTTAGGTACCAGCCGATGTTAGGCAGCAGCCAATGTTAGGTAAATAATCCGGCGTCATGTAGATTGTTTAACTGTATCACTTTCCCAGAAGTGCAAACTGACTCAAAACGATGACACATGCAGGAACTTACTTAAGTGGGCAAAAACTAAATTACAGAGATAGGGAAAATAGTCATGCGTCGCTTGAGGATTTCTATTAATTCCCTCAAAATGCTCCGATCACCACAATTCCTTCAGATTCGAAGAATTCAGATCATTGCGCAAAAGTTCTCTCGATAATGTTGGTTCTTCCGATCATTGTTAAAAAAAGTTAGCAGGCGCACGAAAAAACGTTCACAAACTTCTCTGTAGAACTTGATATCGACTGTGTCGCTTTGCTGTGTGATTCGGTTGATAACAGTCACTGAAACTTCGTACTTGCGTGTTTAATGTTGAACCGGCTGCTCATTGTTCGATTGCTATGGCATTATGTCAGCAGATTGTGCCATTTCATTAGTGTTAGGCTACATGTTCCAGTGCACCCTTTCTAGACAAACAGAAAAAGAGACGACCGGTCTAATTCTGTGACGCGAACACCTGAATTAAGCAAAAAGGAGCAAATTAGGACAACACATGCATGACGTGACGTTTGCTCAATGTCACTATTGAAGCCGTCACGTTATTGTTGCTTCTATGAAGCAATTTTAGTCTTCACATTGATGCTTGAATTGTTGCGCTGTTTAGTAGAAAACATTTAATCATGGGAGATTTTCGTATTTTTGATAAAGGGCCAACTAATGCCTATATATTGTGAGCTATATATGAGTTATATTGTGACCCGCTCTATGAGAAGGTTGCCCGCCAGTCCTCCACTGTGTATTCGATAATTATGTCTCCTTTCATAATTATCAGACGCTGATAGGAAGAGACATCCTCCGGCTCATAAATACATCATTGCAATGAATGTACAATGTACATTGAACAGGCACCGACCGCTTAACGGAGGTCATTTGGCTGGAGTGTGCAAAGGGCGTCAATAGATCCACCGAAGTCACCTGGAAGCAGTTTCTATCCATGAACAAACGTGTAATACGTTCGGAAAATGAGGTCCTCAATGAATGATCTTTCTAACCATGATGAAGCTGTGAGCCCAGGAGGAGGAATCCCCTCTGATTTAGATGCTACAATGCATAGAGTTAGTACATTAGGTAGAGTAGCAACTCCGTATTATTTAGATCCCCAATGTGTATGCAGTTTCGATTTCATTAAATGAACTTGAGTTGAGACCCAATACGAAATGTGAGATAAGCAAATTTTTGCAGTTTTGAAGAAATAGCCACGGAATTAACTGATGATTGTAGCAATACAGAAGAAGTAATAGTATTTTGTAAATCCTCCGTGTCATAACAAACTTGGAACGGTAATTTGTTTATTAAATACCGCTAAATTGTTATTAAATTCGATGGGTTGCTACGACTAATTCTCAGAATTAAATAAGAGACATTTTCTTATGCGTGATCATATCACAAATTCTGCACTGAAAGAGCAGAATATCATAATCAAAGAGAAAGACAATAATTAACTCTAAAAGATGCAAATAGGTCCACATCACTATGCAGATTCATAAATCAATTTTGAGAAGATTTTTGAGAATCATAAAATCATGAAAATTCAATTAAAAGCTTGAAATTTCAGCCAAGAAGCACAATAAGATCTCAACTTTTCCATGAAGACTTGCATTGTAATGCGGTTCATGAAAATTTCTTGATAATCACTTAATTTCAGCTTCATGCAGATGTCTATTAGTCATTTCTTTTGTTATCTAATGTTTCTTGCTACCTACATAGAGATACAAAATCGCTGGTCTATATAAACATAGGAATAATTTGCAAAAATGTAGATTCTTAAAAAGTTAACTTCGGAACTTGCTTTCCGAATGCATTTTATTATTTTTTGCTTAATACTAGCACTCGAACAGGACATCATAAGCAAGTACAGTAATCTCAAAAGGAAGCATTCCTCCATCGATGGATAGATTTGAATGTAAACACTTCAATTTCCCGACGTTCCGGACATATGGCTAATCGAGAAATCGGACTATCTAATTCGATTTCCCACCTCTGCGAATTCGTGATAGATTTTCCTTGTTTCGATTCAGCCGCTCTGTGTAGGAATAACTTCATGTTATATGTTTACTAGAAATATATGACTGCTAAAATATCTCCAATTGTTGGACAGCCAACAAGCTTCCAGATTAAAAATGATTCACACATATTTGAGCATAACACAGTCGGTTTGGTGCATCACAGCTCAACCATGTGGTACTTGAGGATTATTAAAGTGTTTTTCTTATATTCACTATTTCAATGAGTCACATAGGCCTAAGGGAGCAAACTTGATGCAGGCATTTTCCTTTTGATCAATATCCGTATACTTCATCGTGATTCGTATGCCTATCATTAACAGTATAAGACCATGTGCTGAACAGTATGCTCGCACCTTAAATTTTAAGCAGCGATCCCTCTATGCTGCATTTTTCGTAGTGAATGTATTTTTAGTGCATCGTTTGAGCTGATTCTCACAACTTTAAAGTCATGAAATGTCCTATTTACCGAATTTTACCAAAATTCACCATCGTGAAAATTTCTCAGTTTCCCGTAAGTTGAACTCTGAATTCCAACCTTGTATGCAAATTTTCAATCAATTGTCCATTTCATTACAATCGTCGCAATAAATTGATTGCCGAACTTGCCAAATCAAAATTAATGTTGGTAGTGCTGAAATTAAAATGAATTATTTGGCAATGTTGCAATCAATTATTTTCAATCAATTAATTAGCCACATTGAATTTTTCCAGTCCTCATTAGGTTGTCGGATATATGCAACAGTTGATTGAAAATCACACATAAAAGTGACATAATCAACGATTTGCTCTCACAAATGTTATATTGAAGATGAAAGAATATCTCGTTGGTCAATCAACTAAGGCAGGAAGAGCTGCTGATTGAAATGCTCTTGTATTAATGGACATTGGGCGCTCTGCTTATGAAGGTCAAGCAGCATTCTCCCTTTGCCAACAAACTGTTTCAATATGAGATGCAGGCTGGCATTATCTTTCCCTCGTAATTTGGCGGAAGTTAGTGCGCTGAGTGAGACAGGATCTTGGCACTTGAATTGCTTTATTCGTATTTCTCGATTTGGGATTCATTTTTCGATAACGGTTGGTTCAATCTCGATCAAATATGAAACTGAGGAGAATAATGCTGCAATTAGAAAAGAAATGAAGTCTGCTGATGTGTATGATGATTTCGCATTATCGTGAAATTCAAAAGAAAAAAATTGAAATGCTGCCAAAGTAAGGTTTGTGAACATTTATTGAAATAAAGGAAAAATAAAGTAATCAAACACAATCACTTTGTATGCCTTTGTATACTTTGTATCACTTTGTACTTCGCGAATAACTTTATTTTTCATATAAGGCTTAACACAAAAGATGAATAGCATGGATGAATGGAGTCCGAAGAGTTCCTCTAATTATTTAAGAACAAATAAAATGATTTTCTAATTATTCGAACAATTATTTAGCGAATAGTTGTTGCTGGGTTTGTAATGATTAATATACAAGGTAGATATTAGAAATATGAAGACTAAATAAAAGCCAGCACCTTATCTTCCGGATAACTACTTGTCCGATCAGGATCCGATCAGGATCCGATCAGTTGGCTGAAAGCTAAACAAGTAACCTCAATACCAGACTATTTGACCTAATTTGTACCAAATCAATGTTAAGCACAATAATCATTTTACTCTAATTAACAGCTTCCGACAGTAGGAGATACATGCCGATAGCTGATAAATAAGCAAGCTTGATAAATCCTACAATTATCACAATCATCCCTCAAAATGCCACTTCTGAAAACGTGGAAGGGTATAACATCCTGAATAATGAAGTACCGGTGTTTAGGAGAAAGTTTTAGTAGCACATTTTTCGAGAGCCTTTTGTGGTCGCAATAACAGCGAAAGCCAACGAGCAATTATGTCATTAGATTAGATCATAGCTCGGTAAATCCCTTGAAAGAAAATTGTAGACATTCGGTTGTAAAAAAACCGGAAAATCTCAACCCGCTGTAAATCTTTGCGTTGTTCTTCATCTACATACTGTAATTCAATGTTTAATTATTCTACTTAAAGAATTTCAGTCAACTAAAGGCTGAGCAAAGCAACCGTCGGTGTGTGCTGATGAAAAAAACATTATTCAATAATAATAGTGATAATCACATTATCCACATTAGGTACACTTCCAAGCACAAATTCTATCAACGCTACAAAACACGATGACAATATTCAACGTAAGACAAGGAGAATCACTAGTCACATGAAATAAAAGATTTAAAAACGATTTCAAAAGTACTACATAAATTAGATTACAGTATAGATTACTTACAGAGCGCAATAAAGGAGTTAGCAGAAGCGCGCTGTACTTGCTGCAGGAGCGCACAATATATTGGAACACCTTGTTTCTACATGGTACTCACTCAAATTGAACATTTCTCGTGGCGGCTACAAGTCATTATCAACGATAGAATCAAAATGTTTTGCACACGATCCTTTACAGACAATAAAAGGTTCAATTTCAATATTGTCACCAATAATGCGTAAGACTCTTCGTTCTTCTCTTTCAAGTCTTTGTAACACGTATTGAGGAGCATTGCAGAAGCATCCGAAAGCATAAATCAAAATAGATCGAATGAATACAAAATAAGACTTCAACATAACAATTTTTACTGACTGACAACGACGCAAATTACAGATGATAAAAATTATCCGTGTGGCCTTTTTCACTAAGTAATTTATGTGTTCATTTCATTTCGAATCATTTGAAAATGCAACACCAAAATACTTAAAATAACAATCTTGCTTTAAAAAAACAATCATCAGAAATTCTCACATGAAAAGTCTGCAAATTGCGTTTATCCATCACCACAGATTTTTCAATGTTAATTGGGAGCCTAAGAGAAGTTGACCAAGACATAACATTGTCCAATTCTTCTTGCTATTTTTTTTGGATGCTTTCGAATGTCGGTTGAAATGCAAGAAAATATTCGCTAAAAACTATTCTGTAAAAACAAAGAGCTAAAAACAAAATTAGTTTTTCTACGGGTGAGCAAAAAATAGAATATTCTTATTAAATTACAAAAACATATGGCTTTCATTAAGCACCGCTTTTGGGGATTGGTTTCGTTTGATGGAGAAGCGATAGACATTTCCTCGCCTCCGCTTCCACTGATAGGCTGCACAAGAGCGACATTCCGCAAGTCATTGACTACACGCACAGTTCAGATTATCAGGTTACAAATTTAATCAAATGATTGTTCTTTGACTTAAAGCAATGTTTGTGCTCTATCTCAGTATCAAGGATCGTGAAATTTCAGGAAATTCTCATAATCATCTTCACAAACATATCTAAATCATGTGTGTGTACCTGCAAAGGAAAGCAAAACAATCGAAAGATTGAGTCATTCTGACGTCAAAGTGATAAATAAAATAATTGATTTATTTGTCCTTATTTATATTCGGAAGCACATTACACCAGCGCCGTTCTTCCATGTGGCCGAGTTTTTTTTTCCACTCTAATTTCTTTAGTTTCTAGCAATATTAACTGAACTTGCAAAGGAAAAGCATACAAAAGATTTACATACCATTTTAATTAATGAAAGTGAAATTAAGCACACATACATTGTTCAACGCACAATTTGTTTATATGTTTCCCAAATATGCATCCGTTTCCCAATCAGATCTGTAATTTACAATAATATTTCGAAAAACAGAATGTCAAGGAGAATGCTTATTGTGCAAATCAGAAGGAAAATGAAATTGTAAAGCAACAGGAAAAGCTAATGAGATAGCATGTGACAAATGTAAAGAAATATATGTTGGTGAAACATCGAGCGAGAGATGCAGGAAAAAGCTACAATGCACACATCAAGCAATTAAAGGAAAAACAAAAATCATCTGTATTATGGAAACACTGTGAAAACTAGTATGTCAAAATTGATCTAAACTTCATCATGAACGTTACAGGAGTGCATCATAATAGCGCAATGGAGAGGCAAATCGACGAGTCCGTAATCATTACAAACAAAAATGAACAAAACTTGAACCTGATTAATAACAAATCAGAATGGAGCCAATCAAATTTGCCAGCATTAACTACGGCATTAGGAAGATGCATGAAAGTGAACTTTACACAGTCTATGAAAGCCAGTTTACAGAGAAATGTGCTGTGTTGACTTCATCATCTTTGACTTCCCATTCATCCATGATATTTTTTATGGTAGACATTTCCTGATTTGATTTTAAAATCATAGTCTCTGTTACATGAGATTATTGTAAATTAAAAATCTGATTCAGAAGGGCAGTTCTCCGAAACATATTTTTGAAAAATAAAAAAGAATTATTTGAGCGTCGAAAGATAAATCAGTTTTATTTTCTTTAATTAATTTGTCTCATTTTTTGTGCAGAATGTTCAGCAGGAAGACCTGATAAAGATTTGAATCCAGGTCTCCCGGACACAAAAGAATAGTCCACCGCAAGGCCACTACGCTGACGCCACATATTAATATTTTCTTTCTATTTGGTTTCCGGTGGGAAGCTGAATAGTATATAGATTTTCGCTGTAGGAAAAAACAATTACTTTACATTTCCCGTCTGGCAGACTGGTCGTATCTCATTGCTCTGCGAAGCAGTTGATGTCAAATGTCGCATATGTTAACGCAATTAATGCAGTTAATTAAGAGCTAAGTAGAGAAACAATTGTGTGGTACTTAACATTTCTTTCAATAATACAGCTTCCCCAAACAACATGGAAGAGTTCATCTGTTTTGAAACAGAAATTCCAGCATATGTGATGTGAAAGTGTAAATCACAGCCTAGCTTATGTTGTGATTTAAAAGAGCAGGGAAAGTTATAAAGCATCGATTCTATTGGAAAATACATATGACAGGAAAATACAAATGATAACATCAGTTAAGTTTATAAGAGCTGTCATGTTGTATACATGTGCTTACTTATCAATGATTTCAAGCAGCATGAGAAAAGTATGATTTGCTGTAAAAGAACAACTCAAGCAGCTAAGTATAGAAGAGATATTCTGTAATGATGCAAAAAATTTCGCCCTAATGCAGCCTTATAAAAAGGGAGTTAGAAAAGAAGTGTTACAAAGTAAATATCAAAACTTTCAAAATTTTCCAATTTCATAAGATTGTCAATAATGCATATTCATTGCACAGCTGTCCATTATCAAGTTCAGGTTGGAAGTTTCAGATGAAAATTTGGTTTATATGTCTTAAATTGATGTCAGGATTGCTGCATTCTCATGATATTAAGGTTGGAGAAATATCTCAGTATATATATTATTAACACAAAACCATCCAATCACTAAAAGTTGACAAATTTCATTTTCATTTTTCGCTGACCAGATCTATCCCTTTTGAGATTTGGTCTGTGGTCGCAATTAAAAGTTCACCCTATTTAACATCTGAATCTCAGTTTCAGTTTCAAAAGTTACAGGAATTAAGTGCAAAAAGCCTACATATGAATGAATTCCGAGTCTGCATTTTTTAGCCATTGAGCTGGTCTCGTTAAAAATGTCTGAGTAGTGTTAAAAGATCAAATAGTCAAATGGTGCATGAAACCAGGGATGCGGAGTCCTATCATTTTGATAGGACTCCGACTCCGGGGGTTGATAGGATTCCAGCTTTTGATAGGACTCCGACTCCGGGTGGAAAGTATATATAGCCTAGATTTTTGAAAAAAAACTGGTAACCTAAATCATAGATCATTATAGGCTTACCTGAACCTATCTTTGTGATCATTTCTGTATCAATTATCACTCATTTTCGATGAAAGTTTATCAAATGTCGCTTTCAGTTGTATGCACACGACTCTGCTCCTCCGATCTTCTTGATGTGTGCTTCACACGGTTTTTCTCCAGTCTCTACCAGCCAGGCAGGAAAATCCCCCATCCTTCTCCAAAAAATATGAGCACACTTTCGATTTTAATATGCGCTTTAGAGGAGCCATTACACACGATTAACGTGAGGATAAGAGGTAATGTTCTCAAACAAACTAGTATCTTATTTTTGTCTCTGATGTGACCTTTGATGCGTAGGTGTGGTCGAGGCTAGGAAGGCTTGTCTTCTCTACTAAATCGCCGAGCGAAAAGACAATCTTTTTTCCCTTTAATGGTTCATTCCCTCAACTATTACAAGCTTTGCATAGCAATGTCTCTGTACTTTTGTTTGACGGAGAAAGCTATGCAAGAGGATAAATAATTTGTTTGCATTATATTTCGGGTCTAGTCATAGAAATTGACAACAATAAAACCTCTAGAATGGAAATTAAGCTTCATGCAATGCACAATAACGGCACATAAATCGCACGCATTTTCACTTAGATGCACCTGCCAACGTCTGTATCATTGGGTTAGAATCAGTCACATGAGTAAATCGAAGCTGTTAATTGGTTCTTCATGCCCCAACTTAGTTCCCTCGGATGTGCCGCGACCTTGAGTCAATTTCCATTCTAGCGAACTTCAGATAAACAGTTTATTTCTATGGGTCTAGTTATAAACAGGAGTCCGGAGTCCTATCAAATGATAGGACTCGGACTCCAGCAAAAATGATAGGACTCCGGGACTCCGACTCCGATCCTTGCATGAAACAATCTTTCCTTATTGCTTGCCTCTACACGTTAGGATCTGCTTTTAGCTAGAGTTCATATTTCAGGAGATATATTATAATTTATCGTTATAGAATGAATTGTAAATGAATTGAAGTCATAGTCCTGATATGTGACAGAAGCAGAGAAAGTTAGAAACAATAGAAATTCCTCTCTAACTATGACATGGCAAGTGAGATTTATTCACATCCGCTAAAAGGGACTGTCAGCGTCAGATCAGTCAATTGCTGCATAATTTTTCATTCGAGAGGGTCGACTATATGTGCATTATTTATTGTGTCAAATATCAATAATCAACTGATGCAGTGCAGGTGAGATGCTGCTTTTATTATAATATGAATTATTGTATATGATTGTTGACCCTCTCTTTAAATATCATAAATGAGAATAATAGGCCCATAGAGTAGTTATGAATAATAGAATAGTTCTGGCCTGAATTATTTAGAATTATGTGGTTTTGAGAATACCATGAAATCATATCTGAATTTTGATATTGAATACAATTACATCAATATATCATTAAAATTTTAAACAAAAAAAATCACAAATTAGATTTCGTACATATGGCAGTTACGGAAATCGACTGCGATATGAAGAGTGTTTATGTGAGCTATGTGATAATTCGAAAGTGCAGACTCTGTATCATTTCATGAAAAAATGCTCACTATATCAAAATTTGCGACAAGAAACAGCGCCTTTGTTATGCAACTGTAGCAATACAACAGAATTCAATAAATTGATGAATATTTTAACTCCAAAACTGGCAAAATCCATCGAGAGGTTTCTCAAAAAAGCAAACGACTTGCGAACGATAACTAAGGAAATCACTAATCAATAAACATGAAATCTGAAAATTTATTTTCGTCAATTCTCCTCTCCTTCCTGTTCAGAATATGCTTTAACAACACCGACCGCACGCTGTTTTCTGCCATCAAGATATGTTTTGTGGATATTATGTGAGCGCACATGCTCCTGTTTTCCAATGTTCTTGGAAATAAACATTTTTGACTTTTGAGTAGGTATATTAGGTAGAGTGGTAACTCAGCATTTATTAAATCCCCAATGTGTATACAGTTGTGATTTCATTCAATGAACATGAGTCAATACCAGGTCGAGGCCCAGTACCACCTGTGAGATATGCAGTTTTTACACGTTTGGACGAATTTTAGGACGTTTAGACGTTACATGTAGACGAATTTGACTGATAATGATAGCAATACAGAATAAGGAATAATATTCCACAAATCCTTCATGTCACGTCAATTTGGAGGGGTAATATAGCTTGTTATATTATTAATTCGATGGGTTACCATCAGTAAAAGCTCAGGTTTATTATGATAAGATAATTTTCTGAAGCGTGATCATATCAAAGTGCCACTGAACGAGCAAAACATCATAATCAAAGAAGCTTGTCATAATTAGCTTTAAAAGATGTTAATGGGTCCACATTACTATTCAGATCAAGAAATAACGCATTGTGAATCATAAAATCATGCCGTTGGAAATTGAATTAAAAACACGACATCTCAAAAAAAACATTTTGCCAGCTTCACTATTCCACTGAATGGGCGCTACTCCTTTTGAACATTTCAGTCATCAACTTCATCCTCTCTTCAGTGATCATCCTGTGTGCTCATGATTTATTTCAATTTGCTTGATTTTCTTAAAATTAAAACATCTTGTTAAAATTAAAACCACAAGTCGGCAAAAAAACATTTTTACATTTGTTTTTTGACTTATAGTACACCATTATCATAGAGGACCTAAGAGTTCCTGACGAAACAGTCTGAAAAGCCCGTTTTATGGGGTTCGTAAGACATAAGCCAGGTGAGACTGCCAGTATTTGGCGTCATTTAGAATTCTGCATTAAGTCAGGAGTTGCACATCGGACCCGGACTCGGTAGCCAAAGCTGGTCGGTCATAGAATCCACTGGGTCTTTGTACAATCCTTTTTGTACATTATTCCGCATTTTCCGTACTTCCTTTTTATTCTTTCTTCAATCAATGCATTTTTCCAACTCACTCCTACTCGTGTAAGCATATGTTATCGCGTTTTCCGTGAGTTTAATGGTTTATCTCTTTAAAATTTCGGAATTTTGGTTCCAAAAGTGCACCCATGAGATAAACTTTGATGACTTATATTCTGATCCGTAAATAGATGTTTTTGACCTGCTAATGCTTTATTCTCCTCTCGATAAGCCGACACGTATACTGATGCTGTGCTTCTCATACATAAAAACCTGTAGGCTAACTGATAAGACTTTAAGATAAGACAATGCGTACAAGGAGAAGTACAAAATCAGCCACTTGACCGCGTGACTTGGAAGTTGTGGTAAATTGAGATTGATTCGTTATTTCAACTAAATGTCAGCTATTCGTCCTGTACTCAGTCGACTAAATCAACTATCTACCAGCATGTAAATATCTCATCTGAAAATTCCATTATTTGTAAAATATCAGCATACTTTCTTTAACAATTTTATGACTTTAAGTCTCATGTTGATTGCATTGTTTAAGTTGTAAATATTCATGGTCACTTTAATCTCTCTTTACATCTAAAAGCATCTTGATAAAATGACTTGCAATAAATCATCTTACGTCAAGAATCTACGACTTGTGGCATGTTTCAGTAATTTGATTCATCTTAAGATCTAGCAACCTGCACCAAGGCCGGAGGCACATATAATAAGTCATCGTTCTCGAGTCGTCACGATCCTTCGCATAAGCCACAAGTCATTTTGACACTATTTTTCTCATGGTAGATAATGCAAGCAGGCAAAATAAGAAAATGTATGATACTTTTCTAATTTTTGTAGAGCATAAAGCATAGGCATAACGAAAAGCGCGTTATGTCAGAACGTTGGTTCTATTGAAGATAATCGCTCAAGCCAGTGGTTTTCAAACTTGCATGGTCTGTGGCCCACTTCCCAACCATTCGACTTTCCGTGGTCCCCTGTTTAACGTCTGATAGCAATTCATTACCCATTCAACTTCTTTGTTGTTACTTTCTCCAAGTTTCTTCAACCCTTACGATTACATAAATTTACTTAAATTGTGTTGTTATAAATTAAGCGCATAATACTTATATTCTGAACAAACTGAAGTTGAAGCAAATAATCATACACGAGTTTGATTTGTTTCTGGCTTCATTATTGATTTCAGCAATTGATTTGTAGCAGATAAATAGTGAAATGTAATAGTTGTGCGCAATTAAAAGTAACCAACAACATGTGTGCCACCGTCATCAAAGGCGGCTTATTCGTATGTATTATGACTTATGACTTACGTCTTGTTCTGCATGCCAACTCTCATTGAACTTCAGTGTTGGAACTCCATTTGCGACATATGTTTTATGGATTACTGCTTGTGGCTTGACGTGTGGGCCTCCGACCTAAATGATAGGCTAAAGTGACCACCAACAGGCCGTTATAGTCCATTCTAGTCTCACTAACTCAAGAAAAGCGAATCGTCGCATTTCTATAGTCCAATTCATAGCAATCATACACTCCGTACATGATTGCTATAATTATTTAATACACATCATACCGGTAATTGTGGGTTTGGGTCATTATCACCAGGAATAATTACCCTTCACAACACTACTAGACACAGAATTAGATTGTTTAATCGCATCACTTTGCTAGAAGTGCAAACTGATTCAAAGCGATGGCACATGCAGGAACTTAATAAGTGGGCAAAAAGAAATTTTCAATACCTTACAGAGATAGGGAAAATAGTCGTGCGTCGCTTCCGGATTGCTCTGAATTCCTTCAAAATGCTCCGATCGCCACGATTCCTTCAGATTCGAAGAATTCAGATCATTGCGCAAAAGTTTTCTCGATAATGTTGGGCCCTCCGATCATTTTAAAAAGTTAGCAGGCGCATGAAAAAACGTTCACAAACTTCTCTTTAGAACTTGTCATCGACTGTGTCTCTTTGCTGTATGATCCGGTTGATAACAGTCACTGAAACTTTGCACAATTTGGCGTATTTAATGTTGAACTGGCTGCTCATTGTTCGATTTCTATGGTATTATGTCAGCAGATTGTGCCATTTCAATTACGTTACATGTTCCAATGTTTCCTTTCTAGTCAAACGGAAGATGAGACAACCTGTCTAATTATGTGCTTCTAGATATTAAAGGACCAGAAAAATTTTCTCTGGAAGAAAATCGGTCATGCACTTACTTAAACAAAAGCAGATTTCTATGGTCCACTTCTACGTTGTCGATTGTGATTATTTATTAATCATGTTGCTCATATTTTTCACAACAGCGCCTGCCCACGGATTCGTTGAGGATGCATGCAATCAAAACCAAAAACTAATCTTTGATTATGGAAAACCATGAATGAGTCGCTTTATTATGTTAAAAGGCTCGTGTTCTTGTGAAATGCCAAGAGTTGTTTTAATTCTATGGCGAAAATTAATCAGTTAAACAAGCCGCTGATAACTAGTCTGTACTTTGCTGTAATGTATGAGCTATATATTCAAGTTGGCATTAATCAACGAAACAAAATATTGAAATGATCGTCTGCATTCATAGAACAACGTTCAAAATAACTTTTCTATTCATGGTTAGACGTGAACTGAATAATTGACGAATGAGAGTTCCTTAGGGTGTCTGATATTCAGATGTCTGCTTATTAAGAGAGGAGAGAAGGTGTTTGTTAATTATTTACTGATTTGAAGTTATAATCAAACTGATTGATGTTCAGAATGGTGATCCTTTTATGTCAATGCAATTATTCAGGACTTTCCGGTGTCTCGCCGCCGATGATCGACCGGCCTCTTCAGAAACTGACCAGCCTGTCGACCAGTTTTGTAATGTTTTGTTGCTTTTGATAATTAATCAATTGATTGTACTTTTGATTTACATTGATTTACACCAAAAAGAAAGATGTTTCAATGTTTGTGTAATTCTCGACCGACTGCTTACTCGTGTTGAGATAATAAAAAATCAATCATTCTATTGATCATGGAAATGATAAGTACATCAACGAATCTCCTTGTGTTTAGAATTTGACTCAACACATGTCAGTAGTCCACAATTGAATATTTCCGTCACTTTTAGCGGAAACAAAAGTTTTCATATATAATTTTGCTAATTGCTTGCAATGTGATAGTTTATGGCCGAAGAGGTTTGATAAAATCACTCATTTCCGTGTGAATACACGCTCGGCTGCATAATCAGTATTTCTACTAATTACTTTAAGTAATGTCTCACAATGAGACGTCTTCGTAAGCAGATATTTCAAAGATTATTCTTTCCGCATGCAAGTTCGCCGCTAGGGCAGAATTATTCCTTATCAGTGAACGATGAGGCAGTGAGCGAGATGTTTGACTTAGTCAATAGAGTAAATTGGGAGATTTCAGGTATAAGTGTTTTAGGATGACAGTAACAGCGCTCAATATGCGTCTCGTTGAAAGGGTTAGGAAGACAAGGAGCAGGTGAAACAAATAAACTCCCACTATATACCTGCAATGAATGAAACAGATCGATTGTTATTTTGGAATCATGTTATGTCTCCATGTGGGTAAATTGAAATTTTTCTCTCGTAAAACGACATTGTGAATTCATCTTCCGTCCACGCACCGGCTTTTCAAATACTCATAATAATTTTAAATTGAAAATATTAAATTTGACTTCAAATTTACATCAATCTAAATATAGAGTGCAAGGAAAAGTGTGATCGTGCAGGCTAGGCAGACGAATTTTAAAGAATGTAACGTTCTGTATACCTAAACAGAAATGTTCATGGTAGAAAATTGAAGAGTATCCATTCTGAATTTACGTGCTTCACTAAATACATCTGTATTCATTCTGTTTACTAATGCCTCCAAAACCACAAATGTTCTACCAAGTAAGAAAAGAAAGAAGTTAATCAAAGCTTAGTGAGAGGCGATCATATACAGCACGTGGTGGAATGCAGTGGACTTGGTTGACATTGCATTCCTAGCCGTTTCAATGATCACATTTTCACCATATTCAAATTCCGATGAATCCCTTGTTAATAGGAGGGCATGGACAGTATGAGCTTTATGGAATTAATGAGATTCTTGAGTGGTTATCAAAAATTGATTACAATTACTGGATGACAACAATCAATTAATTGCAATTATTTATTATCACCATTTGAATAGACTATCCAATATTTTAGTAGAATAGAGATATGTATATTGCAAATAAATGAAAATCGAAGGAGTGCAAGCAAAAAAATAAATGACACTCATACAGTGACTGATTGCGTAGCATCAGGGTTGGAACAGGGACTGGCTGACCGGCCCGGTCGACGGGTTGGGTTGTGTCGTTGTAAGTCGATCGGTCGACCGGCCCCGCTCGAAAACCGGTCGGTCAATCAATCGGCAGCAATTATTGAAATCGGTCGACCAGACAAGAATTGTGATGGATACACAATTCATCTATGGCCTATTAAACTTACTCAAAATGTCCCCGATAGATTATCTGTGGCATATTCTTAAGATCGATATTAAGATTATATAGCAAATATCATCAATAACCAAATGTTTCATGATCTTCTAAAAAAAGGTCAATGGGAATTTTCCTCTAAGACCAATAGCCTCAACCAAAAACACACCCACAGAAAAAGTAGATTGCTTGTGTTCCAAAATATTAAACAACTTAGTAAAATATGTTCCAGCCCATTTAAGCAACACCATGGACCTAATTAAAGAATTGAATGACTTAGATATTAATAATGACGCCATTTTTATTTCTTTAGACGTCATCAGTTTGTATCCGAGCATACCAATTAGCTTTGCCATCAAAGTAGCAGAAGACTTTGCTAAAAAGTATTGGGGTCATATAGACAACTTTAATATAACAGTGCTAGAATTTACAAAATGTTTAAAATTCGTATCGTATAACTACGAAATAAGATTTCACGATAAAGTTTACCGTCAAATTTCTGGGGTCCCAATGGGTACACATTTTGCTCCTCCTTTGGCTATCATATTTATGATTCACATTGAAGAAATCGCTTTAGATACTTTAAAAACTAAATGTAAGATTATTCCAAGTATTTACAAAAGATACATTGACGACATCATCATAGGACCATTGCCAAAAGAAGGCAATGATTTTGATAAGAGACTCGAAGTTTTTAATAAAGTTAACCAGAATATCCAGTTTACAATAGAAGTACCTGAAGTCGAACTAAATTTTCTTGACATAAGTATTTGGATAGAAGAAAAAATATTGTCTTATAAATACTACACCAAGGACATAAAGTCTGACAATTTGTTAAATAGGGACAGTTGGATTCCTAGCCATATAAAACATAATTTCATTACTAATACTTTGAATATGGTAGAAAATAGATGTAAAACTGATTTACTAAAGAATGAGGCTCTAACTAAGATAAATGAAAAATTAAAGAAAAATGGATATAGAAAACGTGATATAAAAAATGAACGTAAACGTAGAAAGACCCGCTTGGATAAAAAGTATGATGCTAATTTATTTCTCCCTTACCTCAACGACAAAACGAATAGAAAAATCAACTCATTAATTAATAAATATAACTTGAACATCCGATTGGTAAATAGAAACAGTAAAAAGCTAAAAGATTGTTTCACTAATAAAAAAGTAAATAAGCTATATAAATGTAAATACTGTAATATTTTGCCAGATAAATACAAATGTAACATTAGGAATATTGTTTATGAATTCAAATGTAAAATATGTAACTGTATTTATATAGGTAAATCATCTAGAAACTTCAAAATTCGCTATCAAGAACATTGTCGCAGTATAAATAATGGAGATGTAAAGAGTGCCTTGAGTGCGCATGTCCTTAGCGATTGTAATTGTGCTAGTGTTGATGATTTTACGGTCGATATCTTGAAGTGTACGTATGACAGTGTTGAATGTGCGTTGTGGGAAGCGAGGTTGATTCAGGCTAGGTCTCCGAGCCTTAATAGACGACATGAATTGCCGCTTGGCTGACACATTTTAGTTGCGCCGCATAGAGTTGTTCTCTTCATTTTGTATAAATACGTTTTTCATCTCTGTTGTAAATTCCATCATTCTTGCGTTGATAAAGGGTCTAGACCCGAAACGTCCGCTGAAGAAATCAGATATTTTTACTTTCTATTTTGAGGCATAAAAACAGAGGGAGCAAACTTCCATTTTCATTATTGAAAACCTTCCATTTCATGATCTTGTCTACTCACATGCTTGCGCATCTCAAAATTCATGTCTGATGAAGCTATGTTAACTTAGACGAATTAAAAGTTGTCAGGCGCTGAGCCTTCTAATCTATTTAAATTTAAATTATTCATATGTAGAAAAAAGCGTATCTGTATCATACAGAAATAAGCTTATCTAATACAAGATAAAATACCGTACGCAAGCCTATTAAAACCGATTCACACCCTTGCTAATTTTAGTGATTTTCATCCAAAATCTCACAGACCTGTTTCACTCCGCCTAATAGCGATAAGACCTCCCTCTCTCGAAGTTGATTTCCTATAATCCCTGCTGCGCACCCTGATCAAAGCACTTGGGATGACATGACTGACCGACCGAATTTGTTTAGATATATCACCTAAAGTTCTCAATAGGGAATTCATTCTCAATAGACCTAATTCACTCATAAAAGAAACACATGTGAGATAAAACTCGACGTCAAACAAACAATTCACAACAGGTGCCTTGACTCATTTATTTTATTATATCTACTTATCTTATTTTAATAAACAATGCTTAAAATCAAATGACTTCAAAACCAATTTACAGTTAAAAGATAACCAAATATTCCAATCAGTAGATTAAATGAATAGATAAGGTTGCGCCTAAGTCTTTAAGAAAAAATACCGAAAAACTAATTGACATCACAAATTTCAAAAAGGTCCTTCAATTGCCAAGGGCAAGGATCTTCAAATTGCAAACCGAGGAACCCTTTGTCGTATCTGTTTGAATGACAAAGTGTAAATCAATAAAGGACCATCATGGCCATCTGGTTGGGTTTAGTCGGTCAACCGGCCGGTTGTGTTGGGTCAGAAAATTCCTGAACGGTTCCAATCCTGTTGCGCAGGTATTCATCAAATTGTTGGCAGAACCAAGGAAAAATTATATTTAAGCGCCTCATTGTAGTACACACACAGGAATGCAAAAATGGCCATCTCGCGGAAGCCGACAAAGTAAGAGACGTTTCAGGGATGTGAGTTATTTTCATAACATTTGAGAAATTTCAACACAGCTTTTCTCTGAATCGCTCTGCAATCGGAGGAAAAAGCACACACAAGGACATCCTTTTGCCGCAGATCACTTTATGAGCCCATCTCTGAAAGAACTGAATCTTTTTATAAACATAATAATGATCATGTTACTAAGGCATGATGGACCTGAGAAAGTTATTTAATGCATTCTCGCCTCAAATTTAGCGTACTTATCATTCAAGAACAATATTGGTTCTTAATAATCCTTTGCTTTTGATGTTAACAAGAATTTTGGCTCAATTTGGAAATATCGAACTGTTTCACTTGATTGATGAATATTAGAGGCTTGACAGCTAAGAAGTTGAATCGTCTCGTCCGACGGCAGCACGGGTTCCCGCAGGGAACGAGGTTGAAAATTGGACTTTAGAAGAATGCAGGACATTCTATCCATGCCGGCTGCGAATCTGCGCGTCTGCCGAGTTCTACCCTTTCTTGTTCTTATCAATTAAAATAATGAATAATTAAAATAATTGAAAAGTTTTTCAAAAACCCCTTTCAGTGTAATCGATGTGTCTGACTAAATTACATCTTTTTAATTAACAATGCCTCACTCTGGAAGAATAAAATATTTGTATTTGCCTTTGATTAAACGCTAAGAGCGGTCGCAGTAGGGACTAAATCAGAGGCTTCAATCAGTGCTCTAAAAATTGTGAAAACTTTTATGGCTCCCACTGCGACTCATGCCTCATGAAGATGTCTTATGTGGGAAGCACCAACTAAGTGATTAGTCATAATGTTAGCATGGATAACCTTCAGATTACTTATTTTCTATCCTGCCTCGAATTGATAATGTATGCGATTGCGAAAATGTATTTGAAGACGATAAGTTTCAGCTAGAAGTTACTCAAGATTGTGCTTGGCGACAAAAACAATGATTTGATGAATCTAAATGTGTTTAGCTTCTTAAAAAAAGTGCATGAACTGTATGACCTAAAGATGGTTCTACGAAACTTACTGTAGTACTTCTTACTTAGTAACAGAAAACATTGACAAATGTTATTTTACGGAAAAACTCAGTCTGCTTCCCATTTGATTTATATGTGCATTCTTTGATCCTGTCTGACAAGAAGAGGTACCGGGTAGATCTCGACAGATGCGCAGTTTCGTAGTAGCCATAGGATGTTCATCATTCTGTGAAAATTTCATTTTCGGTTTCGTGTTGGGGGCCGTCTATATCTCGACGGATCTTAGGTCGAAGCCGTGGTAAGGAGCCGGAGCCGTGGTAGCTGGACCACGGCGCCGAAACCCTGATTTTTACACAGCTCACATTTTCAAACCCGAGCTCTGATATCAAACAAGATTAGAATTATTTCATTAATTGTAGATATCTGTAGGTATAGAGCACTATGGGTGAGATGACGATTCATGTGAATGAATTGCATGCTGTATGCTGATGAAGACTAATCAGCCAGAAACGTTTGCCGTTCTTGCAATCATTTAAATCAAGTATTGTTCTCATCTCTTGAATCTTATGACGGAGCATCAGCTGCACACAAATGATCAGTATCACTGAATGAATGTGACAGATTAATTCCATACAAAACTTCTTCATCTACACGGATGTACATTAGATACAATGCATGTAGATTTAAATCACTTATTAAGGATATCAGGGATGGGAGAGAAAGTGAGAAGGAGAGATTATTGAACTTGAATAATTTTGGTTTTTGGAAGCCGCAAGCTTATGTGTCACGAGCCACAGATATTCAACTGCAATCAACATCCAATTATGGTCATTTGTTATTGAAATACAAGATTCAAGAGAGAGAGAGAGAGATTCAGAGCCTCATCACCACAGATGACTCGTCACAAAACTGAGTGCTTGACATTTGTTTCTCACGAAATATGAGAATTTGTGATCTACATCCAGCTGACACTCTAATTTTGAAACTGCATGCACTAGAAATAGATAAGTATGAGACCATGAATTATAAATAGGCCTACATGCTATCCTGCCTTTGCGTCTCTCTTATAGCTGCTCAACACAGGAGAAATTTGGACGGAGGTCGACCGAAACATTGAAACATATCGACTGTGCAATGTCTAGGGTTTAGGTCCGGTAATTCCCGAAAACACGTATCGAGAATCCCTGGAAAGTGTTCTATCTATTATGCTATTTAGACCTTTACATATTTTGACAAGTCATGCACGAGCAATACGTGCATAGCAGGGGATTGAAGAAATTCTCATTGCTGTTAATGTCGTCATCTGACTTCTGCTTTAATTGTTGATGAATATGCAAGTTAAGTGTTAATCCTCAGAAACCTGAGCTTTTCCACAACTTCCAGGGCCGAATGAGGATGGAAGTAGACCCCTTCTCAAACGTCTTAGTTTACTTGTTCAAATGATTGTCAAAAACATCAGGAAAGCCAAAAAGAAAATCAAAAATATATTGAATATTGCTCAGCCTTTAATGCATAAGACACTAGTTTCTCTGAAAGTCAAGGGTTTTAGATGCAGCATTAGTTGTATCAGCAGACGGTTTCATGAATTCTTGCTGCCGAGGTAGAAATCTCTAGTGGCTTATTTTATTGAAATTGATTGATTTCATGTTGCAGTATCACAACACGTGTTCAATATTTCAACATCTGAGGAGATGTCAGTTTCATCACTAGCTGCAGTGAAAACTTAGAGAATTGTCTGCATCTGGCGTCTTGTCATGAATATAATGATGACTCCCATTTTGGGCATTTGCCTCTGCCAAGATGTCCATATAGGAAAATCATTCACGCGCGATCAACTACGGAAGCAAAAGGCTCGCATTACCGGTCTTCTTGCATAATGCACATGCACGAGCATGATACAAAAATAAATAGGTGAATTACACACATAATCCACTTTTCTGCACATACACAATATGCACATGATAGAACAGTCATTGAAAAAATATTCTTCTCCTTCTAAGACGTGAGAGGAGGTCCATGGACCCTCGGATGTCGACCATGCTTCTAGTAATTCAACGTAAATGAAATATCAAAAATTAGTAAAAGTGAATTTAAATTGTTTGTACTCGGAAGCACATTTTTCGAAAAAATAGAAAACGAGTTTTTTTTTATTTATCCCACTGTCGTGCCTTAGGTTTGACCCGACCAAGGATTGAACAGGGGTCCCCGGACGCAGAGTGAACACCTCACCAGAAGGCCACAGTGCAAATGAAGAATTATTGCTAAAATTCTTGTTGATTTGTCAAGGGCATGAGCCGTTGCTACACCTTTTCCAAGTCAAATATAAGCTAATGAAAATCAATTGTAAATAATCTCAATACAAGAATATTTTATCATGTCAAATGTAAGATGACGCAATTCAGCCGGCTTATTTCTTAGATCAAGAGTAGAAATTTTCAATTCATGTGTCAATTAAGTGATTAGGTGTCAATAATCGCAAATCAACTGCAAAACGCGCAAGACATCAATTCACTGCCAAGTTAAAAGCTTCAATAAAACGATATTCTGTTGAAATTTGACGATGCCAAGAAACCGCATAAGCGACGTTGACAAACAACGAATCGTGGCTGCCTACGAGAGGCATGAAGATTTTGCTGAGACGGCGCGGCAGTTGGGAATCCTTCAAGGAACTGCGTATGCGATCATTCGACGCTATCAACAGCATGGTGTCGTTTCTCGCCCTCGCGGTGGCACTCGCAACAGGCGCATTGATGCGCAAATGATCAATGCAATTGTTTCAGTCGTCGAGGAGCACCCTGAGTACACGTTGATTCAAATCAACACAGAACTCCGCCACAGACTTCCGCACAAACCTCGAATTTGTGAAAATTCAGTTGCCAATGCACTGAATGGTCGTCTTATAACTTTGAAGTTGTTGCGCGACGTGCCGGCTCAACGCAACTCGCCTGATGTTAAAGCTGCGCGAAGGGATATGGCTCAATGGCTATTGAGGATGGCCAACGTCGAAAAAGTGTATGTCGACGAAAGCGGTTTTCGCCTCTGGTTGAGAAGAAGCATGGGCAGAGCGCTACGAGGACAGCCAGCCTTTCGAGTTGTCAATGCAAGACAAAGCGCACACATGTCCACAATCTTCGCTGTGTCAAACGAACGAGGCTTGGTGCACCATGCATTCAAGGAAGGAGGATATCGCGCTGCTGACTTCAAGCAATTTCTCGAGGAGTGCTCCGAACGTTTTCAAGACAGGACTTTGATCTTCATCTTCGACAACGCTCCATCTCACAACATAGCTGCTATTGCTCAACTGAAAGTGGGACACTCCTATCGCTTCCAGCCTGCCTACTCTCCCTTCTTGAACATTTGCGAGGGCTCCTTCAGCGTATGGAAGGCTGAATTCAAGAAGCTGATGGCAGAGATCCGAGATGATCTGCTCCAACAACAACAACAGCGAAGGGTGGCAACAATGATGCAGCTTGCCGAACAAGCCATTGCAGCCATCACCCTCGACAAAGTGCACAATATCTACCAACATATGCTGACTCTTCTCCCCGCTTGCATGGCTGGCGAAGATATCAACCATGAGTGAATGTTATTTTAAAAAAATAATATATTTGATTTGGATTATTTTGTTTTGTTTTGTTTATTTTATTTTGCTTTTAATTACAAACATAATCAATAATTACAAAGTATTCTTTTTCCATATGTGGGCCTATTACTTTAAAAAAAACTTACTACATTTTTCTCTAATAAGCGCCGCGGCGCTTATTTTTTCACACTTAAACAGTTGCGGCGCTTATTCGAGGGCGGCGCTTATTTTCCATGCGTGTCAAGGTGCTGCGGTTAATAGAGGGCGGCGCTTATTAGAGAAAATACGGTATACTCTTATTAGCTTCGTAAAATTTCTTGTTATATATAAACCATTTGCGATCTTTACGATTGAATTGAGCAAATTTATTTTGCTTTGACTTTTCCGTCTGCACTTTAGTTGACAGCGCAGCTCTTCTGTAACAATTCTCAGATCAAAAGTCAGAATTATTTTTGTCTTGAGATTTATTATCTCTGATTTGAAAATTGTTATAGTTGGTTTGGAAAAGGTGTATATCATCAAACAGAACGTTAGGTGGCAATGTATGGCTTTGCGGTCCACTGGAACCCTCAGGACTCTGGTCCCAAGTCTCTGAGGATTGAATAAAAAACTTATTCGACAATATACTATTAAGTGCTCAGTTGCCGTGGGCACATCAATGCACTGTCAGCGTCGGAGTAGACGTCGAACCCGTATGTTAAGCATTTAAGTATAAATTAAAATCAGTACATGTACATCTAACGGAGAATTTTGTCCTCAACACGTTTTCTGAATAATGAGATCTCACTTCAACGATCAATTGTTTGTGTTTCTATAAATTTCAGAGGGAGATAAGCTCACATTTTCTCACTACATTTGATGGCGCTAGTAAATGTCAGTTCTCATGGTTTTGTTAAACAAGAAGTGTTCACAATATGATATCGTTTTTCTCATGTTAGGTTTGTTGATTTCTAAATAATCGTTATGTACGAGTATGTACCCGCACTTGATTGAACCATCTAATGTCTTCATTATTTTTCAGCAGATGACATCAAACAAAGCAGAAATGATGTCTTGAAGAAAGCAGTCCCCTTGCATAATTATCAAAAATGTTACAAAGATGTTGGTAGACGACATACCATGGTATATTGTCGAGGACTTTGATGCGGTTCTCTTCTGGCGAACACTTCTGAATGACTTAACATGCATTGATCAATCAATTTAATAGATCATGAATGTCGCCTGATGCATAAATATACATGAATTTGACATAGAAATTTCTGATGCATCCGCGCTACACCAAACAATAGAATCGAAGACAGAGAAAGGAAATGAAGACAGTAAAAAATTACGAAAGTAAAGATGGTAACAGTGAGTTAGACAGGTCGTCTCTTCTTCTGTTTGACTAGAAAGGAAACATAGGAACATGTAGCGCTAATGAAATGGCATAATATAATGATATAATGCCATAGAAATCGAACAATCAGCAGCCAGTTCAACATAAAACACGCCAAATTGTACGAAGTTTCAGTGACTGTTATCAACCGGATCACACAACAAAGAGACGCAGAAGATGTCAAGCTCTACAGTGAAGTTTGCCAGCCACAGAATTAGATTGTTTAATCGCATCACTTTGCTAGAAGTGCAAACTGATTCAAAGCGATGACACATGCAGGAACTTAATAAGTGGGCAAAAAGAAATTTTCAATACCTTACAGAGATAGGGAAAATAGGCGTGCGTCGCTTCCGGATTGCTCTGAATTCCTTCAAAATGCTCCGATCGCCACGATTCCTTCAGATTCGAAGAATTCAGATCATTGCGCAAAAGTTTTCTCGATAATGTTGGGCCCTCCGATCATTTTAAAAAAAGTTAACAGGCGCATGAAAAAACGTTCACAAACTTCTCTTTAGAACTTGTCATCGACATTGTCTCTTTGCTGTATGATCCGGTTGATAACAGTCACTGAAACTTTGCACAATTTGGCGTGTTTAATGTTGAACTGGCTGCTCATTGTTCGATTGCTATGGTATTATGTCAGCAGATTGTGCCATTTCAATTACGTTACATGTTCCAATGTTTCCCTTCTAGTCAAACAGAAGAAGAGACGACCGGTCTAAAGGTTCATTTATACTTTTGCTGTTCGGTAAATTATGTGCTGTACAGCAAAGCTGCAAATGCTGTACATTTTTGCTGTGCAACATAATGGTCAATTTGTTGCGACTAGGGTTTACAATCTCGAGCCGTTTTCTCAATCCCGGGATTTTCGAGACTGGCTAATCGCAATCCCGGGATCCCGGGATCTCGATCGAGATTTATATATACTGTATATGTTTTTAATCATTAAGTTTTAAGAAATATTTCAAAAGACGATACATGCTTGTAAAATGTATATCTTTCAACGTGAACTAAACAAACATCTACAGTAGGTAAAACTAGTCAACTCGTAAAAAATATTGGCGAAGTAAGGTAAGACACTGAATTGTGTTATCACTCATTCTCGACCGTAATTTCGTTAAGAACAAACCGGCCCCCGAAAATGCCCTTTCGGATTCTACCGATGTTGGAGGTATCGATTCTAGGACTTGTTTCACCCGCTTGAGGATCATTCCTGTGTCTCGAGATAGACTGAATAGTTGCAGTTCCATCATAACCAACGATTCGAGAGAATCATTCCTTGCAGGAGGAGACTTTTCCAATACTAGCAGACTTCTCGCAAGTATCTCACAAAAGTCGTCATTTAAAATTTTAGTCGTTATTTTAAATCGTGATTTGTCTTTCAGCTATCAGTTTACAAAGTATTTTCAGTTTACAGAAGCAATACTAGTAGCAGTGTCACAACACTGTTTATTAAGCGTCTCAACGGTTTGTGTCACGGCATTGATTTAGCCCAGATCTCGCGCTGCTCCTCGGCATTAATGTCACGACACTAGTGTCATCGTGTGAACGAGGCTTAACCAGCTGGCTCGGCAAATACAGCACATTGGCAAATTTATCAAACTTCGAACATAAAAAATTTAGATGCATTTTCAAAAAAGGCATTGACTCTCTTAACTATGTCACTTACAAGGAACTCAGAGCCAATCTTTCAAATATCTCGAAATACCTCGAGATCTCGAAGACGTAATCCCGGGATCTTTAATCTCGGAAATAGGGTCGAGATCCCGGGATACCGGGATCCGAGATCCCGGGATTGTAAACCCTAGTTGCGACATCATCTGCTGTCAACAGCATAAAACTGCTGTCTGCCGACAAATTATTTGCTGTACAGCATTTGTCGTACAGTATGTCATTATTTTCTGCTGTACAGCATCTGGAACATGCTGTACAGCATATGCGTCATACAACATGCTGTACAGCATAAATATAAACGAAGCTTAATTCTGTGTTGCCAGCACTTTTTCGTGCGTCTGCTATCTTTTTAACAATGATCGGACGGCTCAACATTATCGAGAGAACTTTTGCGCAATGATCTGAATTCTTCGAATCTGAAGGAATCGTGACGATCGAAGCATTTTTAAGGAATGCAGAACACCGCAAGCGACTATGTTTCCTATGTCTGCAAGATATTAAAAATTTCTGAAAGCCCACTTGGTAAGTTCCTTCATGTGCCATCGCTTTGAATCAGTTTGCATTTCTAGGATCATTGTATTGTTTGCTATGCAACTGACACACAGAAAATTGTTCAAACACACCAAAAGATTCATCTCAACATTTAAGATATGAGATATGCTAAATCAAATTAATAGGTAGATGTTACCTTGGAAACATATTACCAGTTTTCGCACGTGTCTTTTGCTGGTGATTTGGAGAATTTGATAGTCACTAATTGTGCTTTCATGAAATAATGCTCAATAATTACTTTACACTTTGACGAAAGGCACATCTACTGCATGTTGTATTTATATTCAAAAATAATAATGTTTCTTGAAATCAATTCAAAAGCAATATTGTCAACGAAAAAATCGCGAATTGAACGAAGCACGCTTTAACTTCTTCAGCTGCAATCTCTTCAATTTCATCGTCACATCATGGATATCAATGAAGTGTTTAAGATATTGAACTGTCCACTCCCTGGCGGCATGTAAACTCGTGTTGCTCGTATACATGAGCTTGGAATTTGCTGACAACCGCGTAATCTCAATATTCGCCTCAGCTTTTTCTCCCGAGAATTCTTCAAGAAGTTACCGAATCCAGGTCAGTGAAATTGTCTAAACAGAAGCTGTTGCACCTGTTTATAGGTAGATTATGTATAATTTTTCGGTATAATACTGCATTTACCCTGTCTTGGTGCTCATATCGCAATCATTAGTGTATCTGAATATAACACGGTGTAGATTAATTAATGTACCACCTCATTTTGTTATGTGAGTTAACTTACACAAAGAGTCAAGTCACACAAGTCCGGTGCAGACTTATCATGTGTATAATTGCACATGCTTGTGTGTCGATACTCGAGACTTGACGATGCTATCAATGCATGATTCCCATCTCGCATGGACTGCATCAAGTCACGAAACATGCTGTACAGTACTTCCTACATTTAGCTAATACTCTACGATTGAATAAGCGCCTCACGAAAATTGTCGTTCAGATCTCATGTTTAACTTTACACAGGGCTCCCGCATGAGCTTTGACACATTCGTAATTTCATCAAGATATTGTACATTTTTGTGTTTATTTACCATGCAGTGTGTTACATTTAGTGGATTTCCGCATGGACTTTGTTAACGCGATTCATTAATCATTAACCCCATAAATGATTCGACGTGATCCTGAGACAAGTAAGTGCAGAGGGAATGATGGGTAAAATCAATAATTCAAATAATTATTTTCCTCCTTACATTAACGATTGATAGCTGAAATTTTCCCTTCCTCTGCTCCGTTTACTTAATCACTTTGATTGCGAATTTAATAATGCCTACATATTTTATTAGTCTCCGAATTAACGACAACCAAATCACGAATCTCTCAGACGCAGAATGATCGATCTGCCTTAGTTGTACCGCATGCATGTTGCCTATAGGCATAATCAAATACTTCTGCAGATCACCTTATGTGCTTTACGGCACTTTTCTTTGACTTTTTGTTGATTTCTTCGTTTTGTGTTTATCTCAAAACCTCTATTTCACCTGTCCGACCAGTTCCGTCAGTCCGGTCGGGATGCTATGCAGTGATCATGATGACATTTGGGCTATTGGACTTCATCAATGATGTTGATATAATTTTTACATTGTCTTACAAAGCTATCAAATTGTCAATATACATTTTAATGACATGCTGAGTTAAATTGCAAGTTCTTAAAGTAAATGTTGTTGAATTAAAGTACCTACAACACCAGAGTGATGAATCATTATAAAATGCTTGGATTTCAGATCTTCTAAAAGATGTTTCATTGTTTATTGTTTTATATGATCCAATTATTAGGAAGATTCGTGTAATTTTGTTCAGCAGATTCCATGCTGCACATGTATCCGGAAAAATTAACTAATTTAACTATTAACTAATATTAATTAATTAAATCATTGATTGTTTCAATGTCGTTTTGCTGTTGTTGTAGAATAGAACTCGTTCTTAACGCTTCTAAATGCTTAATTCTCAACGTTCTCTTAATTCTTAATTCTTAACGTTCTTAATGCTTCAAATTGAATGGAACAAGTTCTAAAAGGAATGGAATTTTTTTTAATTGAAAAAGATATGTTTTAAACTGAATAGAACATTTTTGAATTGCATGGAAATTTAGATTATAATGGTAAAAGGTGTACCGGTAGATGTCATTAAATCCCAAATAGCAGTCTTGACCACTTTCCCAATTTTATAGTTTTACCCGGACGGTTTCTATCGATTTTTGCCACTTGTACTTGCCAACACCAACCCTGATTCCGACCCGACAATAACATTCTAAAATCAAAAATAATGGAATCTGAAAGCAGTCTTTCCAGACGCAGAACAATGGATGGAAGACCGGAAACAGGGATATTACGAAGAAAGTCACACGAAGCTAATCAGATTGTGCAACAACTTAGAATGAAGTTCCAGATCAAGCAATGGACATTACATCACACATTTTAATATTGTAGAAAGATGTAGAAAGAGGATGAAGCAAAATAGATCTTAAGATTGACCAAACAGCAAAGTAAATTATCACATATTTGGTCTTTGTTTAGTTCTCCTATTAGATTTAAGAAGAGGCCAATAAGTTATTGAAAGTTTCATGCTCAAACTTCTGTATAATTTGTATACAAATTTAGATCTATTGTTAAATAACACTACATATGTTCTGCAATTGGACCAAGAATTTTATTCAAGAATAGACGCAAAAGCAACAAACTGTCCACCAATAGTATCATTCTATATACCAAAAAGTGTCCACCTATAATAATCCTCGTATATTCCTTAAATTCCTCATTAACAATCATCGGCAGTTGCTAGCAAAATGCAAAAACTAGAAATTGGCGCCAATTTCAAAAAGTGTCCATGACAGACTTGTATGTGCAAAGGTACAGACATCTCAAAACCTTTACAAAATTATAACTTTTATTTTTGCTCCTTTTCTGCAGACGTAGGGGTCGTGAGATAGCAATTACATTGGCGAAAAAAAACCGTGAAAATTTCATGTAGTAACATTATAAAAAATGTGTTTCAAATGAATCAGTTAACATTGCTTATTAGCCTGTTGTTATATTTTGCTATCTACTCATAACAGAGACATTGTGTTTTCTCAGACATTATTAACACTGCCACTTTCTTCAAGGGATCATCTGCAGATCATCCGCTATAATTATTCCTGAATTTAACAAAGCATAATACAATCTACCACAGGGGTTGGAAAAATTAATTGCAATTTAATTGGTCTCATATTTTGCTGACATCAATCTAATTGGATCGCATCAGCAATCAATTAATTGCAATTAAATGACAGTAATTACAATTATTAATTTTCATCAAATTTTGGAAGATCTTTCCATTGTTGACTGACACTTTATTGATAAGTACTTACAACGTTAGTTCCGTAGCACATACGTACGAAGGTGCATTAAAACACTTAGATAAACAGAGTTTTTTTGTAATCACATGTATGCATTTTTTCCATCACTATGTTCGTTGAACTAACTTACAGATAAAACATGCAGATGCAGTGATAACAATATTAAGAAATGACTGATGATTAATTCTCCTTCATTCTTCAAGCAAAATGTTCTCCGGTTCAAACACTGAAATACAGCCACTCTGGTCATCGTCACCATAATTATATTTTATCTAAGAGAAAATATGAAACATTTATAGTTCCTAGTTAGAGACTTTTAAATTATAGTTCAAATTAATGGTATAGATTATTAACAGCAAGCCTCGCATTAGGCTAAAATCAGACGTTTCTTCGTTTCAAATACGAGTAGACCTACAGAATATCATATCATCGACTGTAGTGTGTAGGCCTATTTATTATACTGTATAACTTACAATAATCGCTCAATAAATCGCTTTCTTTACTTGTGAATAATTGAAAAATTAATTAAAATAATTGGCAACTGATCCAATCAATTAATTGAATTGAAGATGGTTCATCAATCAACTGATTGCTATTAATTTCCAATCAATTAATTTTTTCCGCCCATGATCTACAATATATAGCAGCTAATGAATTTGCATTTATATTCCAAATTGAGTTTTGATTGTTAAAGACTCAATATTAGCCTATTCGACGAATTATGCAAATGAAAGTTGTTCACATTTTTTCGAGGTCTCTGAGACATTGAATAATTATATTTCATGAAGAATATTTGACAGAGTCACCTTTTATAAACAAGTTATCTACGAATATGTTTAGGCCTACTTGCATAATTAGTGAGTACAACACATACAATGCATATACAAAGTGTAATGGCGTCAAGCATTTGATAAGTGACATTTCATGGTCATTAACTATTGCTGTTCACTTTACATGCTTTTTTAGGTTAAATATTATGCATCCGTTTTTTAAAACGAACCAATTGGCTGATACTTAACATCAAGAGCGCAATGCAACAAAAAATCTTTTGCGACGTAAATGTGTCAAATTCGCGAGATTTACGATTTTTGAATGCGAAATTAAATGAAACCTTTCTCGAAAAACCATTAGCCCAGACAATTATCTCAAACATGTCAATTCAATATTATTCGTGAAGCATCACAATATTCATTCTTTATTCATCATAAATGCATCTCTTTATAGCCTGACGACTTTTATTTCGTCTAGTGTCATACACACACTGTGGGTGTTGAGCGCGCGAATAGCCGAGCGAATTGTCTTCCATTCCAACCAGAGAAATTAAATTCAACTCCAAAAAGTGACTTAGTTGATGAGGCTGCATGCAACCGGTCGGGAATACAGACTAGCTGTAAGGAATTTCTAGCAGTTAATGATGCTTGGTTCAAGTTTAATAGCAACCATTCCAATCCGGCGACGATGAAGGATGCAGGTAGAACGTTTTTGAGAATATTTGAATGTACTCAGAGTCTAATACCGCTGTTGTTCTCATTGGATTTAATTATTGCTTTCAATTGTAATTCATATCAGTAAGTTGCGTTTTGATTCCCAATCATCACATTTTATTCTATATATGTGTACAATCAGTGTTGAGCACAACCTGTTAAAATCCTTTAATTCGTTAGTTGACGGAAGTCACATTTTGCTTTAACAGATTGAAAATCCTTAACGAACTTCTAGACTCGTTAATTCGAAAAAATTCTGAATAATGAGCATTGATCAGAGAATTTGAACCGCTTTACGAATGATCACATTGAATAATTCTTTCCATCATTTTCTGTCTCAACTTTACAATTGTCAGAATAAAAAATATTCTATCAGATATTCATGAGGCCTACAGGGTTTTCCTTCACATAATATGCAATAAAACCCTTTGATTTTCCCATTTCTTGATTGAGATATCTATTCAGAGACAGTGCAGGATGCAAAGACTGCAAACTCGTGTGAAATTTGGAAACTAAAGATATCTATGATGAGCACAAAAATATCTATGTTAGTTCCTATCTTCTAATGTACAATAAATTGCCGATATCTTCGTTGAGGACAAATTAGTTGCTTCCAAAAGCTTGACATGCAGAGCTAAGGAAATTTTCAGTCTTTGAATCACAGAGTTAGGCCTCAGCCACACTGAAAGCAAAGCAAACACGAGCGTCTCGAGCAAACGTAAGGTATTAATCGCTCTCGTTTGCTTTGCTCGCAGTGTGGCAGTCTACAACTGCTGCAATGATGACTTTACATTTACTGCAAAACGCTTTGCTCGGAAACGCTTGGAAAAGCTCGCAATGTGGCTGAGGCCTTAGACCGGTCCATAGAGTAAATATATTAGGTAGAGTGGTAACTCCGGATTATTTAAATCCCCAATGTGTATACACTTTCGAATTTATTCAATGAACTCAAAGGAGATGCAATTGGAATTGGAGAATTGGAATTGTTTCCAAATGTGAGATATGCGCATTTATGCAGTTTTGAAGAAATTACAACGGAATTGACTGATCATGATAGCATAAAGCAGAAGGAAATGATATTATTTTACAAATAATCCGTGTCATGACAACTTTGGAGAGGTAATGTTTGTTAAATTGGCAACTCGATGACCTGCACTATTGCTTTCCTGCTGAACCTCAAGAGAATCTTCTTAAGCGTGATCAGGCAACAGCTGCCACTGGCATGGCAAAATCACAGCAAAAGACAATGATTTCAATTAACTTTGAAAGATGTAAATGGGTCCACATCATTATTCAGATTCAAGAAATGAAACATGAACGTATAGTACGCATAGTGAATCATAAAATCATGCCGGTGAAAATTGAATGAAAAACTTGTCATTTCAGCCAAGAAAGCACGGATAGTATCGCGACTTTTTCTTGAAGACTTCCATTATAGTACGGATCATGAAATTCCCTTGATAATCAACTTGATTTCCGCTTAGTTAGGATGATTATTAGCAAATATTCATTCCTTTTGATGTCCAACTTGCTTTATACTACTTACAACGGGGAATCATCTCGGTAGTATTTAAATTGGCAAAATTTTGACTTTTTTCAAAAGTGCTCAAATAATTTTTTGGACGACGGGAACGTAATCTACGCAAAAAACTGAATCTTTCCATATAAAAATTTTCACTGTATACACATACTTCTTGAATCGACACTCTTCCTATATATCCCTACTCTATGGACCGGTCGTCTCTTCTTCTGTTGACTAGAAAGGAAACATTGTAACATGTAGCGCTAATGAAATGGCACAATCTGCTTACATAATACCATAGCAATCGAACAATGAGCAGCCAGTTCAACATTAAACACGCCAAATTGTGCAAAGTTTCAGTGACCGCTATTTACTGGATCACACAGCAAAGAGACACAGACGATGTTCAAGTTCTACATAGAAGTTTGTGAACGTTTTTTCATGCGCCTGCTGGCTTTTTTGATGGTAATCGGAGGGCTCAACATTATCGAGAGAACTTTTGCGCAATGATCTGAATTCTTCGAATCTGAAGGAATCGTGGCGATCGGAGCATTTTGAAGGAATTCAGAGCAATCCGGAAGCGACGCACGACTATTCTTCCTATCTCTGCAAGGTATTAAAAATTTCTTTTTGCCCACTTATTAAGTTCCTGCATGTGCCATCGCTTTGATTCAGTTTGCAATTCTAGGAAAGTGATACAGTTAAACAATCTAATTCTGTGCTTTGAATAGTTATCAAGAATTGTAATATTCACAGACTTCTGAAGAGCAACATACAATTATCAGGCAGAAATAGCAGACAGGCAGTCTACCGGTATGTCTGACATTTCTGCTTTAAAAATCCATGATGTAATTCAAAATTACACAAACATTTTTAGTAATTTTGAAAAGTGAAGAAGTCATTTATTTATGCTTTGATTAGTCGGCGGTACTTCGTGTGCTCTTCAATCTCCTGGAAAGTGACAAGAATGTGAATGAATGTCAAAACTATAAAGAAACATATTGCGCTTATGCTCGCTACAGAAATATAAATTTATAAAAGCTTTAGCTGTGCAATCGCAATGCCGAAACTCTGTAAAATGCGTAAGTAATTATTTATAGTTGCCTATAATTACTTATAATGAATTGTACGTTTTGCATTTTAAATTGTTCACACGTGGTGCAAGGAATGATGCATATTCTATCGGATAATACGTGTATCTATTCTTATCATTATAAATAGCACCTGCTAATGCCTTGCTTTAATCCATTCAGTTGTTCACTGCTGATTGAAAGTAGTTGACGAATATATAGCAGTTTCACGGAGAATGTTTCACGTAAACAACAATTCCAGACTAAAGCCTAAATATATTATTTGGCGACAAACTAACAACGGAAATTAATTTCCAAGTACACCGCTGCAGACAATTCAATGACGGTTTTCCAATAATTGAGTTTAATTACAGAAGGAAATCTCAGCAACGCGAGATATATTCCATTTTATGTTTACACAGCGTATTAGAATTATCCACATTCGTCATTACAATGTATCGCCAATAAGGAAGAAAATAAATATGAGACGAAAATTCCAAATCGATCCGCATAATCTCTACCCAACACAAACTGAGCTTAAATTTGAATATTATTACAGTATCAGACGGTCAAGAGGAAGGAATGAAAATGAAGTAGATGCAAACAGTGCGTTTGATCATCAGATAAAAAGAGGTTGAAATATGCATTGTGGAAGTCGATGAATAGAAAAAGATTATATTCACATTCGAACGTCAGCTATTCATGGCTTCAAAATCGATAATTGCTGACTATAGTGTGAACCTTGGACATGTCGCGATATGAAAATTAATTTCCAAGTCCCTTTTAAATTATTTATTCGACTCCTAATTCATGACAGTTTAATCACATATGAGCAGCATATTAATTTCTTTGATATCATTTGGAATCTTTACATGCATGTATAGTGCATGGACTAACATCGAATCAAGCGATTCACAGTAAAGCACAGTTACATGCGGAATTATCAATGTTTGATTGCCATGGAGTTACAACGAATAACTGAAATTCGAATTCAGAGTGCTCTCAATTAGAATTGAACTTATCAGTCAAAGAATACTGATCAACAATGGCATTCTGCAAGACTCTTCCATCGGCCCCTACTCTTCCTTCTATACGCGACGGATCTGACCAAACTCGCTATGTGGCATGATTTACAAATTCACAACTGCGCCAACGACATTCCTGAGCTCCATCCAAATCCGTTGATCTCAGTATCGCGATGTCTGCCTGCATTGATGACATCACGGCGTGGTTGAAATCTAACAGCTTGATACTCATCGAGAAGAAATCAACCGCTGTGTGGTGCACCCTCGCTCGCAGCAGACACCACTTCGCCTCTACTGCCCTTACAATAGATGATTAATTATCAACCAGAATTCTCCTCAAAATGCATTAGAGTTACACGAAACTCTTAGTCTAAACCAGTGTTTCCCATCGGAGGCTCTGCGTCCCAATGGGGGGGGGCAGTAAGGACGAAGGGGCCTTTGGGTGGGGCATCGACGGATTGCGCTGTTTTTTCTGATTAGGTTCAATTGAACACTGAAAAATATGTAAAAATTCATTTTCACACCTACGTGTTCGCTCGCGTAAGAGAAGAGTCTATTCGTTGTGGATAATGTATTTCCAATGTAAAGGAAATATTGTTCTATAAAATACCACAACGTTTTTACACAAAAGCAAGTGATTATTACATGTTTCTTGTCGCTCTATGGCATTTTCTCCTCTACATTTTTGTTACGTTCAGATCGATTGAAATCTAATGGCAAATAAGTCTAAAGCCGGTCTTGGTTGAATTTTGCCTTTGTGCTGACATTGAGCTTCTCCAGAAAAAGTGAGAGAAACTACATATTGTGAATCGCGGAGATCTCAGTCTCAAATTGACGAGCATTAGACCAAAAAAAATGGCTTCAATGCACCAGTCACAATTCTCCTATTAATTAACTATGCATGTGAGTTATATACATTTATGGTATATATGTATTATTAGATGACTGTGTTCGTATTTGTATTATTAGAGCACAACCCTCCGTGCAAAAGTGTTCTAAAATGTGTTATGAAATAAAGAGGGGTTTGTAAGGCAATAAATCTCAGGGGGCAGTTCGGTAAAAAAAGGTTGAGAAACACTGGTCTAAACGATGACATCTCCAACACGGTGCACATTATCATTATTATTATCACAGCACTGTCATCCATATAACCTGTACCGGTTCTATATACACCTCATGTTTTTGTACATAGACTGCATTGCAATTGACTATGAAGCCGATGTTCGGCGAAACACCATCGCAAAGTTCAGAAATAAAAAGATAAGCAACCAATTAAAGAGCAATAATATCTGTCTCTCAAGGTGTCGCAGATCTGCGGTCTCATACGTCACAGAATGAATATGAGCACACATCTACTCGGTTAAGTCAACACCATCCCAAAGAATCATTCAAAAAGACCACAAAAACCTTGACACACTTTTTAAAGTTAGCGTTAGTGATGAAATTATCAACTGAAAACAACATGTAAGATTGCCGGGGTAGTAAATCAAACCAGTGATTCCGGCAGTGATCAAAGTGATGTTTAAAATTGCATCCCACTCTGAAATATTATTGATTTCTGTGCTAATTTTAGCTGAAGGACAGGGAACGCATAACATTTTCTAGCACCTACTGCGATGTAGGTACTGTCGACATATTTAATCAGACAAGTCTTCGAACTCATTGACTTTAACGACGATGCATGCAGTACGGACAAAAAGTGACGAGTAATGACCCGTGTAGCATGCCACTTGTTACCACCTTCTAATCGCTTTTTGAATTATGTAGCCTTGTCTGTTGTTGTCTACCAGACACGTAGCTCTTCATCAGCATATACGATATATGAATATATAGCTTTATGAAAAATTAACCGCATGTGATGTGTCATTATTGTTGATAGCAACCGGGTAAGTCATAGAGTAAGTATATAGGCACAGGGGCGTCGGCAAGGGGGGGGCGAAGGTGCGGCCGCCCCCCCTCAGCTGGGAGTAACTTTAACTGTCCAATTGATGATGACTTCAACTATGACCAAGGCGAGAAAAAATGCTGTAATGATAACGACAGATGAGGAGAAAGTTTCCTGTGTGAAGTGTTACGGCGTGCGCAGCAGGCGGTCATATCGTGGCGATCAGGTTCTCTCGCTGCCTAAGCTCCCTAATCTATTTACCATCAATGTACAGATGATTATCTAATACAGTATTGAGAATCGGCATCAGCCACAGCCAGTGGCCACAGCCTCAGTCCCCAGTCATCCCGAATGGACACTACAGTGCGAGCGTTAACCCTTTCTTTTACTATTTTTAAATAAAACTGAAAAAAAATTTTTTGTCACTTAGGTAGCTTTAATTGGTCCATAAAATCATATAAATATTTTGCTGTCTTCCAACTACTACTGCAACTGCTGAAAGATCATTTTCAGCATTGAAACTTTTGAAAAATGACTTGCGGTCGACGATGGGTGAGTCTCGCATAACCGGACTCACGTTGATTTATGTTCATGATGATATACCTGTCGATATCGAGGCAGTCATTTCTAACTTCGGTCAAAGCTCTCGTAAATGTGATTTCATCGTCTGATTTTTATTGTCTGAACGTTGTTGTTATTTGAGGCCGACATCTATGAGACACAAACCTCCCTGACAGGCAATGAGAAGAAAGCTCTGTATAAGTGCGATTATAAGTATATTGAGGGATTTACGATTCATCGGTTTCATTATGTTTTGATAATGTCTTACACCGTTTAAAGAACACATTTGGTTGTAATATTTGCTTTTTCCTGATTGCCGTGGTCATGAAAGTGTGGATATAGCAGACGGTCTAACATTGATTGATTGATATTTTACTTGAAAAGATTAAGATCAATTACTCGTTTATTGTATTTGTTTTCATTGTTTGCCAAATGGTTTAGTAAGATGACAATGTTTTCAAAAAATTTAATAAACTAATTAAATGATTTTATCAATGATCATTCACAACGGAATATTTCATTTACAGCAAAAATTGAGTGCTTTATCAAGGCGCAACATGTTGAAAAATACACATGTTCATGGAAATCCATATTACACAACATAGGGTTCCGTTTTTGAAACTCTGATTTCAGATTTGTGGTCAGCGAACTCGATTTGTATGCAAGACTAATAGCAGTTACTTGCTTGAAATAATAATTTTACTAAAAATGTTTAGACAGTGAATTCAAAAATTACAATTTTTGGAAAAGTACTCTTCGGAGTGACCTTCAAAACTTCAATTAGGATCAAGTGGAAGATATCAATTTCTGAGATATCAAAAAATACATACACAGGGCTGATGGAGCCCCCAGGCAGAATAGGATTAAAGTGCTTGATTGCTAGAAACCCCTGCCCGGCCGAGCCGATTGGGGTCTAGACCGCCCCTCCCTTCGAAAAATCCTGGCGACGCCCCTGTATAGGCAGAGTGTCGAATCAAAAAAGTATCTGTATACAGTGACAATTTTTATATCAAAAGATTCAGTTTTTTGCCGATATTGCATTCCTGTGGTCCAAAAAATTATTTGAGAAGTTTTTAAAAAGCTAAAATTATACAAATTAATATACTACCGAGATGAAGCCGCTTTAAAAGTAGCATGAAACAAGTTGGATATCAAAAGGAATGAATATTTGATAATAAGAATCCTAACTAAGCGGAAATCAAGCTGATTATCAAGGGAATTTCATGATCTGCATCATAATGAAAGTCCTCATGAAAAAGTCGCGATATTATTCGTGCTTTCTTGGCTGAAATTTCAAGTTTTTAAATCGATTTCCACCGGGATGATTTTATGATTCACAAATTCATATTTTATTACTTGAATCTGAATAGTGATGTGGACCCATTTACATCTTTCAAAGTTAATTGAAATCATTGTCTTTGATTACGTGACTTTGCTCTGCCAGTGGCAGGTTCCTTGTGATATGATCACGCTTAAGAAAATGCACTCTTGAGGTTGAGTATGAAATTAGCAACGCACCGAATTGCCAATTTAGCAAACTTTACCTCTCCAAGGCTGTCATGACACGCAGGATATGTAAAATACATTCATTTCCTTCTGTATCACTATCATGATCAGTCAATTCCGTGGTAATATCTTCAAAAATTTGCATATCTCACATTTGGTTGCAATACCCAACTATATTCATCTCGAGTTCATTTAATAAAATCGAAAATGTACACTCATTGGGGATTCAACAAATGCGGATTTACCACTCTTCCTAATATACTTACTCTATGGGGTAAGTGGAAACTCTGGAAGTTATCCCTAAAGGTTCCTAAAAGAAATCCCTAGAAGGCCTATGCATGATGATGCTTACACTAATTTAAGCTTATGAGTCATGTGAACTGGCACATCGGAAACATTGAGATATTCGTCATCAAAATTTACAAGATTACAGACAAAATATATTAGCTATTTGTGCATCATCGAAAAATGAAAATGATGCTCTTCAAGATAGACACAAATTGAAATGAAATAATTTCATCGTCTTTCCAAGAGGAACATGACAAAACCATGGGTTAAAGCATACTGGCGTCTGGCAGTCGATTAGATGGGAATGATCTGCTGACCGGATCTCGAGAGGGATTAATTGGACTAAATTATGCAAAAGGATGATCGGATTATGTTCACAGCCTTTTAAAAGCTGTGTTTTGTCTTCATTCCCAAAAAATGACATTCAAATAAATGAATCAATATTTCATTCATTTGCAGACTCTGAGATCGCAGATTCAAGTCAATTCTGCTTCATGGCGGCCGTCATAAAGCAAATTTAAATATAGTCACGATTTCAAGTATCACTCCTGTATCTGTTTGACTTGAAGATTGTTATCGAGCTTTTCCAACCATTTACCTCTCACGTCTGCCAAGTGATAAACGTAAGGTACATGTAACTGTTTAATGAATTCGAAATGGTCACATAAATGGAACTTGAAGTGAACCTGGGACCATTCCCCCACTGCACCAAAATGTACTTGGTGTCAAAATCATTGGTTCAAGAGATGTCGTTGTCTTCATCGTTGGACAGGAAGATCGTCTTGTCATGGTTCTCTAGTGCACCCGGCCCGACAGGTTTGCACATGACAAGTCGAAGGTTGTCAATCAGGAGGTATTAGTCCGGCGGCCTGAGCAAGTTTCTGCAGGGAACGAGGCCGAAAATGAAACTTTCACAGAATGATGTACAACCCATGCGTACTTCGAATCTGTGCGTCTACTGGGCTGTACTTAGTTCCTCTTCTTATCAGATACGATCAAAGAAAAGCACATGCTAATCCAATGGGACGCAGATTACAGCTTTCGGCAAAACTGAAATTTTCGATGTCTTCTCCTATCAACTAAAAAGTATTAGGTCTAGAGCCATAATTTTCGGTATGAAATGTCTTCATGTCTTTTCCTATGTGTATGTGTATTTGCATCTTCTCATCGACTATGTACGTATGCGAAAATGTAGTTCAATGTGGATAAAGTGACTAAAAAAATTATGGCTCTATACTTAATATTTTTAACTTCATCAGCGAAAGCATAGAAAATTTCATTTTTACCGAAAGCTGTAATCTACGTCCCATTGGATTAGCATGTGTTTTTCTTTGATCGTATCTGTTAAGAAGAGGAACTAACTAGAACTCTGCAGACGCGCTGATTCGTAGTACGCATCGGGTGTACATCATTCTGTGATAGTCTCTTTTTCGGCCTCTTTCCCTGCAGAAACTCGCTCTGGCTGCCGGACTATATAGTGCACTTGCCGACTTCAGCCGCACATCGCATAGTTTGATAAAACATCCTTGATAACTGAAAGCAACTGTTAGTTTACTTAAGTTGCTTAATACAAAATGATCAGAGTTGTCGAATTTGGGCAACTATCAAAACAGCAAGAAAAAATATTGACAATTGCTGCCAGCACAGCAGATCAATAGACCCACAATTCAAGAGAAGTGCAATCATGGACTGCAGATTTCGTCAGCTATAGAGACACAAGTATCTAACTTCATCAGCAGTGGCGTACAGTTGGATTGCAGGTTGGGTATTGACTACATGTATGGAGATCAAATTTAAAGATATCTTTTCGTTTTTAATTTCCGCTTTTTATGATTTACTGTGAGGTATGACTATATATTATGACAACTTTCCAGTTGACATACTGTCTTGATCAAATTATTGAGTTGAGGGCCAATTGAGACTGCTGATTTGCTCATGTCTAATTTCCTGTAGCATTTTCTGTGATCAAGACACAGAGTAAAGTTAAGATGACACAAGGAACCACTTGCTGAACTCAGTTCAAGTTTCTTTATTCATCATCTCGTCTCATTTCATCCTTTTGGCATCGTTTTACAACCTTATAATAAAAAGCATCTAATATAGAAACCTTGAGACCATGTAGGCTACAATAGGCGTTTTCTTTGCTTTAAAATGACATCACTAATTTTCTTTTGGATTTTCGCTTTATTCAACTAAATAGTACAATTGAGTGTATATGCAATTATTTCAATGGATATAGCGTTTTTATTTTGTTTTATTTGCACGATTGATTGTTAAGGTGAACTTGAATTTTTATTGGAGCCGTCAAGTAATTTTATCGTAACGTGCTTCCTGTTTCTGTTTATATTGTAATCAGTATTTTTATCATAACGAATTGTTTTGTGCCCATGTAATTGATGAAGAAATAAAATGTAATCTGTAGTAAATTTTCCTCTTTTTATGCCTAACGCGTATCTAACGGGATTTAGGCGTTATGTTTTGATATCGCATCTAGCGGAGTACTAACACCAGAGTTGCGTTAATCTAATTGAAGCTGGGACATTCCCATAACGACGTCTACATGTTTCATAATTTTAATAAACTTATAGTTAATAAGACTTAAGGTTTGTCCTTAAGAGGACAGGTGGTGCGTTCCCACCGACAGACAATAAACGTTCAAGGCGCGTCAAACTTTTGACTATCCTAGGACTACATTTTAGAGCCAAACTTGACGAGATCGGTGTGGAGGACCTTCCCACTAGTCCATTTTTCAATCAGCGCTTCTAAAGCGGGGCTGGACCTTACCCCTAATGGTCCTCTGACTTGTGATCCTCGACAAATGCATGAATGCATGAAGGTCTTTAAGCACAAAGACTTGACGGATCTGATTGCGTGCCGGGCGGACCTACCCGGGGGTCCATAACATAGCGCTATACGGGCTGGACTTCACCCTTAAGTGTACGAGATCGTACAAGGCCGCTTAACAAGTGATCTCCTTGGTCAAAGTTTCAGGCTCGATTGATTAGGAACTTATATATAAATAGACACTTAGTAAGACATTAACTAACACATATATTATCTAACGGAAAGCTAACGGGAAATCTAGCATTAAACTAACGCATATCTAACGGAAGAATAAAAGCGTTAGATTAGCGCAACTCTTGCGTTAGATAATAACGTCAAAATTTTTTAGTGTGTAGGTTCTATTTCCAAGTGACCTGCATCGCTTAATAGACCTTCTATTGTCCACTGACGCTGAAACTAGAATAAATGCATACGAGATAAAGGATCTAATTCTTCTTTGAGGAAATGTCATGCGGCTTCCATTTACATGACATTTACTCTATTGTATGGTTTGAGAGCTTTCTCTAGATTGAGATGCGTTGATAATGCTCTCAGTGAGCACAGCCCACTTAAGTCAATACTTCGTCCATCAATGTTTCAGCTGCGTACTAAATCCAGTGCACGTTAGGCCTACAGGTTAAAATAAGAGTCCCTAGATCATTCTGTGGTAGCCTATAAAATGAAGAGTCAATTCAAGACTTCGACTTAGAATGTATAGGGGAGTGTGAGGCACATTGAACATGTTTTTGAACTTTTCTCAACAGTCTGAATATACTAAATCAAATGAGCCAAGATCAAACTCGGATGAAAAGTTGAGGACATTCGCAAATTGTCGCCGGCGAATATGTAGCAAATATGACTGAACTGTAGCATGATATCCTGTAGCTGACATCCGCCAGCCTTTCGCAAGATTCGTTTCCACAGGGAAGTGGTGTCATCATCAACATTTCATTTAGGCCTACTTTTTCATTCGCTCCATCACTAATAAAACTATGATGCAAATCACCATAGAGTGAAGATAAAAGGGATGGTACTTCTCTTTGGTTACTACTACAGGTCTACCATCACTGCAAGATCTTAAATGAAAGAGTGTCTCGAATTATTCATTTAATTCCTTATTTGAATAATCGGATTATTTTCACATCTCTTTTTATTTTTGAAACATAATTCAGCACTTCTGCGTTTGTCTTTCTTTAAAAAGTTGTGAAAAAATACTACCCAATGATGCATTAAAATTACTTTTATCCTATAGAATCAATAAGGATCTCGCTCCTTACCAAAATGTGATGAATTTGATCAAATTAGACCAGGGGTGCGCAACCGGCGGCCGTAGCAGAGGCAAAATGTGGCCGTGACAATGAGAAGTAAATGAAAAAGAATATTTTACATGTATATTGCAAATATTTCTGGAGTTCAAGGCAATCGAAAAACAATCGTCACTATAGTGGCATACCAGTCACCTTGTAACTGTGGAACACCTTTATGCCCATACTGCTTGGAAAAATCTGCGCCCGCAGGCGCGATGAAGGCGTTCAAGCAGTTCGATAACTCATGAATAGAATATTCTAGGGAAGTTACATTCATGTGCATTCATGGCTAGAGTCATCAGCTAAATGAAACAAAAGGGACAATTGAAGCTTGCTCGAATTGTTCGCGCGCTAGCTTCAAGTCCATGACCTGAAGAAGGATGCAAGTGCTAATACATCTTAGGCTTAAAATCTTTTCGGGTCAAAAATGACCGTCGGTCGTATATGGGTTAACTTGATGACTCGTTCTTTACGAGGTAGGCTTTTATGCGATTTTCAGTGTGTCATTCATCAGGGAAAACTAATTTGAGTGGTGGAATATAAAGAGGATTGGCTATTGACCTAGTTGTTTGCACACATATTAAGTGCGGCCGTGATTCTTTCGGTCTTCGAAATGGCGGCCGAAAAATGAGAAAGGCTGCGCACCCCTGAATTAGACCATCATACACTTAAAGGCAAAATGAAGCATGTTGTGGATTTTGAGGCGTATAGGCCCTTGAATTCAGCCGCAGTTTTAAGCAAATTAATGCTCATCCCATCACCAATAAGTAAATTAGAGTACAGGCCTACTTGTACAATGTACATACATGTTTTTTTGCTTCTATAAGAAAGCACACACCTCATCTTGTATTCAAAATTTCACAAATTATGACTCTACCACTAAGAAATCACGTTGAAAAGCATACGAGGATGTGAGTAACGCTGAAAAGCAACTGTCAATTCATCACTTGGAAGGTGCGCGCATGCAGCCGAATTACCGTGCGTAGAGGTGACATCTAATGCAATAAGTTCTTCACTCTCATTTTTTGCAAAAGAACTGACCCTCTCGAACACATGAATTTATCATACCTCTCTTGCTCTGCTCAGCGTGCACGTTATCTCTGTACTTGAGGGTTGGCAAGGGAGTAAATGTAGGGGATGTATCTCCACCCAAAATCCTAAGTAGTTTGGATCGTGAGCACGGACATTCCCATGAAGCTTTACTGCTGCTCTTTCTAATTATGCTGTTCCAACGAGAAAAAAGCTATCATCTGTTCTTATATTTTCTTTTTAAACTTTTTGCTGCGGATGAGGAGATACCCGTCACTGCAACTCGATATCACAGACTCGATTATGATTGAGGGCGCTCATGCAGCTGTCGTGTAATGCTTGTTCATACACTACGCTTACATGTAGATCCGTCGGGGACCTGACTACATCCACTCAGGACGCTGTAATTGACTATAGTGATCGGTTCTTCCCCGCATCTGCTCACCAGGGATGCGGAGTCCCGAAGTCCTATCATTTTTGCTGGAGTTGGAGTAGAGTCCTATCAAATGATAGGACTCCGGCCTATAACTAGACCCAAAACATAATACAAGCAAATTATCCATTTCTATGCATATAGCTGTCACTGTCTTGATGTCAACTTTCTCCGTCAAGCAAAAGTACAGAGACACTCTGCATGTAAAGCTTGTAATAGTTGAAGGAATGAACCGTCATAGCGAAAAAAGGATTGTCATTTCACTCGGTGATTTAGTGGAGAAGACAAGTCAAGTCTTCCTAGCCTCTATCACACCTACGCACCAAAGGTCACATCAGAGACAAAAATGAAATACCGGTACTAGTTTGTTTGAGAACATTACCTCTTACCCTCACGCTAATCGTGTGTGATGGCTCCTCTAGCGCATATTAAAATCGAAAGCATAGCCTACTCATATTTTTGTAGAAGGATGGTGGGATTTTCCTGCAGAGACAGGAGAAAAACCGCATGAAGCACACATCAGCAAGATGGGAGGAGCCGAGTCGCATGCATCCAACTTAAAGCGACATTTGATAAAGTTTCATCGAAAATGAGTGATAATTGATACAACTATGATCACCAAAAATAGGTTCCGGTACCGGTATGTCTATAACGATCTATCTATGATGTAGGTTACCAGTTTATTTTTTAAAAAAACTATTTTATGCTTGCCACCCGGAGTCGGAGTCCTATCAAAGTGATAAGACTCCGCATCCCTGCTGCTCACGACAGGTACTTGCATCAGATTTTCCCGCAGTGAAGTTTATTTCATTTAATAATTCATGAAATTTCATTTAGTAGTTGCTAAGCCCTATTTCTTCAATTTCACCTGAAAACGTCTTTATTAAACATTTGTACTGGATGATGTTGATGTTCACATCAAGTCGAGAATATAACTTGAATATGAATGCTTTGTGTCGTTGTAGATTTGGATGTATAGTTTGAAAAATTATTTATGTTTTTCCGCATATTTTGGAGGGAGTTTCTCTAAAATTTGAACTATTATCCACGTTCTCTCTCCAATGTAGTATACTGCTCTTAAGCATTGAAATTAAAATTTTAATCCGTTATTGCTGCTATACATGCATGCTGGACATCTTTAATATCTGCTAAACTATTCGCTTTAATTTCATACTTCAACAAATACTGAAATCTGGCAAGCAATAAGTAAGTACCTCAACTTAATTGAATGACAAAGCAAACATTGCCTATTCTATTCGTTGTGATTTCAAGAAGAGAATGTGATTACTCCCTGTTATTATGTAAGACTCAGTATTCCGCATCTGATATTCAGAATCATCCCCTCCGGAACGAAAATCCTGACTGCGCGCCTGGTACTTGACTGACAAAGAAAAGACATATTGAAAAAAGAAAAATTGTATTTGTATTTCAAGAATCAAGTGAGGAACAAGATATTTCCAGAGTAACAGTGACTCGTTAAAACAGTACTTTTGGCAAATACATATCTTCCATTTCATAAAGAGAAGTTAGTTATCTAATCCAGAGGAAGGTTTAAGCGCAGTTATAACAGTGTGGACCTTGCTGACATAACCTCTTTGTCAAGCAGTTATGCAACGTGTCGCTGCGAATTTTAAGTATCAAGATCGCAGCCGATGAAGGACAAAATAATCTATCAGCTGTAATTTCAATATTCTAGATCGCGCGCAAATTTGCTGAAACTATGTACAAAAAATGGACAACAAAATTGTGATCTGAAAGGCGTTAAAGATGGGGAAAGATCAGAAGAATCAATTAGAAGAAGTCAAAATAAAAGTCAATAAAGATAAAGTTCGTGAAAATGGATATGATATTATAGAATGATATTTGCGATAAAATTGAGGAAAAAATTTACACTGTTCAAATTTTTACGGGTATACCAATAAATGGTCATACTCTATATAGGTCTACAACCAAAATTAAAAAATAGGTTTTTTAAACCACCTAGCAAATAGTTTTCACACGGTGCGTCAAAATAGAAGCTTTTCCAAGAAGAGTAAATGCTAATACTTTAAAGGGAGAAAGCCATTCGCGTGTAGATAACAGATAATAGCGTATGTGCGCACTCTATTCGTCACATCCTTTCTCATGCGTATTTTTCAAAATGGAACTAATTAATTTTGGCAAAATTAAGAAATGAATGGATGCAACACCCCAATGCATTCGTGAGCTTCATCAAATAGTGAATGACATGATATTAAACATATTCGCAAATTTTAGTTGACAATGAGCAAAACTACTTTTACAAGTACACCGTAATCTAACATTTATGTGTGTCACCTCTGAATATAGTGCAATTCTCCATTTATCATGTATAGGCCTATATAATTGAACAGGTCTAGAAAAGGTAATGGAAGCCTGAGTAGTACTTATTTCATAAAAACTAAGAAAATCGCTATTTATTGTTCCAGATATTAGGTAAATTGGCAACAATCAACAAAATCAGCCTAATCGTTGGACAATTTGACTAATTTTATGTCAACAGTCTGATCACAACTAACAAAACGAAACCTGTTCATATAGCTCTAAAAGGAAGGTAATGAGACTAGCCTGAGAAAGGATGGATTTTCTATCTATCAGATGGATGGCTGCCATTAACTATCCTGCCATGCAGTCAGTAAAATCGGATCCACATCACGCACACACACTAGTTACACGCTTTACACTATCACACTGAAATCAGCATCTCTCAACCACTCATCACAAACAATCAATTATGCTCTCGTTCAAATCGCAGACTGAGATATTGCGATTGGCTTTTCCCTTCGTCTCGACAAATAACTCCTAACGAATGAGTGTTGTCGAACTAGACAAAGCGTACGCGGAGAGATGTAAAACATCGTCTTCCTGGTCTCATGTAAACATGGAAACAGCATAGACGCAAATATCGACTAAATGTCCTTCGAGTTTTCCGCTGTTGTGCTCGAACCTTTGTTAACCTTTAGGTACGAAACCTCCTATTAGGCCTCCGAGTATGCAGATGAGGATGATGACACAGATGATGATGATGATCTTTTTCTGAAAAAGAAATTGGACATGATTAACATGGTTGCATGATCTGTCATTTAGAGAATTAAATTTATCAAAATACATATAGCATATCGTTGAGATTTTTATAAGGAGAGATTCAGATCGATACAGATTCAAGAAATTCTTTAGCAGTACTAGCTTAATTTCAACAAATCTGGACCATTTTACATGTTTTTCGCATTACTACCGTGATGCATACTCTTCTCTGGGTGTCAGTAGTGATCCAACTGTTGATTGCTAAGTTTATCACACTAACTGTAAAACAAATAATCATAGACTAATAAAAAACAGCATTACTATAGGCAAGTAGATAACCTGTAAAATCGCAAGCAACCCTGTGTTGAGCTAATAAGAGAACTTAATATATACCGGGAACCACTGGAACCGGAAATGCAATGTCATTTGGTAGGAATAAGCAAGTTGACCACTAAAAATTTAGCTTATCAATAATATCGAGATAGCATTGGTAAACGCTTGAATCAACCCTTCAAGGGGGGTTGGTGACCCTCGGATCCAGTGGACCCTCGGACCATATTTTTCTACTTTAGTTTTTTTACTGATGATATATTAGCGGCTCATGCTCATGCAAGATCACAATTTTCACAATTACTATGAATGTTATGCTTTATCTCAGTTGAATTGCTAGAAATATGGCAGATAGTCCGAGGTCAGTCTATCAGTGGAGAATTCATTTTTTCAATCAATCATTTTCACAGCATAATTGGACTATAATCAATAATAAATCTGAATTTCTTGCAAATTACAGATGAGGATTTCGCACTTTAGGGCTAATGATAGATCATGACTTGTAATGGTGACATACGCCATTTTTTCACCCCCTTTCCCGGTGATGTTGGTTGATGTAGTCAATTATCCATTACCGTAAATCAAGTTATGACAGGCATAAAGATAAGGAGGTTACAACTTGTGTCTTTGGAGGAGATAAAGCTAATCAAGACGACACTGGCCAATTTGTCCAGAGCTTCGGTCAATGAGATGAATAAAAGAGAAGAAATGTTCCTGAAGAATCACCTGGTTCAGAACATGAAACAAATTGGAAGCTCTGCTCAAAAGTTGAAGTGGTTTGAATGTGAAATACATGTAGGAGCTGTTTTAAATGTTTCAATCGTTTTAACCAGGACTTCGGTGACTAAGTCACACCGAGTGCGAGTCGGGCAAAGAGAATCTCAAATTTTAACATGGAGTGATATATCTCAGCAATGGGATGATATCGGACATATCAATACCGGGGTGTCCAAACTACTGTAATATCGCTGCAACGTATTTTAGAGAATATTAGAGTGAGATTCATCACTTCCCTCAAGTGACGAACGTAACAGGATGCGATAACAGGATCCGTGATTAGTAAGCTATAGGTAAATCCAATAGCTGTATGAAAAAAACTTAAGTGCGACGCCTTGCTTTGCACCGGACGTCCGACTAATTTTCTTTGAGAATCACGGTGAGAGGAATATCTTGTGTCATAAATCTCAACAAGAAAAATTTAGTCAACGTAACAAAATGAGTCCATCACTAAAAATTGAAAATTTCATTGTTTTAAGTGATGATCGAAATTTGGGACGCTGACTAGATCTCTTTCCGTTGAGAGTGGTCGAGATGAAATGTTCCCTCTACCCTGAAGTATCTGTACCTCAAAGATTGATTTAAAAGTGTCTGGTTCGAAGGTTTTAGGAGATAAGTGAAAAAATCCACATAAAATTAGGACATTCCGAGTTCGTGAATGTCGTAAATTTGTCTTATTGAAAAACTTTGAGTGGCCCACTGTCAAAGGTGGCATACTGATGCATAATACCATCTTTCCTTGTTGCTTAGATGTACGGTTCGTGTTTAGCTTCCTCACGTCGGTACTTACTTCTAGAAAGAACGCATATTTTAGGAGATGCAGTATAATGCGTTGTAGTAAACCACGTGAAGTAGTAGGCCTACGAGTTCATGGCGAAAGACAGCTTGAAAGTTAGTCACATAGCCATTGTAAGATAAACGTTCACGAGTTTGCCAACATATGTGGCCATCATATAATTAATAATTTTACTTTAAATTTGTGGTTACATATCGGACGTGGTGGCTAGAGGCCGAAGAAATCGGCTTGAGTTCGCAGCCCTAGCTTAAGCAACTCATCCAGAGTGTCAATCGCTTGCCGGACGGATTACCCTGAACTCTCTCAAACCGCCGATTGCACAGTCTAATCATGAACTTATAATACTAATTCTTTCGAAGTCCATGGTCTGTTCTATAAACATATCTGTGAGACGGATTTCGAAATGTCTGCGAGATGCGCACACTTTCAATTATGTTGTCCCTTCTTACGTGACTCGATTGCAGTATGCTTCCTTGATATGACTTTTGGGCATAGACAGTGCAGCTACATTTAAGATCCAATAATATTGGACGCCTTCACATTGCTTGAATTCAGCAATAGACATCAAGTGATGTAGAAGAAATTGTTCACCTTCCCCTTATGGCTACCTCCACTCCACCCCCTCCAACCACGTCAATTATGAACAGTCCCTAAATGAAAATATCACTCGACCTGAATAATTCAAGCATAAAACCGCACACTATATAGAAGAAATTTATGTAATGACGAGAAGATTGGATGAATGCGCTCAGCCGAACAGAAAATGACCGGAATTCTGAGCCATATCATGAGAAGGATGAAGAGTCCAAAATTTTGATGCTCTGAAACTCAACTTGAAACATAGCATCGGATGGTTATTCTGGAAGACCCGTTCAGAACAGAATGATCTTTGCTGATATTGCAACAATACCTGCAATGCATAGGCCGAAATCTTTGACCCATGTGCGAATATTTTTAACTTTCAACCTGCTGTCAAGTCAGTGTTCCTCCATACATAAAGTTGCCACTTTGAATAAAAGTCCGGCTTGTTTTTTATATCCATAAATTAAAGTTTTTTCCATTTGCTTTGCAAAAGCCATATTGAACACTTCAAAGCTACATTATACTTTCCGCCTCGAAAGTGAGGGCAGGTAAATGAAAAAAAGTGGGAAGAGCAGAATCGGTGCGATATCATTCCGTTTGACGTGCCTAATGAAACCTGGTACGTATTATCTTTTTCAAAAACGTATACTCATGGAGGAACAGCGAGTCATTGTACAAAAAGAGCTCAATGAGTCATGCATTGACATGGAGAAAGAGCTATAAATGGTGTTCGTCGAGGAGGCAACGAGGCTGCAATTCTGACAAATGATCCAATACACGGAAGTCCGTTCACTGCTACGGTGATGAAGCAGTTTTTGAGCCAAGCCCTAAAGCCACTTGCCGAAGCATTGAGGAGCTGTTCAATATGTCTAAGGGTTCCGTGTTTTGAAGGGTAAGTTGAATTACTCGAAGCTCTGATCAGTGACTACCACACAAGCTTACGGAAATGAACAAGGAAGAGCTCTATGCGTCTGATCCTGAGCCTAGGATGCAAACGGGACGAGAAAAGTGTTGGAGATTATATTCACACAAAACCAGAAGTTTTGAAAGTTTTTGAAACTCATTGGTTGTTGATTATTCGGAATAAAATACGTTATTTAGCTAGCACAATAAATGCAACTAGAAAACACCGATACAGAGTATTATTAATTACAACTCGCCTGCATTCAAAAACTCTGCATGCGCACAATCTGGACATGTGCAACATACATGTATATATACATGTTTCAGAAGAAACCGTCGAACTTTAAAAATATATATAAATACATAAATCAAATACTTTATTGCAATAATTCTACAGATTGAAATGCAACAACAATATCCACATTACTGCCGCATGTTTCCGAAATCACCACCATTCGCCGCTCATAAAATCTCTTAACGCAGAATATTCGTTGTTGCGTTTTCTGTCAGCCATGTTATATGAATAGTGATACAAAATCAATAAATCTGCTTTAAATCTGTTTCATGATGTCTAAGCATAAAAAGCTTTGTACGAACACTTTTAAACAATATCTTCAAGTCTGTGGTCTAAATTACCTTAACTGTCTACAGGTTAAGGATCGAAACACAACTAGACGAGTACCTGCTGATGATTAACGGACTAAAGTATTATGTTTTATATCCCTTGATCGGTAGCTGAAGTAGTGATCGATGTATTGTATTTCAAATGAAGAACAAATGAAGAAATGTGGGATTATATGAAGTATTATAGACGGAATAAGAAACTGGCGATAACAAATTCAAGTGAAGAAATAGTATTTTCCATGTGTAGTCTTAGGTATAGTGTGTATAATTTCATTGCTTTCGGTGTAGTAGAGTGTCATTGTAGTTCTATTGTTTGCCTCCATTATCCACTTTCCACTTATCCACTATTACCATTATCCACCATGCGTAGTGTCAGAATCGGTGTAGTAGCATTATTGTATTTCCATGTTTTACATCCACTTTTCGAATTTTTATCCATCGATCTCCTGTTGTTTTATAATATCCATTTTTAATTTCCTTAACCTATGATGACCATTGTCCTATTGTATTTCCACTACCAGCATCTGTAGTCGGTAAGGTATATTAGACGTCTGTTTTGAACATGCATGCGGCAATGTTTGGAATCTATGGTATTAGTATATTAACAGTAAGAATGAGTAGTGTTGCAAATCTTAAGATTTCCATTTTTACCAGATATTGGGCCAATGCTGATCAATTTTCATTCGTTGCCACGAGAAAGCTACATTGAGTTCTTTTAAGAACTGATTAATCCAATGGTTACAGTAGCATTGCATCTGTACACTTGCGGATTGGAGAACGCCATCAGTCCTCATTAGGACTACTTCAATTAACAATTTGAATTAGTAAGCATTATATTCCATTATAAATGGCTGCTGGGATGATTTTCATCATCGTATGAGAACTACATTTATATGGTTAAAGCATAGATATCTAGTTGTTATCTAGTATTTCTTTATATAAGTTCGACGGTTACTTCTGATACACTCTGTATACTTTGATTAAGTTATGCACTTGGTATGACAGCGTTGAGTGAAACAGTAGGGTCTTGAATCAGTCCACTCATCCATCACTACATCGACAGTAACTTGGTCTGAGTTGTCAGGCACGTTTGCTTGACCTTCTTTGTATTTACTCACACATGTGTTTCATGTGTTTAAATATAAAGGGCTAACATCTGTGTGATATGCTGAGGACGCCGAGATAAAGGTAACTGAATTATTGATATGGCGATTCTCTCGATGGATTCGGATTAGTCAACGTTAGGATTTCATTAGCTAATTGTACTTTCAACAATTCTGTATCAGAGGGAAAGTGCAGGGGGGAAGCTGAGGAGAGAGTTCGATGGGCAATTTCTGGCTAATCTCAAAGAATAGAATCGCCGCTCTCGTAATCACTGCTGCTCCAATAAGTAAGCGGGTGTCATCCGTCGAGGTTGAAAAATAACCTCAGATTCTTTTTCAAGCACGTGAGGTTTAGATAGCGTTCTTCCACAAGTATTGTTCCGAAAATAGATCCAACTTCTGATGTTGTTGTTTATGACCCTAAAAGAATGGCCAACTTAAGCAATTTTACCACGGTGTTATCTATAAATATCTTTTTTCTATGTAGATCTTGTCATCTATGTGGTTAACCAGCATCCTCTTACCCATACAGGCACGCGGGAGCAGTTTCAAAGTTGAGGGGGCAAAAGGAAACGCATGCTTGCTTGGTAATTGTTGTCTAAACTTTCTATGAAGCGTTTTTTGAAAGGATGTTAGTTGATGTCAAAGAGTAGGCCTTATGTATCCATTATGAATTTTTATTTGCACTTTTATGAATTTCGTAATGCAAAACCACGGTACAACACCCTGCTTTGACGTTCATTAAACTAATTCAATATTTCACTATCCTTAAAACAATATTTGAGTTTATGAGTTTATTATGAAACTGGAAAATTCAGGTATGTGCAAACACAAAGTTTGCCTCATATTTAAACTTGATTTAAATTCCACATTAAATTTCTATTCCTGATACTTTGCCCCATCAAAATATTTTTGGGGGGCAGCTGCCCCCTTCCCCCCCCTGCTCCAGCGTCCATGTACCCATACATCCCCACGGTTGACTTAACACCTGAAAAATTATTCCATCTCTCCAAACGTTAGAATTCCGCGTCTCCTGGTCTAGATGATCTCCCATGTTATGTACATTATATGGAAGCTGCCTAGAATCCTGATTCCTCTTTTATCCCACATTTTTTCTTTATTTCTTGCTCGTGCCTCTCTTCCAAGCATTTGGAAGCATGCACATACTGCTCCGATTTATAAGAAAAGAAGTAGCAAACATACAGCTAATTATTGCCCGATCAGTTTTGCTTGCGCAGCCTCTAAAATGGAATGTGAATCACTAATTAGAGATTGTTTGTGGCCGTTTTGGAGTACAGACTCGTTGATAATGAGTATACAATTTGGTTTCCGCTCGAATTCAGCTTCCTGACAGTTTCTAGACGATATCACTTCCAGTGTCGATAGTGGTTAATGAGCAAATGCGACAAAACATTGATTTCGAGGACAATATTTGATTGGATTGTAAATGGCGACTTTGAGGAACTGTTAATAACATTCCGTAGGTTTTCATGCGATTTATGGTGAATCGTTGACACTGCACTGATGGATGATAATTCAGAGTTTGTGGTCAAGGTAAGCTCATTAACAGAGTTCGATGTACTATACAGCATTGTGCCGCCAGTACAAATGACAATTGGATAGATGAACCTTGTGGGACTCCTCTGTCGATGCATCTAAGAAGCTGACGAAGCGGAGTTAAACTTCGCAAATTGTGGTCAATTGCACAAATGTCTTTGGAAGAAATGCACACTTTCATTCGCGAATCGGTATTCCTGAAGCTTGACTAGCAGTAGGTCTAAAGGAGCAGAATCAAATACTTTGATAAAGTCAAGAAAAATACAGTCAACTAATTTCTTGTTTGATGTATCAGTGATCCATGAATTCAATATCTTTATAAGAGCAGATTCACATGAGAAGCGCGTATTTCCAGACTTGTACAACAGAATGACTTTTGCTCTTTTCCATGATGATGTGTTACTACTCCGGAAATACATTGATTCCGTAAATGTGTGCGAGAAGGACGTATTTCTTTGCGTTTATTTCGTCGGCACTCACTAACTGCTTAGGGTCAAGTGCAGAAAGTTCACTTAATGCCAATTCTTAACTGATAGATGGAATGGAATGTTGATTAATGATCTTTTTGAGGTCGAGGTAGAGTAACTCATTATGCTTATCATCTGACGTCGAAAATTTAGAGCAGTTTCTAAATCTCTTCACGAAATAGCTATCAAAATATTTGCAATGCATCAGTATATTTTAGTCGTTCAAAAGAAACAGATTCGCATCTTCGCTTCTCAATTATTCATGGTGTAGAGATCTCGAAAATAGCGCAAAAACTCTGATGTTGACGATGTTAATTTGTTTTATGTCGACATACAAAACTCAGATTTTGCTTTATGGTTAAAGTGTTTCACTTTGCTGCGTCAACTTGTATAATCTGCTGGATGTTGCTTTCTATCAATCTGATTTCTTACTTTTGTTTTATTAGTTGCCTCCTCACTCCACCATTCCGGAAGGTGAAGGCATGTGGCACGCATAGATTTTATGGGATCATGCGTGTCAACACATTAGTTATAATAATTTACACCAGACCTCACGCTCTTCATTAACATCATCAAAAGTTTCTGCGAATGACCATGGTAATACCTTTGAGGTCACCTTTAAAAGCATTTGCATCGAAGTCTTTCATCCTTCAGGTACCTGAAGATGATTGCTGGATGGTAATCGAAAATAATGATCAATATCTCTAAAACTCTGACTCTTTCAAACTAAAAAACCAGCATGCAATGACTAGTCAGAGCATCTTCCAAGGAAGTTTCTTTTTGTCAAAGTCAACTTTCTATATAGACCCCAATAACGGTTTGGGCCACTCATCTATGCCTCGAGAGACATCGGGAGCACGTTATAAGACCATGACAGCAATAGATGTTTGGAAAAACAGGTATTTACATCAAGCCATGGTATCTCAAAGGATGCCATATCAAGATCTGGCCTTCGCTGTACCACGTTGTCTTTCACATAAGCGGCGACGCAACCAATTGAAAATTTCCGACTGTTATCTCCGCTGTGATCGTTTCTGAAGACATCACATCCAGGAACATGCGTTGAGTAATAAGTTATGCTAGTGTGAAGTCAAGACGCGCTTATTCCAAATAATTCAATACCTACATGTACATTGATTATTTGAAATAATCGTTTTGCTTACTTCATTATAGAACACAATATGTTCAAGTGGAGCATGCTAAGTCCTTTTGATGGGATCAATACAAAATGGCCCTCTCTCAGAATCAAAACTTGAACCACACAGATTTGAAGAGCTTGAAAATTGAATAGCAACATTGGAACAGAACAAAAGTATCAGTGACATTGTTGATAGTTGCCGAGGGAGGAATCGAACTCCGATAAAATAACGCTTCTAGCCTCCACCGGAATCGAACAAAGGACCCTGTGTATCCAAGCCAAGTTGACTATCCAATGCACCACAGAGCAAGAATATTGCTTGACACGTGTTAGATGAAGCTAATCCGGAAATCGGAACAGTCAGAGCATTATGAAGGCGGTGTTTGATGACGTTTTGATATGCACCACCACGTTATCCAGAGATAAGTGGAGTAGCGCTCACGAATTACGGAGGACACGAAAGTAATAAATATCGAAAATTATGAATGATGGACCCTATGGCTGAGAAAATTAGTAGTACGGAGATGATTAGGAAGCTGTGCGGATTCAAATGGTGTAGGGATGCCAAGATGGCGACATACAGAAGCACACGAAAATGCAAGATGGCGTATACAAATATCGCGGACAAGAGAGACGATCGAGAGATGCAAAGACTTGATTCTGATCTGCCTATAGTTTACGAAAGTGATATCGATGATGTTGTTGCGAAAGAACCGGTACTTATTCTAAACTGAATAACTCGGATGATATTAAACTTTAGATTGAAATTAAGAGTGACAACCGAAGAACATCTAACATTATAAAACGCTAGATAGGAAATATACGTGTTTTCACCTTGTGTGCAACGATGCCAGAGAAAATCAGCTGATATTGCATGAATTTGAAAATATTTATAAGCGAGCAGCAAATATTCCTTTTCATTGCCTCTTTTTAGTAATTACAGAACTAAAACGCATTTTAATAATAAATCAAGACATTTTCATATATGTCTAAAAACAACGTCCAAATTGCAACAAGTAGGGCCTAGCCTAATATTCTACCTTTTCTGATGTTTTGCAAAACGCAGTTGTAAATAAGAGTACTGCTCATACAATTCCTTCAATTAGACTTTATTGCATTATTTTATGTCAGTTGAATATTAGATCTGAAGAGTGCATGTTACTTGGGAATAATACCAATGAAAACAAGACGCGATTGCCAAGCTTGGCAATAATCTAACGTGTATATGCAATTTTGTGGTAAGAAATTACTTGATACAATAGAAAAAAATAAATATGAACTATCAGAAAATTTGATATAAAATTGGCTTAAGCAAATAAAGACAAGCAAGATATACTACGTATGCTATACAATCCACATTGACAACATCTTTGACATTGAAAGACATGCGATGATCGATTCCAGTTGGCCCTAAAATGCCCTCTGTTAATTATTTGCAATACATAGATCCATATTGAGATAAGCCATTCGGCTTGGTGAATAACTCGAAGAGCGTTGTTGACATGGGTGAGTCTTATTAATAGCCAATGCCTTAGTGTGATATTCGAATCTCACTGAAATTGTTGATAGTCATGAATTCTACAGGTGTTTATCAATTGAACCCCCTCAGTCTCATTTTTTCTTCCACTTGGATTGATAGTACTGCATTAAATTGCTGTATTACCACTCTCATCTTTTTGTCGCATCGCACATCGCACAGCCGACAAGACAGCGATTTCGCACCATTGCCGTAATGCTTTTATTGCCACGATAAGGACCGAACTAAAATGGATTCAAATTTAGGCATCTATTTCTCATCTAGCCCTTTTAAACAATTAAATATCTTTGGTGACAACCCTCAAGAAGAGGTCCGGTTACTGCAGGCCTGACCTGAAACAGATTTCGGTGCGGTCGAGCAAGTGGCAATTACGTTTGAATCCTTTAAAATCCCACGTTTTCTACTTTGACCATCGCGATCCATTTAATGTCTACACGTTCTCAAGGCTCAAGGTCAAGGGACTTCTCGAACGACCTCAAACCTCATCAACACATCCTCCAGCGCTATTCTGAGAACTTTTCTGCCCCGTGAATCTGATGCTCTTGTCCGCCTGCAGAAACCTAAGTTCGTCCCCATTTGCACGCTACGTGTGTGTGTGTGGTAATTTTCTCGCCATGCGATACATACATCGATGCATTCATACGAAGATTGTCTCCAAAAAGTTGGAATACCAACCCTCCAACTTCGCCGCCGTACTTTCGACTTAATAGCTGTGTACTATGTGATCCAGGAACGTTCTTCTTCATCCCTGCATGCCACTTCAATGGCTTCAAGTTAAATAAGAATCCGACGAATAGTTTAATGCACATAAATTGGTGAACAAGTCGAAAAGAAAACGAATCAAATTAGAATAGGGCCCATACTCCCATTTTTTTATTTGTCTTTCACAAGAAATAACTTGTCTAAATGAGCCATAAACACGTGCGCTGCATTCATAAGTTCAAATGTCTCTTGATAATAGCAGCAATAATTATAATAAAGCTGATCTAATGTCAAAATATCATATGTGTACTTGATGCAATGTCACACCTCAACTTTCAAAATTCAAACTGCCATCTACCCGACTTGATAGATCCCAATAGCGGTATGTTATGAGTCATGAAGAGAAATATTTTTTCCAAATTTATTCGCGAATTTTTCATTAAAGCTTTTATTCGTCAATTTCATTCAAGTTTGATTCATGAATCATCTACAATGACAAAATCACCACTGTTTTATCAACCACCAAGAAAACTAACAGAAGCGGAATTGACAGTAAATGAAATGAGATCAACGATAGCCAAAAAAAGATAAAATTGTCATGCAACAGATGTGCGGTTGGCAAGACTTGAACCTACTACCCCAGGTTACCTACACCTGTCACTCTGACCGAGCTACGACCACTTGCATGCAACCGACGTCAATTGACTTCACTATTGCACATCAGTTGTCATGGCAGTTATAATACAGGGTGAGCATAAAGTCTTTCCCTGATTACAATAATAAATATTATGATGTTTTATTCAAAATATAAATTCTTTGACGATGCCATTCGCAAGCTGAGACGTTAAAGTTTTGGTTTAGTCACTTGAGAAGCACCGTATCAATCAATTCATACATAAAATTTCAACTTAATCAATTCTTATCAATTGATAGTAATTTCTGATTTCGATGAAGACATCTTTGAAATCTCTTAGCATGATAATGAATAATTGTTGATACAAACGATAATTCTTGAGTGCCATATTAAAATCAATCGTCATATAGTTAACATTCTGGACTCTTTTTGTTGATCTTCGATTGAACAGATATTACATAAAATGAACATGATCTCATTTCATAGTTGACTTGCCGTCTCTCTAGTCATTTAATTTTTTTCATTTTGTTGAACATTCATTTGTCCGTGATAATCTGTCTAACATGGCATCTATGGTGGAGAAAGCTCAATTCGTTCTATGGTTTCATGAAACTAAGTCTCCGATAACTGTACAAAGGAATTTCCGATCACATTACGGCCGATCTCTTCCGGATGTGGAAAGCATAAAAAACTGGCACGAAAAGTTCAAAGAGACTGGGAGCGTTGTCGATCTCAATAGAAGAGGGAGACCACCAGCAAGTGGAGAAGTGGTTGAGTCAGCACGCAGTTATTTTGAGAGGAGTTCAACGAAATCAACTCGAATAGCTTCACAAAAACTTGGTATTCCACAAGCTACCGCAGTCAAAGTTCTGCACAAACGATTACAATTCCGAGCCTACAAGATACAAATGGTTCAAGCCTTGCAATCCAATGATCGTCATCAACGTCCATCCTTTGCAGAGGATATTCTTCACAGAATTGACTCAAACAATGAATGCCTCCAGTACATTGCTTTTTCTGATGAGGCTACGTTTCACTTATCAGGCAAAGTTAATCGGCACAACTTACGAATCTGGGGATCTGAGAATCCATCCACATGTTGTGATGGAGCACCACAGAGACAGTGCAAAGGTAAATGTGTGGTGTTGTCTGTTGCACAACAGAGTTTTTGGACCCTTCTTTTTGCGGAATCGACAATCTCTGTCAACATCTACCTGGACATGTTGCAACATTTTGCCATTCCGCAGCTGGCAGACTATCAACCAAACAGTGTCTTTCAACAAGATGGATCTCCTCAACATTGGGGCAGACGTGTGCGAGCTTTTCTGGACGAAGCTTTCCCGAACAGATAGATAGGGCGGGATGGACCAATACCATGGCCACCGTGCTCGCCTGACAGGAAGACTCCGCCAGACTTCTTCCTATCGGGCTACGTAAAAGACGGTGTTTATCGCTCACCCGTTCGCGATCTCGAAACACTCAAATTACGGATTCGGGAAGCGATAGCGACCGTAAGTCTTGAGATGCTGGAAAACACTTGGAGAGAAATTGATTATCGCTTGGATGTGCTCCGAGCTACGAAAGGAGCTCATGTATAGGTGCACCGACAGTAGTTGAAATCAAATTAAATAAAAGATATTGAATGAAAAAAAATGTTTTTTTCTAATAAAGGCTAAAATTAATAAGAATTCATTAAGTTGAAATTTTATGAATGAATTGATTGATACGGTACTTCTAAAGTGATTAAACCAAAACTTTGACGTCTGAGCTTACGAATAGCATCGTCAAAGAATTTATATTTCGAATAAAACATCATAATATTAATTGTTGTAATCAGGGAAAGACTTTATGCTCACCCTGTATAACAAAGATATAACTCAAGACTGATGACGGCAAATGGAAATCTTAATCTTCTTCATTCACGTGAAACGTTAATATCGATTGGAGTAAATAGGAAATGCGTGCAACGATATCATTATAATTCTCCGCAGAGACAATGACACAGATTGTGAAGGTATTGCAGTTACAACACTTGGTTTTTCACGTGTTGTAGCTGTTGAGCATAGAGTAAGTATATTAGGTAGAGTGCTAAGTAACTCCGCATTTATTAAATCCCCATTATGTATACACTTTCGATTTTATTACATGAACTCGAGGGGGATATAGTTGGCAATTGCTACCAAATGTGAGATATGCAAATTTTTGCAGTTTTTAAGAAATTACCTTGGAATTGAGTGATCATGATAGTAATGCAGATGGAATGATGGTATTTCACAGATTCTCCTAGTCATAACAGCCTTGGAGATTTAATGCTTGTTAAATTAGCAATTTGATGTGTTCTTATTACTTTCATGCTCAACCTCAAGAGTATTTTCTCAAGCGTAATCATATCACAGGCAACCTGTCACAGGTAGAGCAAAATCACACAATCAAAGACAATGATTTCAATGCAAATGGGTCCACATCACTATTGAGATTCAAGAAATGAAACATGAATTTAGTGAATCATAAATTCATGCCGGTGAAAATTGAATTAAAAACATGGAATTTCAGCCAAGAAAGCACGAATAAGATCACAATTTTTTCATGAAGACTTCCATTATAACACAATTCATGAAATTCCCTTGTTAATCAGCTTGATTTCCGCTTGGTTAGTATGCTTATTAGCAAATATTCATTCCTTTTGATATCCAACTTGTTTCATACTACTTGTATAGGGAAGTCATCTCGATAGTATATGAATTTGCAAAATTCTGACTTTTTTAAAACTGCTCAGATTATTTTTTTGGACCACGGGAACGTAATCTCCGCAAGAAACTGAATCTTTTCATATAAAAATTGTCACTGTATACAGATACTTTTTTGAGTCGACATTCTACCTGTATACCCCTACTCTATGCTGTTGCGTTTTTGCCCTTTACAAAAATCCAGAGAAAAGTGCAATAATTTCATTCTGGACATCATGTTAGAAGTCATTATTACTCAAATTTGATATTACATACACGGCGTGCATTGCGCGCGTATATAAAAAATTCTCCAATTTTAAGCATACCTTTAAGAAGAATGGAGATGATTGCATCATTAACCATTATATCACCTTCATCTAACAGTATCCGAACTTATTTAATAATTCCTAGTTGATTTTATACCAAGTGTCCCAAAAATATCTTCCAACTTTGTCATTTTTCATCCGATTCAGCTGACTTTTTGTAAACAAATGTAAAATGCCCATAAGCTTTTGTCTGCAAAGTTTGAAGCTTGAATACTATTATAGAAAAACGGATATAAGCTCAAATCCTGTGTATTTCAAATGGTGAAGTCCTAGATGTCGGACATATTGATATCCACTTTCTGTCCATCAATCGTGACCATAGCAAGCTATTTAGCATGATCAAATGAGCAATGAATAAACATACATTAGAGCATCAAAAAATTGATTCCACTACGAATGGACTTCTTAAGGTTAGTATCTGGACAAGAAACTTCTCTAGAATCACTTTTAGATGGAAGTGGGAAGATGTTATGAATACAAGTGGGAAGCAAAGACATCCATCACGAATACCGACATTTTTGAAGAAGTAGGCTATGAGTTGCGGTTAGGTTTATCTCAATCTATAGCTAGTCAACAAAAAGCAGTATAAACCTCAAAAGCTAACTATAACTACATATTATCAACATCCTGGGGAAGTGTTATATATAAATCTCCAATCTGACAATGTAGGAATCATATCATGCATATCTGCATGATTATACCATATGATTTCTATTGTTAGTATTCTATGATTTCTATATAAATGGATGATCGATAGGGGAGGGGCAATGGTTGTGCGTCCACGAGTTCATTTGGTCGAGGTTGCGACCCCCTTTTGAACTGCCTACTTGGTGGCGCTTGTATGTCGTGCTCCCCGGATGCTGCCATCCTACCCGCCGGAAGTAACTAAATCAACCACAGCCGATTGCTGGGCGGCTGTAGAAACCTGGTTTTACCCAGATAATACGGGAGGGCAGTGGAACCCTGATGGAGGAAATACCATCGAAACAACTTTGGCACCCACACTTTGTAGAGAAGACAACTCTAACAAATCGTCTACTGCCTTGGAAGATGTTCTGTTGACGAGGCTATGGGTCCCCACCCAGAAAGAAAGGGTTGGCGTCAGGAACGGCATCCGGCCATAAAATACCGATTCAATGCTTGTATGGAAATGGCAATGAGCGTAATGGGCAGGGTGCAGCCAAGTGCAAGGGGGCCGTGGGTGTCTCCACCAGCCTACGAAAAAAAGACGTGACCTCATGCGTAGCGGCCAATGACGGCACGCTGCCTGATGCGTTGCGCAGAAGTGAGATGATTGACAAACTGAGTGGGAACATGGAATATTGGCTCCATGTCCGGATGAGTTGGTGGAAGCATTAAGACGGAGACGCGTGAATATCTGCTGCGTTCAAGAGACAAGATAGAGAGAGAAAAGTGAAAATGGCTTGCTCCGAGTAGTTCAAGGTTCAAGTTCTTCTGGAGCAGTGGCATAGATGGGACAACAGGAGTGGGCATCTTGTAAGCAGAAGAACTAATTGCAAATTTAGCTTGTGTGCATCGCATTAGCAGCAGGTTAATGGTGTTGAAGTAGTCAATAAACTGCCGTCCTTTCATTGCTGTTAGCGTTTATGCCCCTCAGACAGGAAGAAAGGCGGAAGAATTCTGGAAATCAGTGCATGATGCGGAATGTCAATGCAATCGAATCTATCATCCTCTGTGGTGACTTAAATCGTCACGTGGGTTGTCAAAGCAACGGATGTGACGGAGTTCACGCCGGTAGAGGCTACGGAGTTCGAAATAACGACGAACTTTGCGAAACCGGAGAACCATCTTATCACATATAATAGCGTTGGCATCAAGAGCCAGATCAAGACGAGACTCAAGACTTCGTCCGTGTCCGAAAGAGAGATTTGAAAGAAGATTCGTGAAGGCAATACCAAACGAAGAATGTATCCAACAACACAGCCTTGTAGTCGCCGATTACTCCATCATCAAGATTAAAACCATCAGGAATAAATTTGTCCCCAGACTGAAGTCATTGAAACTTCGTGATCAGGCCGTCCGCGAAAGGTGAAAACCGAGGTGAAAAGAAGAGCGAGTGAAGAAGAGATTGCGAGGAAAACTGGACTGCAATGAAGAGCATTTGGCTCGAGACAACTGGATTGACATGCGGCAAAACAAAAGGTCCCGCGCGCACGATGGAAACTTGGTGGTGGAGCGACGAAGTGGAAAGAGCAGTTGCGGAGAAGAAGCATTTGTATTCAGTGTGGCGAAAGTCAGGTCAGGAGACAGATCGCGAACGTTATCGCGAGGCTAGACGTAAGTCTCGGCAAATAGTGTGAAGCGCTCAACCAACGAAAATGCACGAGCTGACGCAAGATTTGGAACATCGCTACTCTGGTCAAGCCATCTTCGAAGTTGCAAGACGAATAAAAAATGAGAGGGAAGACCCCACTCCTCCTGCCTTCATGAAAGATGACGAGGGAAACTTGCTGACAGATGAGTTGACGTTGCGTGAAAAGTGGCGTAGCTTTATAAGCTCCCTGCTGAATACTCAGAATCAGTTCGAGTACCTTCAGGACGCTATGCTGACAGAGGGTCCAGGCATTGAATTGTCAAAAACGGATGCAGCCAGTGCCATACGAAAAAGTCGCAGAAGAAGAGCTCCAGGTCAACTGAACTTTCAATGAAGGCAATTATCTACAATTCATGTGTGCGCACCAGCATGTTGTACGGCAGCGGGACTCGGGCCATGTCATCAGTGTTTGAAGTGACTTCGCGTGAATGAAATGTGGATGGTCCGTTGGATGTGGTGTCTCCTCTCGCGACCGCATTTCCAATGAAGAGCTCAGAAGAACAATGTGCCTGGAGCCTATCGCTAACTCTATAAGAAGACGTCGATTAAGATGGTGTGGTCATGTGGAGAGGAAAGACGAATGTCAGTGGGTGAAGCGCGTGCGGAAATTGAGTGTGGATGGTCGCCGACCAGTTGGACGTCCAAAGAAGTCATGGAGCGAAAACATCGACAAAGACCTTCGAGCGCTCGGGATCCGCATGGAAGATGCAAGCGACCGAGCGAAGTAGAAAACTGCCATACAAGCGAACCGTCGTACCCAACATGGATGGAACCATCGACGTTGAATAGCACAAGTAAGTAAGTAATTCGATGTCTTCCATGTGCTATGGAGTTTCACGGACTGACACCTATTTCAGAGTCGTTGAACATAAGGTACAAATTTCAAAAATTTCAAGTCATGCATATCAGCTGGGAGCATCCGATAATAGGGCTGTAGCATGGATCAAGAAATTTGTGGTTTTAATGTCAATCCCCTGATATAGCAAGCACAGTTATGGTGATTTTCTTTAGATATGAGAAATGCACCATCTGCACGGCACTTACGGAAGAAACAATCCTACACAAAGATGAAAATGCGCTCTTTCGTCAACATTGAAGGTTGAGTCGTAATCCTGACGAAAAGCCTACATAAAAAAGTTACACATACATGTACATGTATGTAAATGTGACACGGGACAACGATGATGCAGGCAGTGGTCAAAAGCAGACAGGGAGAATATAAGCTTCTGTCCCGTATTGTAATGGGGAACTTTAATTTTGAAAAAATGCGTCGATAGATGTGGCCAATTCTCAAAATTGGATGTGATGACAAAGTCTCAAACGAACGATTGACTCAGATGGCTGCACCGCATCAGATCTTTGATCATGAAGTTTGAATCAGGCGCATGTATGGTCACACTTTATATAGGACAGGGCAGAAGATGTGTTAGCTCTTGCTTTAGAAAACATTCCCGACGACTTGTTACCAATAAGGAGAGGACGTCCATCAAACTTCTGGTACTTTTTCGGAACACTTCATAAATTCTTTGCTCAGATCCGTTCGTCTTATCAGCCTTTATGTGACGAGTCAATTGATATGGAACTCCAAGTAGCTTCCCAAAGGAAGTATACGCATTGCATCTCTTGATATTGTTTGACAATCCTTTTGCGGACAGCTTTAGATGGAGTTTTGACTACTCTTTTCTGAAAATGTGTAAATACCAGTTAGTTAAACAAGAAGGACTCGGTGAGCTTCAGAGAAACACCTTTCTCGCTGACATTTTGTTTGTACATGCATGTTTGCTGTTTACCGTGCATTTTTCCGTTGAAAATTTCCTTGCATTTTTATCCACAAAATTGCACGATAATGAGAACTTTTGCATGCAATAGATATGTGTCTTTCAATGCAATATTATTTTCCATTTCCAATCATAGCATAGAAATTAGGAGCGTTGAGATTTAGAATACTAGCAATGTAGGAATCATAGCATGGTGTAACATGCAGATATTATGGCCGCGTAGCGCCAACACAGCTGTGTGTTTGGCTATGTATCAACAACAGTAGAACAAAAAAGTCACGCATTCTTGGTGCCCAGAACACAGGCTGCATTGTCTAGTGGACATCCACGCTGATGCCAGCTGCTCATCGAATTGAAAATGGCAACAGACCTGAATAGTCGCATTTCATTCAATACCAGGAGTCATCAGCATACCTGGTCTATATCTAATGAAATTGATGAGTTTGGAATTGGCTTCACGTAAATACTTCTTGACGTGGAAATATGTAGGGAGCGTTGTGGAATTTAGTGCTATTCAATCATTGTCTTTGAAAGTAACGATGCCATCTGTAAGGGGAGTCTTGTCTCTATAAAGACACTGACTTAATTGAAATGCAAAGATAATGCAATATTAGAAGCAAAAATTTTTAGTTTTCAGCTTTTTCCGTTTCTTAAACCATAGCAAGCAACTTGGAAATTGATTCTCATTAATACTTAGACTATCACCTCTTACATGTATAATATGTAATTAGCATTGTGAGATATTTACATTGATGTACCTTATCTAAATGATCGTTTGCTTCATATGCTAAATTCCCTTGAGCTGCAACTTTGTCAGCAGCTTCTGAAAATTGAACATCTTTTGCATAAATTCGTGCAATATGACACAGCAAATGACCTACGGCTATATCCACACCAACTTGGGGAAATCGAAACATGTTAGTATGTACATAGGCCCCATTAGTTTGAATGGGATCCTCGACTAGTATTTCAAACTTATCACTAAGCTTATTCATTGACTTTATCTTTTATTTGAATTACCGTTGAAAACTCTGATTCCCTTTTTCTTTGTCAGTAGAAGTTGAGTCCTCCTTCGCATCTTTCGCAGCTATAGATGATACAGTCGGCTTTGTGTCGCGTGCACAGGATGTTCGAGTTATGCGACAAAAAGCTACGTGGTTGAAATGTGCTCCCAATCACAAATATATATCTAAAAGTGACTATTTAAGGTCTGTTACGTATTTCCAATATTTTCAAGATGACGTAAATGTAGAAAGGAATCTGAGCCTTTCGTTGATCATGACTTCTCAGTTTCAAGAAAGGATATGACCACATAGCATGACAGCGCTTGCCTCATATTTTCAATTTTGTTCGATTAAGACTTGGAGAACATCACGCAGCCCTGTCTTCAAATAAACAGCCACCCTACGCAACCGATACAAAACCTAGTGAACTGCTGCATTTTCTGGTTCCTATGAACGGTATCAGCGACTCAGTCTTCAATCAAGCAGCTAACCTATACGCATCCGACTCTGAATCTAAAGGACTACATGCATCTTTTGCGATTCCGAATGTACCAGCCGACGAAAGCGGGTATTCTACTCACAACGGAACTGCATCAGAGTTTTCCTTTATGCCTAGAATCCACTTCAATAGCTAGGCAAGCTAGATGTTGAGTTTAAAATTCTCACAAGTCCTTCCACGCCCATACGGCTACTGTAATGATATGTCGCGTTTCCCCTAATTGATGTGGATAGTAGACGCAGGTAGCTACAGTGTTATATTGTGACTGTCATTACACATCAGAATAATCATTGATATCATGAATAGGCTTATATCTTGAAAATTATGAAATTTGTAATGTGAAGAAGCGATCATTTAAATAAGATCGTTCAGTGTATATACGAATAAATATATGAGTATGGCTCGTATGACTCACAATTCAATGTAAGTACATGTAAACACGTTAAGAAACTTAAAACCTACCAATCCTGATTACTGTCTACCTGGTATAAATTTCAAATGAATGATTGAAACATTAAGTCCATATGCACAACATAGTCACAACTTAAGGGTAATGTCAGATATTGAGATCCATTCTAATTTCTCATCTGACGGTGCAACTCATTCAATATTTAATCATTCTATCAGCAATTGGTTATTTTCCATGAATTTATTACACAGGGTTCGTACAGAGACTGAGGATGAATTTTCGAGGGTTTTCGAGGGTATCACTTATACTCAACAATAGCACTGTTTGACATCAATAAGGCTTAACGTGTCATCCTTAGATAATTGGCATATCCTAAATTAATACCGCATTTACAATACCGAATTTTATGCACCGTAAAGAATTCTCTACGCAAGAGAAAACAAAATTTAGTTCCATAATTGAAAAGGAAAGCTACTTTATCCTATTAGCTGTATGCATATATTGTCACGATAAAAAGGAAATCTTACAAAAAAATACACAAACTCAGTTTTAAAAAAAATAACGAGAGTAAAATAACAATCTAAATAATTACATAAAAACAATAATTGCATGCAATGATGTGATTCATGCGCTTTTTCTAAATCTCAGTCCAATATTCATAATGATGAATTACACCCAAACAAAATAAAGCAAAAATAATTCGATCGGCTAGAAATTTACATGTTCTAAAAAACAATTACTCAAAAAATCTTATCATCTTATCAAACAATGATTCTAGATACCAGATAGAGTACAAAACTACATAATCCAATTAGTAACTAGAATAAGCTAGAAATACGCAGATGGTATATATGGCGAACTACATGCCCTTTAAGTCTTTTTTCTTTGCATCCAAAGAAGATGTGAATACAATGAGTTGCTGCTTTTTATCGGAAGAACTATCCCGAAACGCGTTACTTCTTGTAAGAAGAGCAAAATTCTTCCCTTCTTCGGCTTTTTTGGCCAATTCATCAGCACTGGATAATAACTCTTCAATTTCAAGCGTTAAACACCTCTTCTTTTCCCGCAGTTCATCGACTTCATCCAATAAACGCTTGCGTTTGTTTTTCGATTCATTATTTTCTGTCTTCCTGGCCTCTTGTGTGAGGTAGTCCTGGTAGCGCATTCTACTGGCTGAACATGAACACAATAGCTCTTTTGTCAAAGGAACATCTTCAATTTTTCCGATTGTCCGAACATAGTCGACTATCAACCGAAGTGATTAAAAAGTATTTTCTTGAAGATTGACAACTTCAACCTCTTTATTAATGGAAAATCCTCTCTCGACAGTAGCCTGGCCATGCGAAAGGAGCAGAAGACTTGATACCACCTTCCAAAGATCAGAATATTTCTTCATTGTTAACTTGCTACTGGCATACAACATTCATACATGTTAAATATTACATTTCATAAGATGTCATTTTGTAAATTTTGAAGAAAATATTCTCTAAAAAAACAAAAGTCTCAGGCATATTTCGGGCATCGATATTTCGAGGGTTTTTCGAGAGAAATACAGATATTCGAGGGTTTTCGATACCCTCGAAAAAAAAATCGTGATTTTTGAGCTTCGCACTAAAAAAACTCCCACGCCGTATTTTCTATTTTTAGATTCTTCCGAAATTCGAGTGCGCCAGACGGATGATTTATTTTTAGGGTAACTAAAAACAAGCACGCCGAAGCCAGGACTTTCTAATGATATTATTTTCGATATTCATTCAGATATTCGTTCGTTTTGATATTCGATATTCAAACAGTTGAAGATGACTGTCAATGTCCTCCAAATTGTGCATGTGAAAGTGTGTGATCGAGAATCCATTAATAGAATATATCTAAAATGAGATGCCTTTATCTCATGCCTCATCAGAGCTGTAGATACTCGATATTGAAGAGGGTGTGATGAGTGCCAATGTTTTTAATCGGATCTTTGTTTTAAGTTGAGCCATGTTTAAACCGAGTAGAAAACAGTTTCGAAAGAAAACCCTGTAAAAAACCTTGTTAGCTGAGGTCTTTTTATTTTGCTATACGATTGCCAATAAAGCTCTATCTGACTTGCCCTTCGACTTCTTCCTGTCTGAAGATTTAAACGCCTATACATTACAAGGGTGTAGACAAAATAATAGACCGAATTAACATAAAAATAGACCGATTCAGCGACCAATTTTAACGAGACTGTATACAATTGAAGCCCCCCATGCAAGAACCGACTAAGTGCATTTTTGACAAAAATGAAATTTTTGCTGCAAATTCAAATTCAGACTCTCTACTTGCTTTACGCAAAATATCAGTTTCATGTCTTATATACTTTAGGAGAACAACAGCTTTAATAAGCGGCCAAGTGACATATCGAATGAATTGTTCCGTGCAATAAGCGGCTAATGTAACTTAGCTGAATCATCATTGCAATGAAAAACCGGCTAAGTGCGATATCTTTGGTTATCGACTACAAATGCTTGAATTTCAGCGTTGCATTGACAACAATAGCATGGACTTAAGACTGTTGACTCGTATCGTCATTCACTGCGCAATGCATCACCGAAAACGGCTGACTGCTCGTTGTATTGCCAAAATCGTTCAGGATGCCCAGGACGACGTTAATTCAAGTGCCGCGTCTTCTACTTCTAATGAAATATCTATCATTCATGAACTGAATCACGAGGAAAATACCACTTCAGGTGAAACACATCTCCAAATACCTTCAACGACACTGTTGGAAAGGGGACCTATTTCGAAAAATAATGAGGAAGATAACAGAATGGTCGATAGAGAATCAGTCAATGACGTACAAAATGATCATCCAAGTGTTATACCAGGAGTAACAAGTCGCAAGAGACATCCTTAGCCGCATACATGGCGAAGAAATGTTTTGAAAAAAGCAAGATTAAGTGGAACGTGTGTATCCGTTGGTTCTACAATAACACCTGAGAAATCCATAAATCTCGGCGTTCTTTGCACGCAAACTTGTCGTCATAAATGTGCTGATTCATTGACAGAAAGCAATCGCCGTCGAATTTTCCACGAATACTACGAAAAGTGTGCTACTATCAATGATAAAAATCTGTTCATTCGAACTAGAATCGAGCGCAATTTTCCTCAGCGACGAAAATCGAATACTACAACTCAAGCGAGAGACCATAGCTTCGAGTACTTCTTCATGGTGAGTGCTAATTACATGTACATAAGTAGGCTACCGCTGTACAAAGAGTCTGCATCAAGTTCGAGTTACTGGTACATGATTGAAATTATTTTCATTCCACAAGTTAACCTCAGCGTATCTTAAGTGAATTCAATATTAGGTCTTTAGTTTTTATTATACATGTACATGTACATGTATGTACAGCTGTTAGCTTTGAATATAAGTGTTGGGCTAAAACCCAAGTTAAAGTTACGAGTATTAAGAGACACGACTTGTTAAGATAAGTGTTCTGCATCGATGTTTAGGACTTGATGATAATAATTCAATTTCAGGTCAATGGTGAGAAAACAAAGGTTTGTATGAATGCCTTTTGTGCTGTTCTTGGGATAACCAAACATCGCATAAATAAAGCAAAGGCATCTCTCCGCTGTGGCTCTTCAATACCATCACCAGATAGGAGAGGACGTCACCATGATCGACCAAATGCTGTACCTAAAGAGGCGGTAGCTATGGTTAATCAACACATTCTCTCATTTCCATCAGAAAAATCTCATTATTCGAGGAACCGCCATTTAACTACAAGACGATACTTGTCGCCGTTACTCTCTATCGGTCGAATGTATGACCTATACAGAGAATGGTGTTCCGAAAAGAATATTGATCCAGTATCGCAACGCAGGTATGATATTTAAGTTTACAGACCGAAAAAATGATTGATATACATTTAGATCTGGATGCATGTGTCTGTCGTGCGTGTAAGTTCTGCATAAGTTTTGGTTGTGCATATCATCAAATGATGCTATCGCATACTGTAAATCAATGCTATCAAGTAACCGTGCGGGTAAATAGGCCTATACATGTTTATTGGATTTGCAAAGTCTTACCTGTATAATTAGTGCGTATTCTGTACATATATTTCTACGTGTCTTTATCGTCAATCATCCGTTATATCATAACGGCCTGAATGTGATGTAAAAATATGACAGATGATTTATCTGAGATAAATCTTTTTCGAAATCCTAAAATAAGAAGCATTAATGTGTATTCAGCTATATATATTTTCTTCTGCAGTTCAAGTGACATATTTTTCCTTTTTTTACAGGTATTCTGATATCTATAATACCAATCACAATCTATCATTCCGAAATCCTCGGACCGACACTTGCAACGTATGTGATGAGCTTCGCATTCAAGGTGGAGAACCGATCGAGAGTTAACATTACAAGGAAGCTGAAAGATGCTTCAAGCAGATGGCTGACGATCGCAATGGGGCAGTTCTACGAAATGACACCATGTTCTTAGTCTTTGATCTCGAGAAAACGCAGCCTCTACCGAAGGTAACGACGCGTAAAGCCTTCTACCTCAGACAGAAGTGGTTGTATAACTTGGTCATGCATTATGCTAATCGATCAGATGAGAATGCTCTTATGTGTATTTGGTTGGAATCCGAAGGAGGCAGAGGAGCTGACGAAGTTGGGAGCTGTATTCTGAGATTCTTCGAGATTATCGGATCGCGCCAACGTGTACTAGCCTGGTCGGATTCTTGCGCAGGGCAAAACAAGAATCATTTCATACTATTCATATGGCTCTGGCTGGTGAGCACTACGAACGTAAATGAAATTATTCATACTTTTCCCGTTGTTGGACACTCTTACAACGCCTCGGACAGGGACTCAGGTCTTCTTGAAACAATGTCTAAGAAGAGCGAAGCAATCTACGATAAAAATGAGTACCGCGATTTTTAAAAGGAGCAATCCCTTCAAAGTCGTCGACATGAAAGGAAAATTCTATGATATAAAGCAATTTTGCAACAATAAATTTCATTCACAGAACCAAGAACGACAATGGTGAAAAATTCGTTTTCGTGAAATTCGACAGATTAAAATCACCAGTGATAAACCCGGTTCATACGAATATCACTATTCCATGACAGGCGATTGGAATTCTGTTCATGTTCTCAAGGAGAAGAACTTCGCGAGATAATCATCAACAACCGCCTGATCTAAAGCCTGATATTCCTCATCCCATCGATTTGACGAAGATTCGGGATATTAACAGTCTGCTACCTTTTGTGCCCCCAATTTATCTCGAATTTTATAAATCACTTACTTCGAAGACAGAAGAGTGCGGTGATAGTGACAATGAGTGACGATGACTATTTGACAAATCGCAGTATCCTATGAAGCTAACAATATAATACTTGTTCCTTGGAAAGATATTTTTCTTCTTCACAAAAAATGCAGTTAGCCGGTTTTAGTAAAATCTTTAAATTCAATATATACCGTCCAAGAAGCGGGTAAGTGACAATATAACACTCATAGACATCGTATGTTGCACGAACTATTTCATATTTGGAAAGAGTAGTACATAGTGAGTAATTAACCTAACAATCATATCTCTAAATTACTTGCTTAAGTTACTTGAGATAAAAGAATTAGAAATGCACTTTTCTCCACTAGTTATAAATGTAACTTATACGGTTCTTGCATAGGGGGCTTCAATTCCATGCACACAAAATACCAACGGCACGATGAGGTTCTTGAAATCCGCAAGAAATTCCAAACGAAACCATGGAATGGCCTGATATTGTACCGTATTTACTGTTTCGAACAACTATTATGATCATAGAAACATTTAAAACCGGGCTGCAATATGTAGGCTCCATGTTCAGTTTTGGAGGCTTATTTTCCTCGAAACTGAGTGTAGGGGTTGTTCACTCCCCCCCCAAGACATCAACTTTTGTCCTATGTCTCAAACATTACTTGTTTCATTAGCAAAAACAAAAACCATTATCAGCGAGTGCAACATATATATTATTTAGAATAGAATTTATTGTGAGATAAAACCTTTGTAGCGGCTCTCATCCGCCATCTACTTTTAACAACTAATTTTACATATATTCAAAGAACAATTTAACGAGAAGCAAACCATATGACTTAGTCATTTTTAAATAATTGTTGTTTTTAAACAAACTCTTTTTAAAGGTTTCTTTGGATGAAATTCTTGCTTGTGAGGTAAAATGTGATTAGATGGCCGAGCAGTTTTTCTAATCATCTTTGCCATGATTATCTTGAACCATGCATGCCGCTTTCTGTGAATATCGTGAAAAAGTTATCGCATTTCCGAAATTCATGACTGTTGATGAAATCCGTTTTCATTTTTAACTTTTCAGCAGATTCTATTTTCAATCTTCATGATGATGCAAGAATCAACAACAGCCCAACAGTGTAAACTGAATTTAAATAATCAAGTTCACATTAGTCATCCAAGTTGAGCCTAGAAATTATTTCTCACTTGCGTGAAAAATAACAAACAATAAAAATGTCTCACGTTGATTTCTTTGGACTGTAAGATGTTTGTTTATGCATGCAGAAAACTAGCCCTTCTTATGCACAAATTAGAAGAAGTCTGATAGGCTACGAATATTGAAGCTACTACACAATTTGGGTAAATTTACTGGGACAAGTTGTGTTATCTTCCTTCCGGTGTTTTTATCGTGATTTTTTTGGACATTTATATAAGTAATTAAGCATTAATCATGCTTTGGCTCGGAAAATGGAATCCTATTTCTAACAAATTTCTATTTCTGCAGAGCATGCGATGGTGACAAAACATGTGCTGTCGAATGGTGAAGTTTTAGTGACCTTACACAGTTCTCCATATTAGTTGATTGACAGGAATGCTTTTCTTGTTTGCAGCAGGTGGTAAGCCGTCAACCTTGAGTTTCTTTGTTATACTCATTTGTAAAGATATTCCCACATCAAACTCTAGCCTGTTAATCAACAAATGTTTACCTGTAGACAACCTTCTTTCCGACTGAATGGACCTTGCTTTCTAGATGAATTCTATTTCACTTCAGCGGGCGGAGATGTTTATCGGATTTAATTGCTCACTTCGAACGAGCATGTGGCAAAATAACCAGGTTTTGTGTTGCCTAAAACTGCCTCTTAAGTGATGTACTTGCCCATGAACCTAGCGCTCTTGGCCCAGATCATTGATAGGTCCACCGGCTTTGAGGCAAAGCGGTACGGCACGCGGGGTTGCTCAAGTACTCGACTAGCAGCTGGCAAATACTGTCGCTTTGTTCACTCAGCATGTGGAGTTGTAGTTAAGAGCGGCAATGGGCCGCGGATTTGTAAATAGAGCGGTTCGCATCCTACCAGATAACAAAGTACGAAATGTTGAGTCGCAATGCGACTTTGCGTCGACAGCAATGTGTATGCTGACTACCGCATATTAATTGGCTCATGAACTTGGTTAGTTGACTTCGAAGATACTGACTACTGCCGACACTCAACTTGATTACTTAGTATTTTACTTTGACTGCTTGACATATATGTAATATTTGATGATGAATTTGACCTTCAAAATTTGAATTTGTATCCAGCATTCCATACGGGCACATTGGAATTGAGAAAGCCTATTATCATGTGAGAGACCTTGTTAATTATTTGATAACACAGAAACACGGACAACGAAAAAAAGCAAAACAATTTGTGCGGTAAGTAGGTAATTCTATAAAGACAAAAGCAACAAATGTGGCAGTAAAAAATCCGATAAGTACAGATTTCATTTGCGATGTGATTCAGAATTATGACTTGAGATACCAAAAATGCAGCATCTGGGAATAAATATACATCGGCCCACAACATGTGCTCTGAAGAAACACGACACATCATTCCATATACAAAATAAGAGTCTCTGATAAAATCGGGAGCTATCATATACAAAATATGAAAATACTGTAAGATACCAGAGATTTACGTTCACGAGAAGTAAACGGAAAATTTTGTAATTTTTGGCATTCAATACAACCAGGTGGTAAACTAGTACACATGATATGAAAAAACAAATCTAGCCAAAATATTGGTTGATAACACATTCTCAACAGATCGATTCAGAAATACATATATATTCTGTGGAAGTAACTTGAATGTTGAAATGATATGTATCATTGAGTTCAGTGGATAATTACACGGAGAAAACTTGTAAACAAATAGAACCTTTGAATAACTTTCACTGTTTGATAACAAATGACTAGATTGTTTAACAAAATTGATTGAACAGTTGATTCATTTGGCACAATATTCGTACAAATTAATGGCAGTCCAAGGTTTTCAGGTATGACACCAAAAAGCTTTCTAATTCGAGCGCTGCTTATCACTTCTTATGACATCTTGTGACCATATTTCCAATTGTTGACCGGCGCAGCTGTGCATATCCAGGACACCAGTGAAATTATATCAAAGAACAACACCTAGTGTAATTGCAAGGGCTATGATTCCAATAAGAATGGCTACACAAATAATGATAATGATCTTTTTCTAAAATAAAAAAAGACAACATTTATACACAACACCAAAACATGCATGTAATGAGAAACATTTTCTAAATTTTAATTTCATTTTCTGCTGTAAACGACAGAAAATAATATTTATGATGACCTGTCACCATTACTTCATACAATGATCAAGAGATTTTTTATTTTCATGTTTTTTCTGTACTTTAATATCACCAATGATGCTTGTACGGATACCTTGATCATGAATTGACAGCAATGGATTTTCAAGTGATTGTTCAGATCAAATATAAGGTACTACTGCATGCTATTGTTCGCAATACATCGTGCTTTATGCATTTATCATGATTTCTAGATTCTTTAGCTTCTCAAGCTATCTAAGCAGGCCATTACATGTATTATGAATAGTTACTGTACATTGACAGCTATTTGAATAAAACCTGAGCATGTTTAAATCATAAAGCTGAATTCTCCAAGTTCGCAGTGCTCAAATTTAAACACCACACATTGAAATCGAATCAATACTCAACATTTGCTCGAGGTCTTTTTGCTCACAACTGAGTCACAACTTGAAATGAACTTGCCTCTTATTTTGATATACCAAGCAAATATTATATAGCTTTATATTCTGAAGGATCTTGCAACTTAAAGGTGTAGTTCGGCCTAATTTTCAACCTCGTCTCAATGGCTGCTCTATTGCATGCCTAGTCAATCTTGCTAGCTTAGACACACACTGATGCCTCATTTAAACGCAATCATCGACTTAAGGAGACGTGATGACGTCATATCTGACAGTGATCTGATACGCCACAGCTAGCGTGCTTCGTGACGAATCAGCTATGCGTAGACGATCAACGTATCGGGAGAGAATGAAAAGGAAGTCACTTGTTTTGTGCTCTCTGAATGCATACAATTACAAAAGCGCCATTGCTGCGAATACAAGTGTACAAAGAAAGCGGACTATCCTAAAGACCTTGCCTCTACAGCATTCAGAAAGACAAAAGACTGAAAAAATTTGGCGTGATAACATTAGACGAGTAGAAATAGATAAAAGCAAAAAATCTAAGATACTCGATGTTGAAGGAACAGTACATATTCAGACAGGCTATATATTCTGCTTGAGTAAGGAGACTGTACCATGCTTGAAAATGGGACTGTAAATAATCAAAATTTTCTCTCGCAAGAAACGAATGTTCTAGGAAAACTGAATGAAAGTCGGACCAAATTAGAGATGAAACTACCAATTAATTCACAAGTGGGACTTGAGATTATTACCGATAAAAATTGGGTGCGCATTTTGATAGCTATGTGATGCGTGACTAGTAGCTGAAGAGAGCCAAGCCAGTCAACCCAGCTGCTCTAGTTAGTCTAACTTTTGATATTCCAAATAATCAAAAAACTTGCAAGTGAACTGCAAGTGTTCAATTGCAGAACCGGCGTGTTTCTTGTAGTTATCGCATACTTTTGATACTTGCAATTGTACATTTTAGAATCTGACAGCTAATAAACAGCGAACTCAGGTCTCACAGTAAAATCAATTGTCTAATTTTACATTTAATAGGGGTGAGTGTGTTTTATGTTGATCAGCCACATGTATTTCATTTCATTATCATTCGATATATTTTACTCAAGAATAACTTTAGGTCCATTTAGAAATTTTCAGATTTTTGTTTGCTTGCTACAGGATCCTCTATCAGCCAACCACAGCGAACCTCCTGTGTGTGTACGGTGTTCTGCTTCTCAGTAAGAGTAAATTGGCAGTTGTGACGTCATCATGAATCTCTGACATGAATTTGCAGACAAAGTAGCGAGCAGAAAAGTGGGAAAGTGACAGGAAATCGTCGTAGTGGTTAAACACTTTAATTTTCAGTGATAAAATCTGTTTCTGAAATTGACCGAACCACACATTGACTTTCATTTTCATGCTACACTTCTTTACGTCGTTGTAGATTAAAAGCAGTCTGACAATGTAATAGACGCGAATGACGGGATGATCTTTTCAAATCGTTTAAATAATATACATGTTGTGCATGCATCAGTGTGTCCCTATATATGAGACAGTCATTCAAAGCGAATAAAACGCAACTGAGTCGAAATGTCAGATAACGAAAGTAATTAAGATTTGATCGAGAAGATGATAAGCTGTATCTCCAGGAACTTTTAAACTTCATTCACAATTAAAAGCGTGTATAATACGGCTGGAAGTTAGTGTGTAATACAGGGGTCTCACTCCAAAAGTTTGGATTTTTTGCCACTTTTTTTGCTAGGGTGGCAAAAAACTTTTTGCCCCTTATTTTTCTTCTAAAATGGAGAAAACTAAATGACTTGAGTGAATAGTGCACCATGAAGTATTCACCACGATACAATCGACCTTTTTCTTTTCAGGATGCAGTCCTTATATGATACTTACACGATTTTTTCGAGTACCCATCGTCCACTGAAAACATTCGTCTTAGGTTAAGTAGTCATTAATTGCAAGTTATTTTCCCAGTAACGTTTTAGCATTGACCTAGCTACGGAAGTCAAATGCAAGACGAGTTAAATTGTTCAACCTAAGTATAAATGCTATTTAAGTCATTCTACATCAAAATACTCTGATCACATGTGATATTAAAAATCTCTATTATTAGATGCAAAATCAACAAAATATCAACGAACAAATGTTAGTTAAGACGCAGATTAAAAAGGATCAAATTTAGTAGCAGTTTGTTATGAATCCTTATCGAGATTTGATGACGACAGAATCCGAAAATATCGAAGTAATCAGTGACTGAAATGAAAGCATGCAGCAAAATTACGTGCTGAATTTTGGATTGCTAGAAATTTCCACTACACCATTTAAGAATTAGACCACAGAGATATCAATAAGAAAATAATTACTGCTGATACTAGTAAAAATCCCAGATTTTTTGACATTCTTTACTTTTTTTGCTATTTTTTGCCATTCTTGAATTTTTTGCTATTTTTTTATTTTTTTGCCGAGTGAGACCCCTGGTAATAGCTTTAGAATCAGCATGAGCTATATTTACGCTGTATTGAATAATGAGCTCTGACGGTCTAGCCGGAAGAAAAAAAAGCCGGTCAAAAAATCAAGACAAAGGTTGTAAAATACTGGTTACTTAAAATAGTTGGTTCAGTCAATTGTTTGTGGGGCTTTATCTCAACGTCTTAATGGAAAATATTATGATTTCCATTTACTGAACAGTATATAGCAATCCGCGGCTGCCCTGTATTTAATCTCAAGTGCGCGTCTTCTGAATGACTTCATCTATGCTGGGCCTTCTCGAGCCAGCAAGGGCAATGACAAATACATCATTGCCAAGATTGTACCATAATATGTGCTAGAAGTTGGGTGCCTTCATTTATGCATCTTATAGATGCTTTAGAAAAATCAGTTGCAGGATAAATCTATTGATAATATGGGAACATCACTCCACACACGATTATTTCTTACTCTTCGGGCTTTGCTTTGGAATTTCACGGCCTTTTTAGTGTCTTGCTTTGCAGTTTCGATGTAGTCGACCGCCTGTTCAACATTATATTCAATCCTGTCGATCATTTCACCCTGTAAATGAGGCAAATGAATAATTACAATAGAGAACACTTTGTGCGTTGATGTAATTCATATGCAAGTACAATGAGCATACTACAGTATACTGAAAGCCTCTGCTTTCTCTTCATGCCTTTGTACATAGCATACTGAATAAGAAATCAAAGAAAGCTATGATGAAAGCTGAGACTCGGCTGAAGTTTCTATCACTATAACTTGAGACTTCTCATTGATAGCGTTACTATAATTCATGTAAATAGCTGTCTTGAAACTGAATAATGCATGTGGAGCATATTCATCCTGAACAGATATCTACAGGGAAAAGTTAAGAAAAATCATAGTAGCCCCTCTTCGTCAAAATATTGCATTTACTGACGGAACCACATCAAGTCGACTCAATGAGACAACGAACAAATTAGATCATCTACAATGACGTTTTCAATTCGAAATCTATGATGATAGAAAATCATTTACAGCCTCATTATAATCATCATCACCCTCCATTCAAACTCATTGCTTTTTACAATGCATCAGCAATTCATGGGCATGCCATGTTTAAATTGTTGAGAGGAAAGTAAGAAATGGTAATAAGGGTGATAAAGCATGAATTACGATCTACTCAGCATTAGCACGCTGACAAAGTATCTGCACTCGAAGGTAACAATAGAATTGATCCGCGACGCTTCGCAACGACCACGAATCGACGGTCGACTGCAATTTCAGAGTTTGTTATTATCTGTTATTCCAAGCGATTACTCTCCTTTGAGAATAGAAACGTTCCACAGACGATGAGGACAGCTCACTGTATTTAAATCTTAGTGAAGCAGATTTAATGTAATCACTTATAATTGATAATTTACTATAACATTTCATGTTTGCACTTCTATCAATAGAAATATCTCAAAACATTCTGGCTAAAAATGTTTCAAAACAAAACTTTTATAAACCTATGTCAATGCATAACACGATCTGTGCATATACTGTCACTACAACTTTGGTTTCTCCTTTGATTGGCTGTAGATAAATTTGTATACAACAGAGATCCATGTCATCAGATGCACAGCATTGACCCAAAATTGAGTCAGTGTCACTAAACAAACAATACTAATAGTATAAATAGTAATGTCTGCATGTCGGTCAAAAATATAAATATTTTAACTTATCAAAATATTTTAATTAATATATTAATTTATATTTTTATATTTATTATTTATTTTTATATTTTTATTAATATGTTTAATATTTAATTTTTATTAAATTAATTATTAAAATATTTTAATTATCAAAACCAAGGACGATGCACAGACATATAATAATTACAGGATGTATGAATTCTAAAAAAGCCTTACTCGAGAACTTTCGTCGTGTCTATTACAGATTGCTGTTTTGTATACATTCGTAGCTACAGTACATGCATTATGCTATTTTAATCGCTTTATAACATACATTATACCGACTGTTCATTAAGTCTGAACAGGACTCATTCCGAATGTTCGTTTCTAATTCTTTACAGTCATTGGTTTATCATATTAGACATTTTTAATATTGGAAATAGAATTTATAATCCTAGATTCCATCAAAGCTTCCTGCAATAGTTTTTCGATTTGGATTTCAAAATCATAGATATAGAATATTTCGTGAAACATAGGTTGTTCAACACCGTACTGACATCATGGCCAAATGTCTGAATACTTACCTGACTTTCGACTAAAAGCGCCATATCCATGAACATATCATGCAACTCTTTTATACTTTTCTCAAGCTTCATGATATCTGCATGCCTAGCTTCGATATCAGCTAGAGACTGTTTAGCTTGCTGCGTATCTGTCATGATCTGAAAATGAGAAGAAAATCATAAATTGTCCACAGAACATATAATTCTATTATTCACGGCAAATTCATGCATGCGAATATAAATAGTGAACATCGCTTGATAAAACGTACCTCTTGTGTAAAGATACTAGGATTGCCTGATTCCAACATTTCTTCGAGTTCATCATTAGATATTGTTCGTGAGGCTGAAAGTAGCATCATCATTTTGAGAAAATTTTCTTTCAGAAAAACATTTAAATTCTAACATTTCTAAACGCAGTACATGTACATTATACATATTTTAGGCATTCTAACAATCATATACTACTGTGAAGCTACTATTTTATCTGAATACTACGCACAATCTAAAACTGAAACCTGGGGTTTGAAGTACAATCAGTGTCACGATTAATTTGCATCAAATATTTGCAGAAAACAAATGCCAGATTACAATTACATAAGTAAATTACTCTACATTAATATAATCTAGTCTCTGAAGAGCACGTCATATTATCATGGTTGTCGCATTACCGAATGATACTTAATTAATATTTTTACATTCCTAGTATCGAAACTTACTTCTTACAAGCATTAGGTCAATCTATATGATCTCATGACGTCTCAAATTTATCTGTTTCTATTTATGAACTGACATTATCACGCTTTTTCCAATAGATGGCTTTGCGTTTCCGTCTTTTATCGAGGCAAAACACTACAACGAGTAAAGTAAATAGATGACTTCACGTGTTTGATAGCTCCTTCAAACTACATCGACTACAATTGTGACATGTTGATAGATTGTTCTGCTGAGCCAGCCTACCAATCGGTTTGATTATAAAACATGAAAATATAATCCTCAAATTTCCATAAGTCTGCATTCAACATATAGTTCAGTTAAAGAGATGTATAACATGCTGAGGCATGAATGTTCAACTCATGAAGAAGTGAAGCGCAGCAAAAGTTAACTTAAGAATTCCTGAATTAAGAAGTTTAAGATGTGACAAAGATATGGTAGCATACAACCAACGCATTAACCCTCAAACGTTTTTTGAAATGAATTTCTATCAAATTTCTGAACATGACTAACAATCATATTTATGTAAGTGTTACTAACTGTCGTGCGAACGTGCACAAACATACAGTGGGCGCGATTGTGACGATGGGGGATGATATTAGTCATTGTTCAATGGGAATGCCTCGCTCAACAGCACGGCTGACTACACTGAGACAGCTGGCTACTGCAAGTGCGCTGGCAAATATAGTCTCAATAGTCTGTGGCGATATGATGAAGGAAATCTGTGAATGATTATGCAATGACTGGATGCGTTCGTGTGAAAATGAGTCAGCTTCTAACCGTGTCTACCTGATGCCAAGATTTCGTCATGCGGCGACCTTCGACAAGCTCTCCGAGTCAAATACTTCTGACGAAGACGACAATTCCGTGGACTCGGAGTCTGATACATCAGTAGGAGATTCTGAAGTGTATCAGCATAGTGATGACAGTAACAACAGTGAAGAAGAGTCTGATTTGGAATCTATTGATCAACCAATAATTCGAGAAAGCGACAGCAGTGATGGTGTTATATCCGATCCAGCAGACATAGTATCTCCGAATTGAAATTCAATGCTCCTCCTGCGAGACGTCTGGGAAGAAATGTGATAAACTTCCGCGAAGGTCCTACTGTAAACCCAGCATCTGAATTTGAGTCATTTATGTTGTTTATCAGATGATCCGCACATCAATCGAAGAATGCGTTCTCTTCAAAAAAAGAAAGCAGGCATCGGGGTTATAATTCGTGCCGAAGCTGATCGCGATAACATGTCTAATATATCGTCTCTGTATGACTCGACTGATAGTCGCCCATTTATGAAATTACTTCTCAGCCACGACAAATCCGGTGAGGGAATTCGGGACGCCCTCGGCAACTCTTACGGTAGATGAGCAACTCTATGCCTACCGTGGTTATTCACCCGGACGATCGTATATGCCCCAAAAGCAGCTAAAACCTTCTGATCTGATCTGCGACGCAAAAAATGCGCTCAACAGTGAGAGCAGTTGTCCTTGCGAAATCCATCGTACTTCAACTTGCTGTTACCTCATTTTCTAAAGAACTGTTGGAAAATGGACTGAGCATAACTGGTACCATCATCGCCGCCCGACTTGAAGTACCATCTGTTATGAAGACAACTAGAAACATTCCACAGTTCGAGACACGAAATTTATGGAATCATGAACATAGAGTACTTTTGTCATCATATGCCCCTAAACGAAACAAGAATGTGCTACTTTTGAGTACCCAACATTCGTCTAACAGCATTTCCTCCCGTGATGATCGGAAGCCGACTGTCATTCTTGATTATAACTCCGGAAAAGGCGGAGTGGACGTAATGGACGCGCGAGTTGAAGATTTCACTTGTCGACGTAAGACACGACGTTATCCGCTGCTACATTTTTTCAATATGCTAGACGTAGCCCTCGTCAACTCCTTCCTCATCATGTCAGAAAATGGATACACGAGAAGTCGATCAACCTTCATAAAATCTGTGGCCCGACAACTTTCCGATGCAAATATGAACCGAAGATTCAATGACAGTCAAATCTATGCGCAAACCCATCATGCATTTACAGCACTTGGAATAAGTCCACCAGAGAGACAAAGGCTTTCCCAGCCACGAGACAACAAGCCTCGCAAATGTCAAGTTGCCCAATGTAGAAAATCGACAAGAAGACGGTGTGCTCGCTGCTTTATTTACGTGTGTACTATCCACCATGTTGACAACATTATCTGTTTCCACTGCGCCTGAAATTATCAATCCTGCGTAAGTGCTTTTTGCTGTGAACATAAAAACTTGTGATTAGGCTTAAAACAATGTTTATTCATCACGCTTTTGATAAGAAAGTAGTTGCAGCCCTAGTAAGGTAGTATGTAGTTGTATTTCAGTGTATACATGTATGAACGGTATATTTTGATGTCACCATATCATTTGGACATTTGCCTTACACAGTTTTTCATAGTACTTTACTGAGATGATCTTATTATAAGTAATTTGTTCATGTTACGAAAAATTCATGATTTTGGTGATAAAGAAAGTCGTATTACTGATAAAAAGATCGTTTTCATTTTTGGCAATTATCACCAATAGGCCTACTCATGTATTTAATTAATGGCCTATGCTATACAATCATTATACAAAGTAAACTAAGTGATGAATATTTATAATGAAACATAAGAAACAGTAGTGATTCAATTTGCAATGCTTTTGTTCGCTTCAAAACACTAAGATATCAAATTAAATGACTTGTCTACACTGGTAGACAGGTGAACGAAATATGATGGTAAAAGAATCCGAACGTTTGAGGGTTAAGTTAATTGCTGATCAGATGTATGATCACCTCAAGCATAAATTAGGATTGTAAGATTTTCAAACAATCAAGTTTTAAAGTAGTGCCGTCATTCAATAAGAAGATGGAAATAGAATATACGAAAGTGGTCTTAGTTTATTGCATTTGAACCCTTATCAAGAATCATCTAACTATCAACAATAGAATATACTAGCATGTTCTTAGTTTGTTGCATTTGAATCAAACAATTCAAGATTAAATGCATTCCAATAAGTATTGCTACGAGAACCCGACCTGTATTTTTATAGGCAAAAAATACATATATTAATTGAAACAAAATTTGCCAAAAAGGTAAGCCATCATTTAGAAAAATGGAACTTTCAAACAATTCCGTGTTTATATTGATGGCTTATCAACATTGAAAGGCTCAAATGTATCTTTGACATATATTTGTAAACTCCACACTCTACACGTTGAATCTCCTACCATCTATTTCACATTAGAACTTAATCAGACAATTGTTAGAGGATCTGTAATTTTCTCTTGTTTATTCAAGATACAAAAGCCCAAGATCTCCAGAAGCACACGCAGATTTAACACTATCAGATGCTATCATGTGAACTTATAACGCACAGTCGCACACACATTGTGAGTCACTCGTAAAAATTATTTTGCAATTCTTTGGAATCAGCTTCCCCACACCACTTTCCATAGCCAATGCTATCTTGATACTTTCAAGAGGCGTGCGAACAGGTTTCTGATGAGGACCACTTAATCAGATTAGAAAATCTGTTATTTTGCTGTTAAGAAATTCAATTTAATTGGTTTTCAAGAATCACGAAAATGTTTGATTTCGTCACAAAATCCGCGGACTTCTTCGGAAGCGTTCTACAACCGATGATGTAGATTTCGGGTAAACAATCGCCTAGCGAGAGCCAGATTTCGGTCTTTTGGTGACTATATCTAGTTAGTAGATAAAGTTGGCTGACATTTATTGACTTAATAATGCGATAAGTAATTAACAGTTGTGATGTTTTCAACATCTGGCAGTTGAAATCATTAAAACAATTGAATTTTTGTACACAAAACATGTACTGTGTAGATTGTATACTTCACAAGCAAATTAGGACTGCTGCGTAAGCACCAAAAGGAGCTTGCGAGTGCTATTTGTTGTATTCATTGCAAGTTCGTGGATTCGCTTGAAAATGTATTGCTTAGATGCATTTAGTTTTTTAAAAACCATCATATGTTTCTGACGGAAATGCAGTTGATAATTTTTGACTTTGATGACTCTCTTGGATAGAAAGGCCTGTCTCAGCCACTAACCTAGTCCATGCATGCACTATGTTCATCTAGTTTGTGAAATAGTTGTGTAATTCGGTATCTCAAGCTTGTGACTGAGCATGACCTAGATTTTTTTGATACACTAGCATCATTTCCATTGATTGCTGAGAATTACCGGCCACTATGTATCAGCGTCATGTGACATCATGTCTGACTGAATGTATATTGTGCGTGTTGTAAAAACAGCAACAGTGACAACAGGTGGAAGAGTAGCAGATGTTGGTCTGATTTCACAGGTCGACTTGTGATGTGAAGATCAAAAAGGTACAGCTTTCGAACCCGAGATATCCCTGCACAGTGTGCAGGCCGTTTGAATACAGCGCTGTGTATATTCAACATGCTTCGTGAAAGATCTAGAATGCTTGACTATATAAAAAAAATGAAACGTTAACAGCTGAATTCTTTTGATAGCATTCTTACAAACAAAGGAGGATCTTTATTGAAAAAGACGCGATCGAGAGCATTCAAGTGACTAAAAATTGAAGACAGCCTATCGGCAATTGCTGAAGTCAATCTGTCAAGCTCATCCAAATTGTTACTGTTCAAAGTCGAAACCACAGTTGAAAATCATTCCAATTAATAATAATTTCAAGAGGAAGATATAGAATTCAGATGATCATAGAACTGAACTACTACACTTGAAGACTGGCGGAGAGGGCAATGAAACATTTGTCTCCTCTACATTAGTCAGAAAAATATGTTGACTCTACTATTAATAGGCTCAATATGCTGAAGTGTTTCCATTGAATAACATTACATAATACATTTTTCATGCATCGTAACAGACGGAAAATAGCGGAATGAATAATAAAGCAATTTCGTCCCTTTTTTATTGATATATTCCATACAAATACCTAGACTTTGACAATGAAATGCCATACATGTGCTGTAACACTAATGACTGGAAAATTGAAGCATTGAAGTGCGAAAGAAAAATCAGTTGACTTAGTCAAGTGCAATGTAAACTGCATAGCGTGTGTTTTGTTACAGATTAGATAATAATGAGTGTAATGCAAAAAGCACGCTTAATGAAAGTAGAGATTAAATTCTTACTTTGCTGTGTAAGCTGGAACAGCTAGGGTGTTGACTATATGGCGTGGTGAAAATTAAGAGTGCGTGGTATTTGGATATACAGAAAAGAAATGGCCACATCTTTCAGCACACGAATATTAGTGCAAAACTAACAAAATAAATTTCCGACTCTTTCCTAATTGAAGCTCACATATTTCTGTATATCATGATGCAAATAATTCACCCACTATGTATAAAGTCTGAAGTCAAGTGTCCATTCTCGAGATATTCGTGCCGTCAGACCATGCCCAATAACACCAAATAAGGATCACTGCATTAAAATAACTGTTTTTGGGGATAATGAAAAAAAAATCTGTCCATTTATGCGTGGATCAAAAAGTATGAATTTTCACAATTCGAGGATCTAGCATCGTCAGGCAGATTAAGTGCATAGTCAAACAGTCAGCCTTACTGAGCGATCATGAGCACATCAATGGTTTGTAACTGGACAGAATCAAGACTTCACAATGCATGGTCATGGCAGCGTCACAACGCTTTTCTAGCCACCACGAATAATTTTCTCCAGTCAGAATTCTGAACCAACATTGAATGGTTGCTCCAGTCAATGCGATGGAATGCTCCATAAGAGTCTTCGGCTGCAACTATTTTGAGAAACATGATATTTCAAGCTATTCTTTATTGATTTAAATGCAATTATAATGAAGATAGTATACTTGATAAACAATTCAGAGTCAACTAAAACGAGATAGGGCAGTTTTCCAATTGAACTGCTCGTGTTGGGAATGGTCGCAAAAAATCATGGCATCTTTTACAATACGGAAAATCGATTTAACCTGCTATGTGGATTGAAATGAACATTAATGCGCTCTGAAATCACAAAGAATAGGAGTACTGCGATCAAACTTAACAATCTAATACTGGACGAGTCAACATCCTGTCACAAACAATACCTCCAGGATATGCTCTCTGTCCATGTTAGTCATTACGACTAAAATGAAAAGCAAGCTGTAGTTCTTGCTGCTTGCCGGTCAGGAGCTTCTGAGCAAAGTAAATTAGCTCGGTTAACTGAAGATTTCATAACAGAGCGCCCGTGACACAAAGGGTGGCTGGATTAAAAAATCAAATACTGGTATGAGTAGCATTATGAAATGCTGAAGTTTTGAATCGAAAATCAGGAATTCTGTATATCTTAACTAAAACCAGTATTTGTCATCATTCCGAGCCCACTATTTTTCTTTATTTTTCATCACATGTACCAGATGTTGCTAGCCGCTCCGCTCGGCTTGTGAAGCAGAGGTTCCGTATTCACTGAATGCATGAGTGATTTTTGGTGTTTATTGTTCATTAATTGACCCTTCCAATTGATTTCGGTGGTGCATGCGATCTATGGCACAATTTGAGGAGAATCAACTTCTGGATGAAGGAGATAGTCTGAGTGGTCTATTTGTCATAGAAATTTTATCAAATAGTTATTTATTTCACTCTTACAGCAAATTGTACAGGAATCGCTTCTCATTAAAAATTGCTGTTGAACTGAATCGAATACTAACTTGTGAGATCACCACTCGACGCTTTGTACAAATGCTCCATTTTCCAGATGCCCATTAAGTCACGCAGTTACCCAAGGAATTCTGCTTTGGACCCTCTTTAACCTATATTCTACAGAATCAATTCAGCCAATCCACCATAATGACCTTCGAACAGACATACATGAGGACAAAATTAATATCCTGCTCGCCCTCAACGGTTATCAACTTGACATAACGTACTGGCAATGCCTGTTGACTGTTATTATTATGTTATCACATGGTGTCGTTCGAATCGACTCCGAATCAACCAAAGAAAATCTCAGTTCTCTTCAGTTCAATTCCCCAGTAACATTCTTGAAACATGTTTATCTTCGACATCAATGGATTATCTTCATATGCCAGGTTCAACTTTTCCATTCCCAAATATGTTTCGAAGGTCTTATGTATTCATGCATTAACACAGATCCGACCAATCCGCTGATCTTCCTACTCGAGTCTCTCGTTTTATCACGCATGGATCTCCTGTCACCATTCCGTCCTAACTTATCAGGCATGATGCTGTTCGCTTCATGTTTCGTTTAGAGCATCGTTGCCATAATCCTTCTTCAAACTAGAAATTGAATAGACTATCGATATCCATGAGAACTGACTACCGCCTGGAAGTTCTAGTCCATGCTTGTCTTCTTGGAAGAATGACAGACTACATCTGTGATTAAGTTAAGTAGTCGCCAGCATCTCCAGTCTGCAAAAAAGTAGCTTAGCTAGGGCAAACTATTGTTCCTTGGTGGAAAATCATTTCATGTGTGTGCTTCCAGATTCTGGAACTCCCTAACATCTGCAGCGACTTGTGGAATCTCTCTTCGTGTTAAGGTTCTTTCAAGTCTTTTCTGCTCGTTTTGTGACTGATGCTGTGCTTGTTGTTTTAACGTGCATGTCTTCTACTGTCCTCGTGTTCAGTGGCCTTGATGTCATTCATAAATCCTGATGATCCTGATGCTTGAATGAAGGAATGAATAAAATATTGAGATGAGGTTATTTTAAAAAATGGAAAACCAAATTTCAATAAAATCATGAAATTGGAGTTGTTTGATAGGCTTACTTTTTCTTCACAAGCATCTTTCTAAAGTACAGTAGGGAGCATTTTATTATGGACACAAGTGAAAATACTAGATTTTCATACAACATACCTTCTAACTTTTCTCTTTGTGTTATGTGAGTGTTCTACACTATTAAATACCTGACACATACAAAGTACGATACATGTTGTATCTAAAAATTACATTGCAATTATGTTGAACCCGTCAGCTGTTGATATTGGAACATAGGAGAATAAGTATTTTTTTGTCGAATTTATCGAAAAACGAAGGTTTTTTGATTCAAAGATAAAACAAAGATATTCGACACATTTGAAGTATTCATCTTCAAAAATCATGGAAGCAACAGCTCATAAAAAGAGAATCATAAAAATTCAAAGATTCAAATAGGAGGCCTTGATCAATAGTGTGTGTGACCACCCCTCGCTGCAATGACATCTCGCATTCTCTTCGGCATGCTATCAATAGAATTCTGAACTTTTTCGAGCATTCGCGGATCACGATACCAGATGGCCAATAGCTTAGAAACAAGCCGTTGCCTTGTTGTAATGGTTGTTTGTGCCATATTAGACTTGACAAAACCCCATTCATTTTCTATTGGGTTAAGGTCTGGTGAGTTTCCAGGCCATGGAAGCACTGTCAGGTTGGTGGAGTTGAGATATTGTGTGATGGAGCGTGCCTTGTGACAAGGCGCACTATCATGCATAAAAACCGTGTCGTCGGGCCCGCCAGGAAACGAATCTTCAATTTGCGGAATCAGTCGACTTTCAAGAACGAAGCGATATTGGCTTTGATTCATCATCCCATGGACGATGTGAAGACGGCCCGCGCCTTTGTGGCATATTACCCCCAGACCATCACTTTAGTTGGATGCTTGACGCTTTCGCGGATTGGAGGCGGGCTTCCTGGGATCTGCAAAGACGAGGTCTGCTTGCCGTTTGGCACTCAAAAGTGCTCTCGTCGCTAAAGCAAACTCTTCTCCAATCTTCTACTGTCCAATCTGCATGAGCTCTAGCAAATGCCAGTCGTTTTGCTTTCATGGCTGGCGTCAATATTAACCTTCTTCGAGGTTTAACCAATCGACAGCCCACGCTGTTCAGTCTTCGACGAATGGTATGTACTGATAATTCTATGCCATGGTCATTGAGCATTTCACCTTGCACTTGCTTTGCCGACATAAGCGGATCCCTCTTTAAATAGCGAAGCATCGTTCTGTCTTCTCGGACATTTGTTTTTGGCTTCTTGTCACATCGACCCTTACGCACCGGTCCATGCAATCCAGCTTGCATGCGTTTCTTTATGTTCATCACACTGCCGTGACTTATTTGAACTTGTGTTGCTATCTGTCGCATCGTCAGATTTCCGGCAGTTAGCAATGCTTCGGTTTGCGAAATTTCATGAGATGATCTTTCGATCGATCCTTCTGATGTCCTTGCGTTTACCCATGGTGTGCTGAACTGAACTGTGGTTAACTGCACTGGCGGTTGTGTTGAAGAATTCAACAGCAGTCATGTGATTGGATAATCACATGAAGGGATCCATTGCATGACCATCGCAGTCTAGTTTAGTTAGTCATGGTCACATGACTTCGTTAATTTGCAGAGCTGATCTATTCTCTGACTACTGAAATGACATTTTATACGATAGATATATGAAGACAGAAGTGATAATTCAAATTTCAATGCTGGATTGACTCATGGGTCAGATATGATGTGCATGACACAAAATGTATCACAGATGAAGTAAATGAGATATTTAATAGCACAGTGCATGCATAAGATCGAAATATAGAAGCTGGAAAAAATGTTGCTCAAGAATTGATGATTTCACATAAATTTATTCTGTGTCCATAATAAAATGCTCCCTACTGTAACAATCAATCACTTCAATGTACGCCTGAATAGAATAACAAGTAAAACAAAGCAACAATTTGTAAATAAAATCAAGCAAAGTACAATATTGTACGAAAATATGGATGTCCATAACATTAAAAACAAAATACAAAAAATCTTCAGAAAGCCAATGCAGATTATACTGTCAAATATACCCTGAATGAAAATAACCTGAACTTGCTTGCAGCTGTACAACCATCTCATCACCCCCTTTCCCCTAAAAGTTTTATTGCATTTTTGGTCGATTTACGAGTAGACTTTCAGACCCCTTTTTGACGAATTTTCGCCAAATGGCGGAAGATTGGTAGCTCTGAAGGTGTCCGTCAGCAGAAGATCAAAGGAAAAGAAGAAAATGGGAGGAAATTGGGGATGTAGAAGAGTTATAACTTAGTCATTTTGTAAGTATAGTATAAATATATATCTACAACTCAAAACTGTGTAACTGAGTAAGCTAATAACAGAGGATCTGAAATTAAGGTGGTAGAAAAGTGGATAGATAGATACAGGGATATAAAATGCAAAATACCTAAGTAAGAAGTAATAACGGTGTAACTCGAAAGGGCAAAAATGGAAATAACGAAAACCACGGTGATATTAAAAACCAAGATAACAAAGCAAGAATATGTAAAACAAAAACCTGTTCGAATTATCAACTCTACATAGAGCCTAGTGGAATCTTATTGAAGGCCCTCCTGAACGCTTCAACTAAAACAGATGTTGGAAATACCTCTAAATGGAAGCTTGTTCCATAACCTTGCTGCTCTATGAAAGAAGGATATCTCAAAAAGTAAGTCCGATGAGGATAGATAGCAAGGCATGAATTTATGCATGAACTTTCTCTGATGCATCTGGAATAAGATTTAGGTATGCTCAGGCGTAGGTATGATATCGTTACAAGATACGTTTTCTAAGCAAACTTTCTTCTCAGGTGCACTTTTTCCTTCTTAACAGTTCAATTGAGACGAGTAAAGTAAATCTTAAACAACCCGAGTAAGAGACTAAATTCAGTAGGACCGATGTCAATTAACCCTCATCGGTATACATGTTACATTTTGTAACGAATGAAACATAAAATTGTATTTTTGAGAAAATTATTGAATTTTGAAAGCTGATATTTCTTGACGATCGTAAATTATTATACCTTTATAGGTACTCAACTAATCAGCACTTAAAAGGATTAAGTTTTTTCTACATCGATAATGTAACCTAAAGGTGTTCGTGTTACATTTTGTAACATGCAAACTTTTGTTCATGTAAGTGTGTGTATCTCATATCATTGTCAATGTTTTGTAGCAGGCAGCGAATACAAGCTACTCCGGAAAGTCACATGGTAGTACGGAGTGTGCCTTCGGCATGGCATCATGTGTACTTCTAAGCGGGTGTGCGACTTTGGCAGACAGGTAGAGAAAAACAGTGGGTGAACATAGCTTTGTCTCCTGCGCATTCAGTCGACGAGTCATGTTGCACGCATGGGTTTAGAGTGCACAGATCGATAGCAGTATACCATAGAATCGAAGTAAATGTGTTACATTCATTCATCACGCAGTGTCAGCAAAGGTTGACAGCAACTTGAGCATTGCAACTCATACTACAAGAAGCGGCCAATGAGAATGAGGAGAATTATTCCTCTGAATCAAAAAGTGATGGAGAAACTAACGATATGGCTGAAGAAGCTGAGATGACAGGAGGCCAAGAGAGAGAGAGAGGATCAGGAAAAAGAAGGCGACAGAACCCATGGAAATCTTGCGAAAGATGTTGTTAAGGAGCTTTGAGTTCCATATTACGATTCCGCAAAGACTTCAACGCGCAAAGAATTTTTTAAATCTCTTTCGAATCAGCTATGCTAAAGAAGTGTTGCTGAAAGATTCAACAGGAATACACGCTTGCCAAATTCTTCAAAAGAGGCAGTCATTCACTTGGCGACCGATGAGACAAATTCGTTTATCCAACACACCGCAATGTAGCGAAACAATGTATTTCTGACTTCTGTCACTAAGCAATAAAATGCTTCCTTTTGGATTTTTACCTCTTTCACAATCTCCTAAAAATGTAATCAATTTTAATTATTCAATATCGATTATTGATAAATAAACGACAAAACTATTATTTCAATAGAGGCCTACATGAATATAGCATATTTAGCTAATAGGGAGTGTATTTCATATGATTATACATGCATATTACCGAAACAAAATTCTTAATAATTAATTATACCTTAGTCTCTATCCAAGAACGTAATCTTGGTGAAATTGAACGCTTCATTCACTGATATTATTACCATAATTTCAGTTGTTACAAAGTGTAACACGTACACCGATGAGGGTTAAGGCGGCACATGGGCGATGACTCAATGACAGAAGCTGTTGAAAAACTCTGACAAGCTGGATTCAATGGAAATCAGAATAAACTTCATTATGTAAAACTGGCTTGGCAATAGGATTTGAAAGGAAGTAAGGTCAATCCCAGCAAATATCTGTAGCAAAAGTTCTTTTTTAAGAAAATGACTAACTCCACAAGAATTCATTCACAACTTTCCGAATATCCATCGGATTTTTACAAATGAATTTGAGCAAATCAAGCCAATGCAACATGCACATTAGAAATGTCTGTAGATCTTTGCTTGTTGTGTTAGCTTGATTAAGATTTTAGTATGATGTTAAAACCAAATCGAATACACACCGCTACGGACTTATCGTTGAGCTCTTCAGAAACAGTGCATTAGAAGTGATAGATGTGCTAGAATATCAGTTGCGGTTTAGTCATCAGTTATTTCTTTATTGCTGTTTGTTATTCATATTAGCATTGTGATTACTAATTCACATATAGAAAGATGAATTATGTAATATGAAATGCTTCAAAAATTACAAATGAAAAATTACTTTATAAGTATATCGAATTTATCTAAGAATTTGATCTCTCCTCTCTTGTACAACATATTTTTTAACGGAGCGGATTTGGTAATTACTTCCTTGAGTTCCTAAGCACTCATGACATAAATCTCTATTAAGAACAAATCCCTTTGACTGTATTTGAACGTCTTCAATAATATCGTGTTAGACTGCTCAGACATGTAATCAACATGGCATTCTGTTCTGCGCACTACAATGCTCGCTACAATGTGCACTGCTGTTTTACTAAAACACGTGATTTATCTACTAATGAAGTGGATTCCTATATCCAATCAAATGGCAGAATTTCTTCCGACCAGGGCGAGCGGGCTGGCGATTAAAATCGTAATATGAGTCTCGGTGTTGAATTCAAATATTCGACAATTTATGCAAGTTTAGATCTATCATGCAAGATATATCATATTTTCTACACGTCTGCATGGAATATTGAGTTCACGCTTGAGGAGTACTAGGGTGACTTTTTCCATGACGTTTCTCGTTTCTGTGTTATGGTTGGTTGCTCTTTGTTGTCAAGGAGCAGATAAAAAACAATTATGTGAAAAATAGGGACAACTACACTAATTTTGGCAGAACTTTTTGAACAATACGAACCATTATTTAGTGAACTTAATTTCATATTTCAACTTGATTAGAAAAGACCTTCTATTACGACTTAGCATGATCGTTTGACATAGAGACACATGTTTTCATCTAGTCTCATCTAGTCAGCAGTCGTCAGTGTATCTGAATATCGAAAATCGATCACAACACCACTGATAATTTATTGAAACTACTTGCATCATCATATTTTTGATAAAATTCTGGAGGATGCTATTTTCTCAAGACTTCGTAGGATCGGATGTAAGTGGCATATTTATTGGCCTCTTATTTATTTCTTAGCTGCTGTCGTTAAGTCTTTACGTGTCTTTTAGCCGTGGGCGCAAAGTTGGAATTCAATAATTTAGATTTAGTACTTCCTGGCCCAGATTCTTACAGAACGCTCACTAAAAAACACCGAATTGGTGAACAAAATTGTTTAAATGTGCAGCATATCAGCATTAATCAGCTTTTTATACTTCTTACAGTAAGAAACTTATACTTATCGTGAAACTGGGAATACTGATTGTGAGATTGAATTTAAACGAATAAATCACAGGAAAGAATCATATTAGCGCTTAACTTCAACAAATCGACAACTAATTAAGTGGTGAATATTCATTAAAATTCTAAGTTTACAAAGTCACATTTTGCTCATTTACAATCAGTCATGTGTATTGTATTCCAAATCTACCGACAAGTAAATATATTTGTTTACAAGAGTTTGTATCGGATAAAAGAAGTATTCAATGCAAATAATAATGTTAAGAGTGATGCATTTCAAAACCTCGGAAGAAGTTAATCACAACTAAATTCTGAATTGAAATGAAGATGTTAGATAAATACAATAAACTCAAGGGAAAACATACAGGATTATATTGTAAATTATAAATCAGGCAACTAATAACCGCGAAATTTATTACAGTTGAGTATCATATCGAACAACAGGTCTTACCGATGTCAAACTGGCGTATTATGCGTTGCTTGCATCGCTCGCGGTAGTCTATTTGGCAGGCATTGTAGTCATTCATTACATCAACAAATTTACGCGACAGTGTTGCGTGCTACAGAGGAAAAAGGAAAACAAAACACCGTCGACTATATGATACACCAGACAAGCCGAAATGGTTAACTCGAAAGACAAACTCAAATGTGGTGCTCAAGTCGAAGCAAGTCGGTAACGAGCTCCGATACAAGTGAAAAATAGTTAGCCAATATTTTAACATCGGCATTACAACCCAACTAATCCACAAAATAATGTTTATAAACGCCGATCGCGTCACTACTTCTGTCTAAGCATTCACGCCACGACATGAAGACCGTAGAAGTCGAAAAATGCACACTTCCAGCAAAGCATTAGAGATTAGGAATTATTCATAAAAACAGTGCAAAATCAGCATTATCAGCCATGAGATTTTCACTGTCAATTTATAACAATTCAAACACAGTCTAATTTCGTTAATCGGTCAAAAAAACGAAAAATATTAATCGATTGACGAAATCAAGTACATCACTATAGTTTCAATCAACAAGTGTGCATTTTTCTCTTTCATAAGGAAAATTGTGCAAGTGATAGTAAATAAAGTAATAACAGAAAGGCTGACCAGGTGAAGGTACGCTGGTTTTCTAGTAAAATTTTCCTCGCGGCGGAGAGAAAAGACGCGAACTACGACTAGATGCAATGTTGCCATAAGCAACCATACGGTGTTTGAGTGACTTGAGGTGAATTACCGATCTCCATCTGCCGTTTGATCCTTGATTTGCAGGCTTCTCGGTAGTCTACTTGGGCCTTGTTATATTCGGCCATAACTTCAATAAATTTACGCGATATGGTCGAATACTAGAAAAAAGGATACAAACAAAGTAGCTAACACCTATGATTTTGACATATTCTTCAGCTTATCATCTGATATGCATTCGACAAACTAGAATTCCAGAAATATGCGCGCGCGTCTCCACGTCATATCAGACTATTCTCCGAATTAAAGACATCATGTAGTTGCTTTCTTGATATGTGAAATGCTAACTACATACGATAATTTTTTCCGAATTTTGTATTTCCTATACTATATCCCGGTTTCTAGGTTTCTATTGAAATCACTGAACAAGGTTTACAAAACAGCAACAATAAAGCGTATACAAAACAAACATGTAAATCAAATTACATTTTGCAAGAAGCGCGCGCATCTTCTTTGTTTTGAGTTAATTTGACATCATTCATGTTTCAGTGCAACAACTTGAAACATTTAGTAGCGTCATCAAAAGATTCAAAGCTCATCTTGCTGCAATATAATCTAGCGTAAATATTCCATCATTTTAAGCATTGAATCAAAATATGAATGCCGAACCACGGATCACAATTGACCGAAGAAAAAACCAAATGATTTAAAATAGTTAAATCAGCTCATGGCAACACTGTAGTTATCAATCGATGGTGCTAGATAGATTTACATGAATCCTGGAGGTGCAATATCATTTAATGTGGTCACACAGTTTATGATTATTTACATTGCCTACTAAGTAGTCTAAATTGTGTAGCACAAATTCTTCAGATGTTATAATTATAACTTGGAAGAAATGAAACTTTTGAACATTCTGCTCGAAAAATCCAGCTTTTGAAATAATTATGGCAATTATCTTGACCATTTGATGTTTTGGCCATATTCAATTAAAACAAGAATATTACGGCATGGCTGCTAGACTAATCAACTGTTGATAATGGTTATATGGATCCCTAAATTGACATTGTATTTGCTGAAATAGGCTATTTTTACTATCTTTCCGTCATAGCTACTTAAATTACATCCAAGTACATCTATCTCTCTAAGGTGATATCTTGCTTTTTACATTATATTCGTACATGACTCATGTAGACGGGAGAAGAAATTTTAAAATTATTTGGTGGATATATATAATGACAATGCATTTCTTCTAAAACGATGCATCAATGATGAAGTCCATACAGAAATATCTCCATTTCAGATAAGCAACTAACACCACGGACTATTCAATTCGCTATTTGAAGAACATATTGAAGTCGAACCATCTACAATGTAATTAAAAACTTAGCGCCGAGCCAAATATTTGAATTGATAGTTTTGAAGATGACATAATTGATAGTGTCAACGCTTTACCTGGATTCGAAATTAATACTGAAATGGAATTCCTTATCAAATCATTGCCTATCAGCTCTAGAAGTATAAAAGCAGGGCTAGATTAACCGTAAAATTCAAGATTCTTCATTGTCAGGTTTCCTCAGAATTCTAGGAATTTCAATGTTTTCATACTGATAATATCAAGCTTCTGGTAATGTCCGGTTTACCGTCATTCAGGACGAAATTCCGATTTTCATTTTTTTTAATTTCCTAGATATGATAGATGTGCTGATTCGTCCCTCTAATAGGAGCCATGATTTCACCCAAAACTGATCAGCTAACATGAAGCTGCACATTACCTCTCAAGTATCATGTTATGCACAAGCAATCTTAATTGTCTGAATATACACCCATGTTATTATATTGGTGTATATAAATGTCTCAATATACACAAAGCGGCATTTTAATCAGTTTGATATCAACTCAGAATCATCGGTTAAGCACGGTGGCAATAGGAACTTCCTTTGTGATCATAATTTAAATTGGGAAACTGGAGTTCTGTTGTTGCAATTTTCTTTGTTATAATTCTGGTTGTCTTTTTAAGCTAATATCTGTCAACGACTAAGCGCATTCAGGGCATGCATTGTGATTCATCATTTAGATCAATATTTTTTGCAATCGGTACCATGTAGCCCGGTTCCATCTGCCAAATGACAGTGATCGGCGGCAAATTTTATAGAAACATCCTCATGCTACTCTCGTATAATCGTCTTCGTATGTCTACGACTTTTCCACAGTCACAGCCTAGTGCTACAATTATCAATTTTTTCTATCTTCATTTTTTCAAATTCTGAGCTAGTTGTTGAATAGCTGATATTTCCCTTTATGATACATGCCCTGAAGATAACGATGCTTCGTCGTTGAAAATTATTGGCTTAAAAAAATAACCAGAATTATTAAAAAATAAAAAATAATATCACTGCTTCAACTTCCCAATTTCAATTATTATTCCATCGGTTGAGCAGCATTGAGTTGCTGGAAGCCAAAAAAATTGACTGAAGGAAATTTGCCATAAGATGTTGCTCTGCATTAGCACGAATTGCTCTGATCAAAATGGTCAAGCTTGATGTCATCATTTTGTAAGTTATCAAACTTTGAATTCGTGACGCTTGTAATTAACATTATTTTCATAATGTAGTAGGCTAATAGCGCTATTCATAAACAGTTTATGGATATGCTAGTCGATTGCAAGTTGTTGACGCTTAAGCGTGGTGCGAAATATAGCGCATGTATTGGTCACCTTTTGCTTCTTCTCATTTGTGTTATTCGCTATTTTTGAGTTTTGTGCTTCAATTTTAATTCGCATTGAAATATCAAGATTCGTGAATTTTCACGAAATTTCTCGATTTTCTTCGGAAAATTGCGATTCCTGTGCCGGTTTCCAAATAAAAGATCATATTATACGTTCACTTTTATTTAAGCTTTGTGCCCTACATCATCAGTGAGTTCGATATATATAAATTTAGTGAGAATCAAGTTCTAACCCCATGGAATTCACAGGGGCATCTCGGTAAAAGAAGTCTTCGCTTTTCCGACTTCAAATGATAATCATTAAGCAACAGCAAAATAGAACAATTAATTTAAACAAGGCATTTCCAATTCGTTGCTTAATTAATTCATATTTGGTGTACCATAGCGCATCCTTGGTATCACTTTATTCCAACTTGGAAGTTGAAAAAATGCAGCTAGCTAATTTATATTTCGTACAATTCGTTGGATAGGGCGGCCTATCATCATTCTATAAAGTCAAACACAGTTAATCCCAAGCTATTTCCATATCGCAATTAATATTCCGCGCGAATAGCGCCGAATACTCACACTCAAGACACAACAAACGATTGAATTTGACAATGATGGCATAAATTGAATGTATCTAATTTAAAAAATACACTCAACAACTGTCTAGATTTAAAATTCTGAGTTCATTCACCGTTATGAAAGGGTTACCTAATTCCCGATTCGGAATTTCTTGATTAATAACTGTTATTATTGATGCTTGCCATCAGTGATAGAATTTCCATGCTCCGCAACATCTCGATTTCAAAAAACATTTGCGACAACATATCCTCCGATAACTCAATGAGCTTAGTTAAGTGCCTTTTAGGAGACAACACTAAACAATTTTAAGAATTAATCTACCAGTATATCGAATTTTAAGGATTCAACATCGCCCTTCTCACTAGCATCATTTCGAAGTCACTGATGATTACACGTAGAGCACTGCATTCTGCTATGATGAATATTCAAAATAATCAAATTCAACATAAACATGTAAATAAGAATGATTTCTTATCATTATGGTGATTTAGACAAGAATCAAATTGAATGGTGGGTTCAAATCATTTAGAAGTTGAAAACCTCGATACGGACCTAATCGAGATACCGTTGTTCATTCGATAGCAAAAACAATATGCATCAGACAGGAAGTTGAAAGAAATAACATTTTCTGCAATCAATTCAGATCTCAAAAAGCAGAAACCATCCTCCAAAGTAGGCCTCACAACTTTCAATTTATTCGATCAGTGCCTCGCTAGATTTACTTATAAAGGAAAAATACAAATACATAATCCATCTTCCACCCGAATGATGCATGAGTGGCTGGAGGATGCCCCTGCTACTTCGATCGGGTCATAAAATAGCATTGATACTGACTGGTTTTTGCCTATTGCGCCAGCGTGATAAGTGTCAGATAAGTCTTGGAAGACATAGGCAACCCCTTGCGTGTATTCATTAACTTCAAATAAATTGAGGACGATTACCTAAATACTTAATGTCGATAATAAAATAACGAAAGATAATGACAGCGATTAGTACGGCCAAATTGAAGACCAAAACAACTCGTCATAACACGCATAATGTAGGCTACAGCTAAATAGCATAGGCTGTCAATGTTGTACTCAACGGAGCTGACTTTGTTTGAATATTATCTCAGCAACAATTGGGCTTTCCAAAAATCTACAATATGTTTCTAATCCCCTAAATTCTGATTGGGGACATTCTACGTTGGTCTGGTCGATGAACTATCGAAAGCGGTGTGACAAGATTAAGAATTCATTTCTGAATTTATTGCTTTTTTTTCAGAGATACTACTTCATCGAAGATATCAACAAATGAGAAAAGAATGAGTCGATAGCAGAACATAGTGAGTCAAGCAAAAATGAGGATCAAACCAGTCATGTGCAGTTCTTCGGAAGAAATCACATTGGTCGCCTGCCTATATTGATGTCAGAACCTGATTCCTCGCGAGGGTCGAGTGGACGAAGAAATCAAAGCTTCGAATACGAAGTTCAGCAGAAGCAGTGCTCAGACATGAGCAGAATTGGATTGTGGTAGTTTTGATCATCATCCATGGAGAAGGCTCTAGACGCGGAAGGATCGTCCGATTGTACTTTTTGATTTCATTTTTAGGATAATCACACAACTACATGTGGATAAAATCGATTTATATTGGGAATCCGAATGAAGTGTGCTTTTTCATTAAGAATGGTGAGGACAGTACGAAAATCAGTCGAGCAATTTTTGAGAAAACCTACCACTTCAATTTACGATAAGTTTGAACGACTCTGTTGACTATCAAGAAAAAATTCGAATGAAATGTCCCCCTTAAAATATTATCTAAACATCATTTTTCACAATGCATGCTGAATTTCAAGAATCGTTGTCGATGAGAAACATCGAAATTTTCCGCAAAAAATCTTGTAAGTAGTATTTAACGAAGGAATGCAAAAATTGAGAATTCTTGATTCTGTATGTTTGGCATGTTTTCCATCGAGTAAAACAACAGAAATTTATGAAAGGAACAAAGAAGTTCAATTTTCCAAAACATTGAACTTTGTTTAAAGTCAATAAAGAAAAATGGAATTAAATTCTACTAAATCAATATTCATTATGCACATTGTCTATATCTGTATTGATAGTCAAAACTTTGGTCAAATTGGTCGAAAAGTTCTAAATTTAAACCTAAAATACGGGGAAATCAGTGCTAATTCTTTTTAAATAGCTACGGTACTTTTAAGAGAGACACAGCTTGAATGATAGTTGTAGTTGTGAAACAACATTTATTCATTGATTTCATGACAAGTCCTAGTTTTCTCTAAGTTTACCGTCTGAAAACTTTATATATTCAATTAACTACTTTAGATGCCGTTTAATGCGTCCTTAATAGGAAGCAACATGCAGGTTTATTTTGTCATTTATGAGATAACAAATTTCCAATCAACTACGTAGTTCATTGGCCACGTATAAGTGCTACAAAGAGATTAAAAGCTTAATTGTGTTTGAATTACTTGAATGAGTAAGTGTAAGAATGCATATTAAGGAGAGATCGTAGCCATAACTACATTAGACTAACATTGTAGGGCATAGTGTAAATTTCACGAATTTGTCCGAATGCTTTAGAGGGAAAGTGACGAATTTGCTTCCGATCTTCTGCATATTACTAACGGAATTACCCACAACATTTTCATGAAGGAAATTTACATATTCAAATTATTGTTTTTTTTGTGCATTCCTTTACACACCGTGTGATTCCCTTGATATGCATTTTTTTAGTTCTTGACCATCCTTTATGTGGGAAATTAATGTAATTCATTTCGACGCTTCACACACACTGTACTATGTACATGTATAGGATCACAGAACATCTCTTAGAGACAAGACCAGGCGAAAGATCCCAGTGTTGACTTCATCTGTAACTTCAATATCATGACTTCGCAGAATTTTGTGACACTTGCAAAATTATCTCTTAAATCACTGCAACTATAATCATATCAACTAACATTTATGATAATGTTATGACAATGTAATCCGCTGTCATTTCACTGTACCTGACTCACCCCGTAATAATTCACAATAATGTTCAGAATAATTTGGGCATCACGTACTTGACAAGAGTAGAGAGACATAGCGATTATGATCTACCCATATTATGAAAGGCAACAATTATTTACATGTAATTACTCAAATATTCTCCGCGAAGCACATTAACTCTGCATTCCAATGAAACCCTGTTCCCAGTTGCAAAGGGAAAAATAACTAGGGTTTTTAGAGAACAATAGTAAGTGCAATATGTGTGTAATTTTCTCTGCAGTGAGTGGAATAAGTTTATTGCACACCCGCTAGCCACAGATGAATTCTTGTTGTATTTACTATATCGGTTTTGGTGGATCCCACTAGTGATCTTAATACAGGCAGTTACAATTGTGAAATATATATTCACTGATCTAGCTGACCTGGGGTCGCAGGCTCGAGTCCTACCAGCGCGCACATCTCTTGCATGGGAATTTGATCTATCGTTTGTCTTATTTCATTACTTGCTTATTGAAAATTCTTCGGCTCTATTCTCTTTCAAAAAAGCTGGAAATTAAATTGGGAGATAGCTAAATATTGGAACGAACACTATCGCTATGTTTGAAATAATCATTTTCTATGTTGGTTGATTTTAATCGTTTACTTGGGTAGACGATTTCCTATGAAGTCTCTGGCTTGAGGAACAAAGCTAACATCAAACATACGATACATTATACTCTGCCTTTCATAAAGGAAGATTCATTTGCCGACAAAGATGAACGGAAAATGCGTGTAAGCATCGAGCCACAGGATTTCACGAATCCAGAATGCTAAGTGTCAGCAGTGTTGTCATCGTGACATGTAAAACAGTCGGCTGATGATGAGATAACATTTGATCTCAATTTTTCCATGTCCCGTTAGGTGCGAAACATGTGCTTGGTTAAAATTAAGCATCATAATATTATATTATACACTATTTCTCAGCAAAAAGATTTTTGTTTTCCAAGAGATTCCAGTGAATCCAGAGCGTTGAAGGAGTCATGTCTTTGCATCGATTTATTGATGTTAGTTTTTCCCATAGCTATTAATAATGGTCTGACGTATGTGAAGTCTTAATGAAACTGTTTTCGTTATTTGGAATAGCGCAAGAAAACTGCCAATCTGCGCTTGTTTAAAGAACGAGGTATAATCTCCGTGCATTATTCACAAACTGCGTTCTCATCTAGTGCGGATCCACGTAACACTTTTCTTGTCTCTCAGGGATAAAGCCGTCAAAATCAGATCAACAATCAGCGATTGTACTGTAAATACTATTTGTGGAAAATATAGGGAATGATTCTAATGCACAAAGAAAAATAAGGAATCGCCTTCTCAAATACTATACACCGAAGCTTTTCCATCATCGAAGCATAAGATTAGACTCAAATCTGAAAAATTGAAAATATCTACTTGCAGCAACTTTTCAGCGAAAGATGAATGAAACACCGAGAAGGGATCGAGGTATGGATAACGCAAAGCAGTGCTCCTTTACTGTGACGACCATAGATTTCAACATTAGAGATTCTCTAGGCTAGTCATGAAATAGCGAAATTTCATTCGATTAAAAAGATCATACGTTGAAATGGAGATGCCATGAAAGATTTCATTCAATTTACAACGCTCATATTGTTGCACCCCAATTAACGGCTTAGACAAAAATAATCCAGAGTTTGCTACTTTTAACAACACTCGCAGAATCCGAGTTCCCAAACCATCCAAGTCATAGAATATACGGGGATATGAGAAACAATGAAATCCAAAAACAATGATTCTATCCTATGTGACATTAGGAAAATGAAATGTGAAATGCTTTCGAAAGCTTGTTCCTGAGTTACGCCTCGACATTGTCACCACATGAATTTATGGCTCGTCAAGGTAGTTTAGTAACATGGATAAATTCCATCAATACTCTGGATTTTCGACTTGACGTTTTCCGAAACATCATGTGATTTCAGACCATCTGTATCTATGTGAATATCTACAGTATGTATCTACACAGAATATCTATGTTAATAATGTCATGACGATGAGGATCGTAGGCTTTCAAAGAACTCATTTGAGTCATTCGCCGCATATATCTACCCTTTTCTATTTTGAAGCACCTAGATCGTGACACTCGTAGGATTACTTCCAGGCATTCGCAACTTCGCATATAGGGGCCCAAATTCTGTGAGTGTCATTTTTAACCACGTCTATCCTTCATTGGTCGAACAGTTTTACCAATCAACAACTTGAAAATTATTGTAAAACAACCATGTCATTATTCAAAACATTTCGATGAATTTGACTAATTTCATAATCACCCTCTACTTCATCCATCTCATATCTTATATAAAAAGTTGCGAAGCCAGACTTAATGATTATCCTGAAGGTTTCAATGTGTATGGAAACTGATACCAATGTCAGCCAGTGTATGCTTCGAACTACGAAATATACATTCTCACTAACTCACAAAAAGTAACACCCACAATCTCCGAAGGCTTCATGTGACGTATACTTACTCTATAGCGTCCTCTTACAACTTTGAACGAGAGATATTTGGTTAAAACTTTCATTACTTTGTACGCTGGCGCAGCAATATAACATTAATAAGGGTTTTTATGTTTTTATGTTTTCATCGCTTAATACATTGAATAATACAACAAACATAAGGTTAGATTAACATCAACAAAACAACATAGATTTTGAAACACAGCTGATACATCCCAACCACTACAATTGATGTCATGATCTAAACACGAATCTAGTTCACAGATGCAGCGAAACAGTAGAATAAGAAACAGCAAATATCAAGAGCTGATGTATGTTCTTTAAATGTACAATATCATTGAGAAATAAATATGAGGATCCATAACTGTCAAATTCAAGAAATCATTAACATACATGATAAATGGATAATTAAATAAGCATGATCATGCTATTATGATAACACATACCTGCGTTTTCCGTATCCGTAGGTCAGCTGAGGCATTATTGGATCGTTCTTCTTGTTCAATATTTTGTTCAATTGCTGGGAATAAAATTTATCTGTTAGAATGGTAATTATACCTTTTTGTATTCTATTTCTAGATAAGTGAATTCAATTTCTGCTGAGCAAGATATCCATTCATTTATCATGTCCGATTTCTAGATACTCCTTCTCAATCTGTTATTCATAGAACAAAGATGCATTCATAGTACATTCAATATCGTTATTCTGAGATTCAAATTCTGGAAGATTACGTGTGGAGCTTCTGGATATTGTCACCTTCATCTCACTCTTTCGTCTAACCGGGAGTGTGTCTGGCATTATACTCACTCGCATGTCTTATATCAACACGCAGAGTGGCGATACATGTTATCGACACCAGACTTATAAAATGCATGAGTATATCGCAAACTGCTCGAGATCGTCTGATAACAGCTTGATAATCCGGGTCAGACTACTTGCAGCATATGCTGATCAGTTAGGCATTCATATGCAAAATGCAAGAAGCATGATAGCCAATCTTTGAAAGACTGAAAGCGACCATCTGATAAGCACGCACTTATACAAAGGTGAGTGAATCGATGGTAGCCACATTGGTGACATGAGTGGAAGAGAAGTTTATTATCACCTTGTTGGAGATCAAAGAGAAAGTGCAGCAGGAGTTTTCACTAAGCCCATCTATCTGCGTCCCAGCCATAAGTCGAGGCTTGGAGGGGAAACTTGTTATCAAGAGGCAGTTAAGATCGGGGCCCATCCAATGGAAAGAGCCGAACATCAAACAAGAAGGTAAGGCCTTTATACAATGGCTTGTATACAGTGACATGCAGACATTAGTCTTCCAAGATGACTGGGCGAACACGTGGACATTGTTCATTCAGCATGATTGAAGGCGGAATGATGACCAATAGTTTCTGACTTTTTATCTGAAATCAGTGAATTTCTCTTTGAAGAAGAATTTACGACTGTAATGACAAGGCATTATCGCAGCCTGAAGCGGATTTACACTATGACGCTATGTCGAGAGGGATCGTGCAAATACTGGTATCCAAGGACAGCTAAGTGGCCATGAAATAGCAAAAACACTGGTAAAATCCGGAAAATCATCTTCCATTGAACTTTTCTTGTCTTTCAGATTTTCATCCTACTTTTAGGGATGAATGTTGTCATTCTCGAATAAAATGTCTTTGCGCAACATAGTCATCTTCTATTAATCAGAAACAGGAAATAAGTATGACGAAAATGAATGCACTAAAATCTATGAAAGTTGTCATAACATAGGCATAGGTATATGGATAGGAAAAAGTCAGCAGAAATTGAATTCACTTATTCAAAAATAGAATGCAAAAAGGTATATTTACGAGAAGAATTCAAAGCATGGAACAACTTAAGTTCTTCAAATCTTATCATGGTGGTCAGAACAACCAACGGTAGCTTCGATTCACTCTACTGAATGCTTAAAGTCATATGTATGATGACTCAAAAACTCACCTTTCAGCTTATTCCGAACTTTGTTCGCCGATCGTTTTATTTCAGCCATTAACTCCTCCAACTTCTCCTTCATCTCTGCAACGAATATATAGGGCATATTCAGTAAAAAACAAATAACGAATTATACCTATGCTCAGCATCACCATTAAACATTTGTATCAATTACATGTCACCAAATAATGAGTATTTGAAATAACTAAAGCAATCATAGGCAGATCTTCAGAACGCAAGTTCCAGGCATGAGATTGAGGGCAAATAAAAAACCCGGAACGAGCGAGCAAGTTTGCGAAGGGGGTCTGGTCTTGAAATTTTTGTGACCTTTTTATTGATATTTGGCATAATCTAATGTAAGAAAAAATGGTGGCTAGGGCGAAAAAATGGACGTTTTTTAAATAATCTAACTTTCGGAGGGGGTATACTTTTTTATTGCATATTTAGGTGAATTACGAGAATGGTCTTTTCAGCACCAAAAACCCGGAAAACCCGGAAGATTCTCATACCTGAAGTTCATGACATCAACGGACAACTTACTGACCTGGTACCAATGAATACTAGTCGTGAACGTTAGAAACAACTTTGGACCGATTTTTCAAAAAAGTGGATTGAATAAATTGAAGCTCCTCTATTCGCTATTCAAGAATTTAGAGAGAACTTTTAACTTTGAGAAAAGTTTAAAGTATTATTGAAGAGACGAGCGTGCGGTGATTGTTCTCATTCAGTGTAGTGGATCATTTGTGTCGAAAGCTGATTCTTTATTAGTGTGGAAGCCACTTTTTATTAGTGAGGATCTTTGACATGAGTCAATTGGTTAGAAGGATCCTACATCTTGATGTGAAGAAAACTAAGTACAATTTTCAAAACTTTCGGTCGATCATGAATATATTCGTTCGGTGACCCTCGCAAGAAATAAACTTCGTTTTCTTTGCATCAAGATATGGAATCCCGTGGACCAAATGAAAACGCCCATGGTTAAGATCTCCTAACCGAAAATTGAAATGCGGAGTCATAACGATTGATGTGAGCGTAGACATGTACTGTACAGTCACTTTTACTATCCCGTCGAATCATCAGATATTTGCCGGATGTTCAGAGCTAACTGACACAGAATATCTGACAGTGCTATCAGCGCAATTAGAATGGACATACACCATTAGGATTCTCATGTCAATTGGCCGAGTGCTATGCTAAACGTATGTCAACGTTTGATTTTGGAACTAGTGCTGCTTTGGCATCTCGTTTTCGAAAACACTTCCAATAGTGTATTTACGAATAGAATTGCGATCATTGAATAAATAAGTATAATTCAAAGCATGAAATACAAACTGAAATTAATTTTCAAATTTAGAATTTCATATTTGTGTAATTTCAATATACGATTTCGATTATGAAATCGATGATCGTGGTCTCCGCACTGAGCTTTTCAAATCAGTTATTCGAAATCTGTGATCTGCTGGCTCCAATCTGTGATTTCGATTTCAGTTCTTATAATTTTCACGCTACGATTTGGCATATGAAATTTTTTTTTATTCTCGACATAGACTTCGTGTTTCCCGGTGTAGCACTTTGCAGCGGAACACGTAGGAACTGTGTAACATGACATGTAATGTCTATGCACTCACGTTGTCAGTCACGCAGGTGCATACCTCACATTTTTGTATTGTGCAATTCAGTTGCTGCCGTTTGTTCCACTACAAGGGAACATGCGACTTTTGGCCACCTAGATGTGCTGAATATTATATTCTTTATAATTAAAAAAATTGGATTAAATTAAGTTGGCATCGTAACAAAATATTCAATTCTTGCTACAATTGCCATATCTAGAACTATACTACGAAATTCATTTACACACTGCGATAATATGAAATTTATATTCTGTAGCATTTCTTTTGTGACTATCATTTCGAAGCTGCAAATCCTATTATTTAAGAGATTATTTTTTTACATTTATAAAATTTCCGTTGCAATTTCGATAATGATAAATTTTCAATGCTACTGTGCCTTTACACCATTATCATTTTTGAGACAATTTTACAACGCAGCTGTTTAAATCTACAGCCTGAAGATAAAAGTGCTGAACATTACTATCCAGTTCAGGACATAGCTTGACACAAACCTTAAATGTCATACTTAACCCACATCCGCTTCACTATAATAACATCTTTGACAAAATTGTGCTGATTCCCAGACAAACTCATGGTTTGTGTTGAAAATTGATCTATATTCCAATGTTAAAGTCATTCTTTTACCGTCAATCTTATTTCACTTAGAATGAGTGCAGGTGTAGAATATCTGGAGTGCTATCTAATACAAAATAAATTGCACCGATTGCAAAATACATATAGAGCCTGAGTTTGAAGATCAATTTTGACACAGTTAACAATATTGAATAATATTATTTCAATACTACCTTTTCTTTTTTTGTTCACTTCTTACCATTATGAGCATCGATGGTGATGCATTTGATTCAACATAAAGTTAAAAGAAATTACTAACAGCAATATATTGCCATGCTTCGCATATGTTCGCACTCGAAGAATGTGAGATATTACTTTTGAATGTGATGTTAAGTGCAAAATTCCGAAATGATTGTCAAATTATTGACGATCATAGCGATCACAGCAAATAATATTCTTTGCACTGATTTTTTGCAGGTTTAACAATCCAAACCTATTTGTGCCGTTAGAAATGCTTTTTACATAGGTCAAAGCAATCGTCTTTTTAAGCTTCGATACCAGAAGCACGGAGTATCTAAAACACTGTCAAATGTGACTGATAAAAAGTATTTTGCCTTTTGTATACCTTTGTCGAGAACTGAGAAAACATCATTACACAAATTTAGGTATTTTCCAGACCATACGCCTAAGAGAACTCTAACATGACACTGTCCAAACCCATTTTGCTATAATTGAAATTTATAGGAAAAATAATTTACAAGGACCCGCGACCGAATTTGAGTGATAACCGATACATGGAACTTAGCGTAAACATCATCCATAATCAGCTATACTAAAGCACACCGCTCAAAATAACTTACCAAATCTTTTATAACGGAGGCAGAATTAGACAAAATAAATTGCGGCATCATTGGCAACGAAATTGTTTTCGATTGATTAATGATTATACTACGAAAACGTGAGACATTAAAAAACCAGGGTGGCCGCAGAAAATTCTTGAAAAAATCGTGTATTCATTTTATCAAACTTCGTGTATCCCGCGGTTCAACTTAAGTGTATATAATATTCATATACCGGCGACTCTTGATATAAGCGACACCTTGGGACCCTCTTGCTATCGCTTGTCCCGAGAGCTATTCACATACGTGGTGTGATCCAAAATGTCCCGGACTAACCTACTTGCAGATAACCTGTGATAACGAATACTACTTCAGATGTAAATTTAGGTCTTTAAGGCATGAGAAATATGGTCGGCGAAATTTTTCCGGTCAGTTTTCTATTTTTAAAAAATATTTTTACATTTTAACATGAATTTCTGTATTTTCTGAATTGATCGAGATCCGATTTGTCTTATTGTTATAGTTAGATTGATTTTGATTTGTACCTTATTTGACGGATATCTTTGCCATGAATATTGCACGTCTTTTGTTAATTGCTTCATGTGTTACGATATCAATCAGTGAAGTTCATTCAGCACGCATTCATTAAGAAATCCGTGTCAACGATGGTTCTTTGTTCTATCAGTTTTCATGATGGATGTGACAAGCGTGTCTTCAGTCGAATATCGCAGTGTGATACGATACCTCCTGATCCGCGGCTTCGCTAATGGTGACATTCTAAAGGAATTAAGCCTGGCATATGGAAGCAAAGCTCCATCGAGAACTACTGCTTATTTCTGGATAAGCGAATTTAAACGCGGAAGACAATCTGTGGAGCAAGATTTTTCAACTGTTGGTCGGCCGCAGGAGATTCCGGAAGAGAAATCGAGTCAGTGCGATGAAGTGATTACAGCACACAGAAGGATAACCATCCGTGAGTTGTCAAGAGAGTTGCGAATCAGTTATCACTCCTGTCATGACATCATCGAAAGACTTGGATATCGCAAACTGGCATCACGTTTCGTACCGAAGTTTCTGTCACCTGAAATGAAGGAGAACAGACTTCTGGCGGCACAGTCAAATTTGGATCTCCTCGAAATGCACGGAGATCAGTTTCTGAACTGCATCCTTACAGAGGATGAAACACCTTTAAGTTTGTATCTGCCTCAAAGTAAGCGAGAATCTGCAGAGTGGCGAAAATCAGGCGAGTCTGCCCCTTTGAAAATGCGATCCGGAACATCACATCGCCGGTCGTTGATGCTGACGGTCTTTTGGAACGCTTCGGGAATCCAACTGGTTGACTTTGCGGATAAAGGAGTAAGAATCAATAGCGAATATTATTCCAATCTGTTATCTGAAGCGAGGAAGAAAATAAGAAAGCCACGAAACATTCCCCTCTACTTGCTTCATGACAATGCTCCGATTCACACCTCGCAGGAGACAACCAATGCCTTAACGAGAAACGGATTTCAACTATTGAGCCATCCTCCTTATTCACCTGACTTGGCCCCAAGTGACTTCTATCTGTTTAGATTCCTCAAAAAGCATCTTCGTGGACACCATTTTGAATCGCCAGTTGAATTGCGGGATGCAGTTACTGAGTTTTTTGATTCTTTGACACCAGAATTTTTTCATAAAGCTTTTTGTGAATTGAGACTTCGTTGGCAAAAAGTGACGAATGCTAACGGCTCATACATTGAAAAGTAAACTGTTTTCTGGAACAAAACATTTGTTTTTCCGTTAATTATTAGTCAGGTTATTAGTGATAGCTTAACTGTCAAGTTAATCTAAATATATTAATTCTAAATCGCTAGAATTTATAGGAAAATCTTGAAATTCAGACAAAAATGTTTGAAAATTTTGAAAAAATAGAAAACTGACCGGAAAAATTTCGGCGACCATATTTCTCATGCCTTAAAGACCTAAATTTACATCTGAAGTAGTATTCGTTATCACAGGTTATCTGCAAGTAGGTTAGTCCGGGACATTTTGGATCACACCACGTATCCATCAATTCGGCAGGGACCAACCTGCCCTGTCGCTTACGTCGCGAGATCGCTTGTATCGAGAGTCGACTGTAGTTACATAATAGCAGCATTAAGTTGTCTTTCGTTAGAAAGAAGCAAGGAAAAGAGTTCTTGATTAATATTCACTTATTTAACGGTTGAATGTAAGGTTAACTAAAAATAGCAGAACATACTCTTTCTTTTCTGAGAAAGTTCTATCCCTCTCCTATTTTTCCACCTTCTGTATACAGTAGTTCATGTTTTTCATGGCAAGGATTAGTTTGTCATAGGATATCCGTATATCCATCAATACACAAATTTATTTAACACATTAAAATAAAATATGTTAAATATGCATATAAAATAAGACACAAATTTATTTGTGATGCAATTTCATTTGCTTTTGCTTCTAAATTTCACTCGCGTTTCGGAATATCAAATCCATGGATACCCCCAAAGACGATTCTCGCATGAGCTTTCTGTTAACACTACAAAATGCAGCCAATGCAAGCCAAAAGATGTAAAAGGAGATTCATTGTATGAAGGGAAAGTGCTCAACCGATATCCTACAACACTAATTGTATGCATTAAGTTTTATTGCTCCCTGTAAGTTGATTCGATTAGAATATTCGGTGACCGTCTGTCCTTCTTAAGTTAAGAGTTTACGCTTATTGCTTTCCCGATTAATGTCGCTATATTTGAATTTGAATTGCATCAAGTTACACTGCAAATTTCCTTCCATTTCCTTTTTCAGGACGATTATTTTAAAATTGCATTCTGTAACGATTGTACGTAGTTTTGAAACATTCGTCCTGATAAAAGAAAGCAATAACCCCTACCTTGAAAAGTACACCACAATATTGTGTTTTCCAGAGTTTGCCCAAGCATGTTCCACCTTTTCATGAAATCAGAAAACATGCTAGCAGTGAAAATCTTCAAAATACAGCTTATGCTTCATGCAACTACCTACTGCCTCTGAATTTTTTTGTGTATCATGCATACAGTTCGTATATTATCGTGTATAAACACGAATTTCAAGTATATGCGACCACCCTGAAACCGTTATGATAGGTAACAGAAATACATTACTTTATTCAGGTATAAGGATGTGGCAATGGATGTCCTGTACCGGCGGAAATTCATACTTTCAAGGGCTCCCAAATATAAAATAAAAAAATACAGGCAGATTTATTGGGGTACTCGCAGAATTCGGTCACTGGAAAATTCTCATCCCTTTTTATTGAAGATAGTTTCTACAATTGACGAAACTGGTTGAGGATTCACCCTTGCAAGCTGCCGGGAAATTAACTGCATTTATCCAAAAAAATTACAGTAATGAGAAAGGTCGAGACGCTATACATGCGATGTACATTTGAAATAAGATAAAGATTCTTGAGACAGAATTGCGCAACACGAGTACTTAGACGCATTTGCATCCAGATGCTACTACCAGTGGACTCAACTTACAACAATGACCACGTGTATTCATACTTAAGTCGCGATTAGGCTGTGCATACGGCCAAATATGTCGAAAATATTCTGGTGAAATAGTCGTCTCATTTCTAATGCTGTCATTCATTTTACCCTCACTTATCAAGTGCACCTCCAAAAGGCTCAACCCTATCGCGACCAATGTGAAATTCATTACATTGTCGGAAGTCACTAAGACGTGTCTGCACGCACAATTAACATATGCTTCAGTGATGTCTTCCCAAAAAAGGTGACTTTGAACAATTCATTTATGACGTGTTCTGCACGCATTGGTCGCGAAAGGGTTAAGGCTACTTTTGGGTCACATATCTCACCTTCAGAACCACTGGCCTAGTCATTTCCTAGTGCAAAATCGCTTGGAATTGAAGATTGGGTTTTTAAGTGGAATTGAAGATGTCTCCATGAATTTTCAAATCTTGACGCATCAATGTATCGGCATGTATAGGAACGTTAACTGTATACTGTCTGTCCCACATATTAAGTACATATACTAAAAGTTCGTTACCACGATGATTTTATAATCCGTTTAAATCATGGACGCATGATTAAGAAGACATACTATCGTAGCTGGTGACAGATTTATTAATAGACCGTTCACAGCTGTGCTTTCGACCTAGATTAAAATATAAGATTTTTAAACCTTCTATTGTAAGAATTCTGATAATTCTGCTGAACGATGGTATTCCCCGTGACCCGAAATCTTCAGTTTCGTTCATTCGAGTTGCTAGCTAAATCACCAGTCTATGGCGAACAAGACAGCTTAAGCAAACTTGTTAGCTTAACAGCATCATGTAGACAAATTGAGGCACTTATAAGATTATTAAATGCGATTGCAACACAACATTGTGGATTAAAAATGGTGGTTTTCATTATGAAAACTGAGGACACGTTAAGTTGGTGTTATAAGCGCTCTTATTACAACAATAGATTATCACCATAAAGGCCATCTTCGTTGTCTCGGAGAATTGTACTCACAGGCTTTCAAAAAATATACATTTTTAGATCGCAGATGAAATTGAGTTTATTGTCTCCATCGCATGTACAAGAGTATGCATCAAGGATCAAATTTACCACAGATGCATTCACGGAAACTAGAAGTAACTCATTACTTGATTGTACTTCACGTGATTCTCTATTCCGTAATTGTGCTGGAACTTAGCAGATGTGATGACAACCAGATAAGGGTGTCTGAGAATGGTCGGATTAGTTGAAAAGCGATATTGAAGCTTTCAACAAATGACCAAATGCGGTGGTCACTGCAAAGACGGACTGACTCGAGCGATGAAAACTTCATCACGTCGGTAGATCAGATGTCGGCAGCACCCATGTTTATGAAACGCTCAATAAAACCGATGTAATGAAGAAACCCATCAAAATTGTAAGACTAAGCACGAGGAAAGAAAAGCCTCAGTAATGAGGTTAGGTTAATTTCCTTACGAGGTTAAGAGTGAAAATAAGAATGCGAACATAATTGCCTAGACATTGTATACTTACTGTCATCTTGATTTGTAGATGAGAGGATATCACTGTGTTTCTTTTTTACTTCATTAACATCGTTTTGTATTTGTTCTATCATTCCACGAATCTCCTCCACCTGCAAGAGTAAATGTGAGTGCACGCCATTCAATAAATAAATGAATCTTTATTTAGAGACATTTGACCGAGGTGATTTTTGTATATGTGATATTGAACCTATAGTACATGTCATATTGCAACTTGTAATTACCATCAATGCATCACATCTTAAGCACCCGTCCATTATTATATGGAAGTCCAGAACCGGAGCGTGACACTAGTGACATCTAATCAGCTTCATGCGATATGATCGAATAACTTTCGATGTATGGTTATAGGGGAATTATTCTCCTTAACTGACGATAATGCAAAATTGATGCCATTAAATGCGTCAAAAAATTGCTGAAATTGCTTCATCATAGAAAAGTGCAATGATCCATCACGTGCTCTATGTAAAAATATTAAAAATTGGAAAGTTAACAGTTAGCAAAGGACTGAAGATTCTATTTGGAACCTTAATTTTGGAAAGATAATATGTGCTGTTGATTAAAAAAGAAATATGTGCTGTCCGACTTCTTTAAATATAAATTCAACTTTTACTAATTGAAAATAGAACTATGCAGTGCAAAAATCATCCAAAATAAAGAGAAATAGATTACCACTCTGAAAAACTAACGTCAAGGTGTCCTCGCCAGATTGACCGTGAAATTCATTTTTTCCATTGTTTCGAGACATAAATTCACTATAATTCAAGCCAAATTTCCTACACATGTAGACCCCAAATTTCGGATATCAAATCGATGATTAAAACGGAACTGCTAATGAAGCTACATGATTTATCATGATTAAGACGCATCGAAAAATAACTTTTACCCATCATTCAATGCTTGATGCCTTAATTCAAAGTTATTCAAGGTAGCGGACACTCTAACTTTATGTGGTCATGCACAAAGCTCTACTGATTACGGAAAAACACATCAACAAAAATTAAGAAAATCTACTGTAAACTGAAACTCCTTCATGTACAAACATGGACTGAAAAAGCCTTGAAGATGTTGACGCCCACTTCGTCAATGAAGTCCGAAAGAAAACATATTTTCATGGGGAGCCAAGAATTGGCCGAAAAGTGGATTGCTGCTCTAACACGCGGATAGGTTGAAAGGAATATAACTTGTTTTTTTTTTACTGAATTTTCACCCCTAGCACAGCTATGAGCCATGAACGAAGCTAGGGGTTACTCAATTAAAAGTAAAAATTGTATTATTTTAAATAAATAAAATAAAAAAAAAACAGATCTTCTAATCTGATTAAACTGTCCCCATCAGAAACATGTTCGCACGCCTCTTGAAAGTATCAAGATTGTATTGGTCAGGGAAAGTGGTCTGGGGAAGCTGATTCCAAAGCTGTGCCGTGCGAACAAAAAAGCTTTTCGAGCGACTCACAGTACGTGCGCGTTCTAAGCTCACATTATAGCATGTGAGTGCATTAGCTCTGCGTGTGCTTCTGGAGAAGATCTTAGGTTTGGGTACGCACTCATTTACTGCAGAGCTGCTTCTACCGAAATAGTACCTGTAGAAGAGACTGAGTGAATCAACATCCCGTCTGACGGAGAGCGGCTGCAACTTGCTAGCAAGTTTTTCTTCCATAAGATTCCTGACACGTTTCTCAATCCGTTCAAGGAGGTTAAAATGCGTTTGTGGGGCGCCTGCCCACAGATGACAACAATACTCCATCAGAGGACGAATAGTGGACTTGTAAAGATAGCAGACAGTCTGTGGTGAAAGATAGCTGCTGGCACGATAGAGACTACCAATGCGTTGAGCTGCCTGCTTGCTAATGGATTGGATGTACGGTTTCCATGACAAGTCTTTCGTAACCGACAATCCAAGGAAGGAGATGGAATCTTGTTCTCTGATCCTATTATCTGACATCTTAATGCTATGATCATCATCATCTCCTTTAAGTCGTGAGTGCAGAATACTCTGAGTTTTTGAAGGATTGAAGGAAACAAGCCAATTGGCGCCCCATTCTGAGACCCTGCGTAAGTCTTCATTAAGAACGTCGCATAACTGCTGACGTTGCTGAGTGTTCTTAGCGAGTCGCTCATTGGAATTGAAGAGTGTTGTGTCATCTGCATACATCACCAATTTACTCACTAGGCAGTCTGGGAGGTCGTTGATGTACAGCAGAAAAAGAGTGGGTCCCAAAATTGACCCTTGAGGAACTCCTGCATTGACAGACTTGGTGGTATCTGCCGGTCACTAAGGAAAGAAGCAAGAAGTTTGTGGAGTTGATCAGCGACTCCATAGGACTTTAGCTTCATAAGGAGTCCCTGATGCCAGATTTTATCGAATGCCTTGGAAATATCCAAGGCAACTGATCTCGTCTCACCTTGTCTGTCAAGGACACGACTCACATGTTCAGTGACATATGAAAGAAGATCTGCAGTTGATCGAGAGTGCCTGAAGCCATACTGTTCTTCTGATAGAAGGTTCTGAGTTTCAAGGAAGTTAACAATGTGTTGGTTAATCACTGCTTCAAAAATCTTGCCAGCAATTGGAAGTACGCCTATGAATGACTGGATGAGCAAAAAGACAAAGATGCTGGGCACAGTCATTTGCGATGGAGACAACAGTTCAAATAGGGCTGTTGATGTAACTATGCGCGTTGCTTATGAATTAATAAACCAATAAATTGACTATTTGACTCAATTTTCTGTAGTGTACAGGATTTTAATAACACCTACCAATTTTCCTAACGAATCATCATGAGCAAATAAGAGGTGACCGAACTTCCCCTCATCAGATATAAAGTTTGCTAAAAGACATTAGAATTCTCACAATTCACGTTTACCATGATACTTTTACAAGCACCATTAGAGGTGCAGTGTACATGTACTCCGGATAATTTTAAAATTCACGTTGGCATTCACGTTGGAAAAGAAATCACTCGACGTGACTCTCGGCTGTATAAGCTGTTTAGTGAAGTCGCTAGAGCTGATTGAAAATATCTGATGACGTCACGAGTGATCTAGGCGTGAGGACAATAGTATGAGAGCAGGATGGAGGCGTTCAAGCAAGCATCAGATTTTAGACGCACCGATGAATGAAATGCATTTTCATTACGTGCAGAGAAACAAGCATCAAATTGCAAGTGCATTATTTCAAATAGCAGCATTTTCATCTGGATATTCATTTTAAGTTTGCTGCAAAAAATGGTGCGTGTTATGTCTTCGGATGTATCAACAATACCAATACTAAGTACAAGACGAAGAATATGCGATATGCTATGTTGCCTGACCAATATCGAATAAATCAGTCTCTATTTCGTTTGCGACCTAACGCAATCCCATGTCTCAAACTGATTTCAATGGTTGACTTTTCTCAAAATGACATTTGCCTGAAAGTGATCTCAATTCAATGATTTCGCATTAGAATAGGATTCAAGACTTCATCTAGAAATGCGGCAGATTAGAACCATCATAATGCATCGAAGTATTCATTTTATCTTCATTTCAGACAAAATGTTGCCAAATATGCGCTTACAACCGGCAAATAGATGCAAATTCTTTGTTTATCATTATTGAATAAATAAAGTATGTCTCCAGAAATTTCATCGGAATTTGATAGCATTTCTCCTATTGAGAGAACCTTGTAAAAAAAGAAATGCGCTAATTGTAAAAAGTGATCTGCTGAATCTGTTTGATTGTTATGCACATGAATTTCTTTCTCGAAAAACATGCCCTGGCACGAGAAACCGATCGATCAGTTTCCAAAATTTCTTATTGACGATTGTTGAAACTATCGGTTCATTGCATGGTACCTTTAATCAGTGCCTCGCACGGTCGTATACAGGCTATTGTTAATTCATTCTCATTGGGAAGATCACCAATGTCGACTTACAGTGGACTGATTCAAGTAGTTAGAGCCAGACCTTCGATTATATGCTTAAAATGGAAATCGAAAACCTCAGGAGTACACCTTTGACATCATACAGTTAAGAGGAATTATCCAGAATTCAAGCAAGAACACAAAAAGTACAATTTTCGAAGCATTTTCAGAAAATATGAAGAACAATATTCAAATTTTCCGAAGTGGATAGCATGCAAGCATCGAATTTGTGCATCGAATATGTGTACTTAGCTTCAACTTAAGCTCGGCCGATCTCTTTTTGATCTGGAATTTGCAATGACCGAATGCGTGCCACACAGACAAAAGTAGCCCAATCCCCCTTCCGTATATATTATAGTGACATCATCAAAATAAACAAAAATTCTTTTAAGATCGAATAACAGAACATTGCACGATGGAAGTCGAATTCCACCTTCGATTCCCACTAGCACTGATGAAACTAAGTCTTTCTTCAATTATGTCAACCATAAGCAATTGCTTGCCGGTGAAGTTGAATACATAGAAGACATTACTGAAACTACTGACAACATGAAAAACATTTAGGGCCTACTAATATTTAATTAATCGTTGCAACCAGACATTATAATGTACATTATGTTGCAATCAGATAAGTTTCCACAACTGCACCAAAACAAAATTATAAATTGAAATCGTTGTATACTCCTGCAGAGCTAGATTTCACTTAGTTGAGTAGGCACATTTAGCGGCTTTACTACAACGAATCAGTCTGTTACGAGAAAAATCTGGTTTAGATTTATGTTCGTAATAATCAACTTGCTTCTCTTCTGAATTTCGGCACTGTACATTACATTTGACCATTAACCACATCTGACAATTGTATCTGTAGATCTGTCGAAATATAGGATTTCCTATTCATGTTGCCGGATCGTGCAAGCAGGTTACCGGGACTTGCATTCAAGTTACCGGATCAAAATATAATCGCGTTCAAGTTACCGGGATGAGCATTCAACTTAACATTTGTGTATTCAGCTTACCGTATGAGCATTCAAGCTACCGTATCAAAATTTACAAGATCACGATATCTGTTCTTTTTCACACAATAAGCGATCAAGTTAACGAAGTGTGCAGTCACTTTACCACCTGACGCAATCACTTTCACAATCTGTGAATCACCACTTTCTGATTAAACACAGACATTTGTAGAAGCGACTTCATGGCTGCAGGCTTAGAAATGTTGAATTGCAATTTATATTGAGAAGATAAGGGAGCTGCAGAACATCAACGCAGCGATTGGAAAGGTCTGCATCTGCCCATCACATTTGATTACTTGCCAGAGATTACATATGAAAAGCTACCGTTGCCGGGCATTATTTAACATTATCCATGACAAAAATAGGTTAAATTTAAGATAGAAAATCAACTTTTCTCAACCGAAAATGTGGGTAAGATTTACAATTGGTTGTGCTACGTTTCGCTACCGCTTCGACTGGCGCAATAAAAGTTAACTTATATTTGATCTGTTTTGCCGATCGATGGCAAAAACACAAAAATCGGTGTTAAAATATCCCTAAGGTAGTAAACTCCCTCATTAGAAAACGAATATGCAAGCATGAATAGGAAGAATATTTCTTACTTGGTCGAAGAATTCTGTCATGAATGGGGGTCCATCCATATTGACGGCCGTAACTTCAGGGACACTGTCTTCATCGTCTCCCTGGGCCTGAAATTCAAGCATTAATCATTTTTATCATTTGGTCAAAATAATTTGCAATGCATCAACAAAAGTCTACTCCACAAGGAATTATCAGTACAAAAGCAGACATTTAGTCTAACTTCAACTTTATATCACTATTGTGTTAGTTCATGCTATATGTTTACATCACCCAGCCCCATCCATGGCACGAAGCTACACTGGCCAGTTCGGACCGGTCAATGGAGCAACTAACACAACTGGCAACTGTCACAATGTCAAGGTTGGCAACCTACATCGAAATGAAACCATCATGGAGATCCTGTTCTTCCACATTAAATTGCGGTCCGCAACTTAATAAACTTAGCTAACTTACCTCTCGTTGATTGAATTCATTACTGAATTACTTGTGAAATGAAAAATGTTGAAATATTCATTTCCCATTTTGCACTTCGAATGATGGACTTATCCAGGGTGATAGCACACCCTTACAGACCATTTACGGACTTTACTGACATCAAGCCTTCACAAAATTTCAAACAATGTGCACGGAGAGGTTGCGTCTGTAGATTCAACCTCGCATTTGAGACCAACACGATCACATTTCACATTGGATTCGAGGCAAGTACGCCACACTAAAGTATCTTAGAGAATTCTTCTGATTCGGGATTCGAATTGATCAGCAACTTGGGCGCAACATTCAAAATTAGTTAACACCGGTTAGTTGGTTCAATGACCGATATCACGAGCAGTTTGAAAACGTTCGTCGTCGACCTTGCAATTTGAAACTACCTTCGAAAATAAGTAGTCTAATTAGTATTTATAAGATATATTTCTTATTATAATTCGGACGGTCACCGAGGGCGGCAACAAAAATACCTATCAATTTTAATATCATAATCGCATGAAAAATGAGACAACATTCTGAAAGCAAATCGTGACTTCAACTTTGCGACACATTTGTCACTGCTAGCTGCTAGAATGCCGTATCCTACGAATTCAATTCCAAATACTTCTCCGATACTAAGATGTTCTTAAACTTTGACTTCATGGTGTAATAGTCCCAAAATCATTCAATTCGCAGACTTTCATTACTCGATCTTCATGTCGATTCGTAGAACATCTTTATGCTTGTTTATATTGTTTATGCATGTTATTATTGACTCATCCATGACGAATGGCGAAATATATAGGTCCACAGAACAACACAAAATTCGGAGCATCTGTATTAATCATGCAGATATCTATTAGCCATACAACCCGGTAGATTGATGCCAACCTGCAAAGTAATTGAAATTTAGTACATACATGTAGGCCCTACATGTGAATGCGGTGCAACCATATTACTCATGGAAGGGTTAAGTCATGCCTTGAAACATATCAACATCAAAAACTCGCGACAGGACTTGAAATCTATCGAAGCAAATGCCGCAACATTCGTAAAATCAACTCTTGAGATTTTAAATAACTTCTTAAAATGGTGAAAAGATTTTCTGAAATGCTTCAAAACGTTTCAATTATACAATGCTAACTACGATTGAAACGCAATAACACTCTATTTTGCATACATAACGGATTCATGAAGCTAGTGAAAAACAACTTTGCAGTTGTCAGATCATGGTGACTGTAACTTCGGGTGGGATTGAGCTGCTATCGGCTCAGTTCAATAAATGATTTGAACGATTTAAAAATCGCTGTGAAACATCTTTCACTTTAATCCACAGTTCATGGATGAATCAAAAAATGATTTTACTGAAAAAATAAAACGGGACTGGTGTGCTACCTGGTATCATCCCGTCGAATAGTTTGGGTACCCGGGCGGAAATATATGTCCTGTTCATCCCTGAGATAATTTTTTAGAATGTTTCAGATCGTATGGAATTGCAGGACTAAAGCTCACGAATACTCGTGAATCTGTTTAATCCTTCAAATTTGGCGAATCCGGTCGGACTTTAGATCATCAAATCATGTACATCCCTGTACAACGCGCCTGTGCATACGGGAAAATGCAATTTTGAGACAAATTCGGTTATGAAGCGGATGTATGCCTGTGAACTCAAAATAACCACATACCGCTATCGTTCGACATAAACCATAACCCCTAGGTACATTTTCTGGTCTCAATAATTAGCTTGGCGTAAAAATGTTCGATTCCTTTTTCTCCAAATCTAACCGCCATGAATTCAAACACAGACTAATCAAAAGCATTTCGACCTATTCGACTCCGGTAAACTCGTTCACGTGTTCGTACGCAAGCAAATGGAAAAAATTCAATAAAAACATCGCCGTCGAGCAAAAATCGCAGGTAAGTGTTCTTGAGTCAATTGGTCTGGAGTTATCTATCACAGACACTTATTTTGAATGGTTCCCTCGGCTTTAAAATCAGAAATTCAGTGAAATATTTTTGTAGGATTTTTATCAATTACACATCAATTAACACATGATTTGTATCAAATTATGGACGGACGAGATACAAAACGAAATTTACGAACCTTTGTATCGTCTATCTCCCACTATGCCATGCACAGGGCCGCCACTCTTATCAAAAATAAAAAAACGGAAAGTTAAATCGGAATGGGCCCACCTAAATCATGTAGTCGTGAGCCCTCTCAAAGTTAGAAACTTACGATCATTCAATATCACACAACCCGGTAAGTTTTGAAAGCGTTCAGGTAGAAGTTGGGTCTGTTCTAATAAAGATGCTTCTGAATCCTCACAGATAGCAAGTAAAGGTACAAAACTATTACTGATGCTTCTTCGATCATCAGTTTCAACAAGGTGCACTAGAATACATGACTCGAACAGCTACTATTTTCAGGAGAACCGTTTTCGAAGGTTGAACTGAGTATGCTACAAAAGACCCGTCTACCTGCCCCCAATGCAAAATCAACATGAAGTTATTGAACGATTGACGATTTCAGCTCGATATAAAGACTGCATATCATCGAATAATATACATGTAGGCCTATGGATAATTTTACTTAACTGTTTCAAAGACAACTTTTTTCATTTCGCTCAAAAATTTTACATTCAAGTTTATAATGCAATATTCTCGTGCAGCTCTGTCATTTTCTATTAATCGTGCCATGACGTCACACGGTGCAAGATCCCGTCTTTATTGTGAAGAATTTTCATGAAACCACTAGGAAATTGCTGTTCAGCTGTTCGACGTTTTGAATGCTGTTTCAGAAGAGCGGTATGTTCACAGCAAATATCTTCATACAAGATCCATGGTTAGCGCATTGTAAATGCTTAGGCAGGCATTTCAGTAAGCAATTTTCTTTGGGGGAGCCATTATTGATTCAAGAAATCGAGAATGTGTGGTAAAATCTTCCTTTCTATGCTGTATAAAAATACATTGAAAGTCATAAAGGATAGGAGTATCTTCATGAAGGATGGAATGCCAGCTCAGACCCATCGCAAATTATTCAAACAGCAATTTTCCTAAATCTTTGATTGACCGTCATGGGAGCTTCCGATACCACCGGATTCAATGCCTTTTGACTTTTATTCTTTTGTGCACGTTTAAGAGATGGTGCATTAGAACGAATGCGTTGAGATATGCTTTGCACTGTTGACCGAAGAATTAGATTATGTTCGGGCAAATGGTGCTGACCTGAAAGAGGCCCCTTCGCAATCTCAAAAGAGTCACTTCGAAATCTTATAGGGCCCCTTCACAATATTGAATGGTACCTTCATAATCTTAAAGAGCTCCTTCAAAATTTCAACTCAAAAGGGAGCTCTTCACAATCTTGAAGGGCCTTTCACAATTTCAAAAGGGTCCCCTCTCGATCTTAAAGTGCTACTATCTCAAAAAGGTCCCTCACAATCTTAAAGGGGTCACTTCGCAGTCTCAAAAGGGGGGCTCACGATCTTAAAGTGCCACTGCACAATCTCAAATGGGCACCTCGCAATCTTAAAGGGCCCCGCTCAGAATTCTTAATAGGGCCTCTTCACATTCTCGAAGGGCTCTTCACAATCTCAAAAGGGTCCCCTCACGATCTGAAAGGATCTGATGCCAAACACGAGGAGTTCCTGCATAGTCTCCTGTAAAGCATCCGCCTGATTGGTTTTAAAATGGAAAAAAATTTGATTGCTTACTTTTGGAGTGAAATTTTTGGCTATTTATGTTTAACAAATGACCTATAAATGTTTAGTGGCACGTTCTGAGGACACACAAAACCATGAGCACAAATATTGCCGCGAAACTCACGCGCTAGATTTGGATAGTGAATGCAAAGAATGGCAGAATGCGTTAGTCGTTATAGCTTATCTTTTTGGCAGCCCGAAAGAAAACCCGAAATAAGCTATTCAAAAGAACTTGACGATTATACTGATGGTCTCAGGAATAGCAAGCATGCATAGGATATTCAGGGTTCCCGTGGCTTTTCGAACAAAAAATTCAACGGTTTTCAAGGGCAAAATCAATGATTTTCAAGGGTCACGCAATTTAAGACATCTTGTATACACTAAATTCCAGAAGACTTGTCGCACTAGGCTATTAGCTAGCATGGTCATTCGAGACATGCATTAATCATAGCAGTAGAAAGTCAATAGATAATGGCAAGCATTGGATGGCAATATAGATATCTGCGCATCTGCTTCCTCTGTAGACAAGCAACCATGATATCAACTGCATGCATTATCTGTCATAGACAAGTGAGATGAAAAGTTCTTTTATATCAGCTATTGTGTTCTGATGTTCTGTGTTACTTAAAAGTTACAACGCTATGAAGATGAAGGTTGCACTGCATTCCAGTAAACTCCAGAAAGAAAACAATGCGTATCTTCGGGGCCTTGCTGTAGGATTATCAATGAAAATGCTCAAAGTAACAGAAATTGCCAAGATGCTCAAGGTTGATAGAAGAACAATTCAACGATGGAAAAAGAAACATCAAGAGCAAGAATTTTGTGATAAGCGAACAACTGGTCGACGAAGAAAAATCACCCACCGCTCAGATCGCCTTCTAACACGCTTGGCTATAAAGCAGAACTTTTCTTCGGCAAAGGAGCTCAGAAACATGTGGAAAGAGCGAGTGAGCCTACAGACTGTCTACTGAAGACTGCGAATTGTTGGATTGAGGAAGCGTGCATCTTTTTGTGCCCCTTTGCTTTCCATCAATCAAAAGAAGTCTCGAGAAAGGTGGGCGATGAAAAAATGTGCTTGGAGACAAGCATGGAGAAATGTCATCTTCTCTGACGAATCTCGCTTTAGAGAACATGAACAACGACAGGCGTGTGCGAGTATGGAGAGAAATGGGTCAAAGGATGGCGGAGAGAAACTGCAAGGCTTCAGTTCAAGCGATGGGAGGGTCTATCCACGTTTGGGGAGCCATCTGGTTTGGTGGAAGAAGCAAGTTGACTATTTTAAAGAGCTTTGTAAACGGAAAGACTTATACCGATCTTCTCAAGCGATTTTTCGATGACGAGGAAACACTAAGCAATCACCTCTTTCAGGATGATAATGCTCCTGCGCATCGGTCTGTACAAGTTGAACGTTTTTGTTCCAGCCACAGCATCAGAAGACTTGACTGGCCTTCAAGATCTCCTGATCTAATCCTATAGAGCACCGTGTGGGATCTCATGAAGCGTCGGAGCAGTAAAAGAGGACACATTGACTCCTTGAAGAGCCTAGAAGAAGCGATTGTGGAGGAGTGGAACGCAATTCCTGAATCCATCATCAACAGCTTGATTGACAGTATGCAGAGAAGAGTTCGAGCTGTGATCATTGCCAAGGGAAGTCACACCCGGTATTAGTGTGCCCTGGCATCCTTGTCATCAACAGCTTGATTGACAGTATGCAGAGAAGAGTTCGAGCTGTGATCACTGCCAAGGGAAGTCACACCCGGTATTAGTGTGCCCTGGCATCCTTGTCATTTAATGTGGGAATATATGCTGTTCATATTTATTGTAAAAGATCAAAGTTTTTATTGTGTCTTTCTCAAGCTATCGAAGTGCGGCAAGTCTTTTGGAATTTAGTGTATAAGTGTTGAAATACATTCTAAATGATTAAATAGATTATTTCTAAATTTCAAAATGAGTAGAAAATCAATTGAAATATATGTTAAATACTTGAACAAGATCTACGAGGTAGCCAGTAGCCGCTGCGAAAGAAGATATGTCATGCTGGTAAGACGTCGTAGTCGACTTGACGGCAAAATAAGCGGGACAATTATACGAGCGCAGGTTCATAAGGCAAAATATGCTATCGCGTAAGTTACCAACTTAGAACACAAATTACCTGCAGAATTGTAGGGGCATGGCATATGCATGATTAATCCCTGCACTCAAATGAGAAAACTATTTCGACTTATGCAAGTGTTAATACATGTGAATGATTGTGTAAAAATATCTGTGGTTACAGCTTTTTAATAAACTCTAAAAAATTTCAAATCGCAACAATAAGTTCAGGCTTAACAATTTTCATGAACAAAAAAAATTGATAAAGAAGTTCTGATTAAATTCGCAACAACTTTGATGGATAACAAAATGCGGCTCGTAGATAATTACCAATCAGATGAAAGCTAAGCAATCGTGAATCATACAGATTTAAGTTTATTTTGTTTGACGTTGATAGAAGAGAGCTCTTCTTTTTTCTCGCTGGCTCTTCTTCGCATAGTATCTGATTTCGACATTAAGGTTCTTTTCAGGTTTAAGGTTCGACATAACATTCTTTTCAAAATTAAGTGCTTTGTGTTAGATGATATGTAGACCTTTTCAATACTTTAACATGCAACATATTCAAATTGATGACTTCATCAAAATTAGGGTTTTCAAGGCATTGAATTTGTCTTTTAATAAAGTGCAAGTCTGCGACTGAAAAGTTTAAGGCAAAGGGGTTGTCAAAATCCAAAAGGATTTGGCATCGGTTCTTATCAGTAGGCCTACTTGTCTCCAGGACACCAAAATGCGTGATCCTCTTCGAACAGCAGAAATCATACGTACAACAAAACTGGTGAAGTGTTGACATCGGTTTCAGCTATGAAATGTATTGAAGATGAAGAAGTAATATTCGGATGAAGAAAATGAAATTCATGCTTTTAAAGAACAGTAATTCAGACGATTATCTGTGTATCGAACCGCTGTCAAAACGATTGGAAAGCAAAGATACAATGGTGGGTGATAATGAGGACCTTTCAGATGAAGATGCGAATAGTAAGGAAGATGCTAAACTTCCCATATATATCAGATTTGAAACTGGACGACTGGGCTGCTGAAAAATTCGAATAAAAGCAGACCGTACATTGGTCAAGTAGAAGAGATAGACTATGATGTACGGAGCAGTCTTCCTGCTACATGAAGGAAGCAAAATTCGTCCAGGGCAATGTGAGAACTCATGCTGTTTTAGAAAGGCTTGTCGATCTGCATAATTATAAGGTAACTTGGGTAATTTTTAACCGACAGTGCGAAAGAGAAAATTCTCAGGTCAAAGCTGACTCGAGATAGAAATACCCCTCATTTGATTTCCTAGTTTCTCAGGCATGGAATTTTTCTTTAGAGCCATTCTTCATGATGTCATAGAGATCATATTTCACGCAGTTCTAAATTTGTGATAAACGGTCCTGATAATACGACGTTTTTCACCCGACAATTCAACGAAGTCGCCATTTCGACTGAATCACGACAATTCAGAATGGTCATTTCTGTAGGAGACCAACACAATTATCATTTAACCTACCAGTGATAACAAATATTGCAGCAGCTGAACCGTAGCAGCATGCAATGATAGTCATCCTGACCGAACAAGCTTCTAATTGTATTTTTTGATATTTTTCATGCGGTGCTACCATCTTCAAAAACTATACTTATACCCATTTCACCCTACTGTTGGGGTGAAATGGGTATGCACTACATCTTTTTAAAAGCGTATAATTTACACAATGACCAGAAATATTTTCTTGAGCAATGAGGGTATTCGTGTAGAGCTGATGCACAGAATTTCAGGTGGCAATGAGAGCATGGAAAAAATCTTATGAATTCTTTAGAAGCTGCCTATTCCATTCCCACCCCGCCTTATTTTCTGTGATTATAAGCGTCAAATTTTTGAATTATTTTTTTCACCAATTCTTCCTTTTATCAAGACTTTCAAGTTGAGATCGTCAAGTCATGTCGACATGGTAATTTTTTGTTGTAAACAACCAGTGCTTTTTCCAGTACAATCTCCATATCAGGGATTGATAATATCGCAATGCCTGCTTCAGTGGTTTGTGTCTCAGGCGAAGATGAAGCAAAATTGTTGAAAAATGACCTTTTTGGAGTTTGACACAGCAACTTTCTAAGGGTGCTGCATATACACTATGAGTTGAAAAACAGAATCCTGTCTAAGGATCTTTCAGAACGAGGACTTCATTTCAGTGGTGGCATATCGCGACTACATGAAATAGATGTCACATGAAATGTGAACATACATTCAGGGTTGGGGTGAGTTGGCACATGGTGCGATGGGGAGAGTTGTCATATTAGCTGATGGGTAGAGCTGGCCTAGTTTTTAGAAAATACCTTCCGCTGGGTATCAAAGACATTTTAGGTGGCTCTTATCTTCCATTTAAGTGGATGACCGACCAGCTATAGGCCTACATTAGCGGAGACCATGGTTAGGACATTTTCAATCCTGGTAATAGTTTCATAAGTTATAGGCCAAATGAGGTCACAAGGTCAACTGAACAGACATCAGAAATTTACATAAGTTCACGGATTCATTTCTTCCAACTGAAGCCGAAGGTACACTAATGAATGACGCATCATGCTCTTGTCAGCTTTCGTCGTCATGATCATTACCAGTATTGATGACGGCGTCCATATGCTTCCAAACATGGAGTTAGACGATGATTGAACAAAAAATCAGTTGTACTGTTCCTGTTGTCTTCTTTCGTATAAAGTGTTGACTAAGTAAATCAAAGAGTATCTTCTCTCGGATGTTTTCTGCTGATTTCGTTACACAAGCACCTCCACATGCCATGTCTCCCCACCCCCAATGCCAACTCACCCTACCGTTATATATGTATTATAATATAACATGATTTTATGTAATATGATATATCTTGGAAAGACTTGATGAATTAATCCACGTCAAGGTAGACATAGGGTTGTGTGTTAATCAATCCACATAGAGGTAGATATAGGATTTTCTAACTGAACTAATCCACAAAAATACGATAAATCACATCATCATGAATACCGAGCATCTCCGAATGTCCTTTTCTGGTCAGTGATCAGTACCCTACATGCGGATGCTATTATCTGTGCTCATGACCTAGAAATATCAACATATTGTGAATGAAACGAAGACAAAAGTCAAATGAAATATAATAGACAATGGAAGGGAAAAATCCACAGCAACTAGCTTGAGTAGAAGATAACCGATTGTCTCTGCATGAATGTATCTCGATTGAACAATCGATCGTGATTACATTGACCACAGTTCCTGCCGCATTCAAGCTCCATAACTTATATGCACTCTTCAATAAAGAGATAATTTTTAATACCTAAATACTTGCTCACATTTCGATGGCTAAGCGTGCGGACAAGACACTCGACTGTCTTGTCCAACACTGACATATCACTAGCAATAAGAAGTCACACGGACATCATGCCACTTAACGCAGCAGAATCACACAGCAAAATATCTTACCGCTTTCAAAGCAGATAAAAGATCCTTTGTCATAGTCAAAAAATAAGATTAATCTTGAAAACTATCACAGGATTATCACCGTTTGCCTGTAATTATTGAAAACGAAAGCATCAACTGAAAGTTTTACCAAATTAAAAGTACTGTATTCCAAGAATTTTTTATCACAGGCAAAAGCGATAGTTAAAAGAAAAAAGTGTATTCCTGCAAACAGTTTGCGCATGTAAATTTGGCTTCCTCAGATACATCGCATAAACGTCGAAGTGCTTGCAAAACTCTTTATGAAAGAATTATTTAATTCGATCATTTATAATTAGAAAACTATAATTTAGATTAATACAGACCGATCATCACCCAGTTCGAGTACTCCATGAACAAGGCTTGGACAAGACATCTCAAGTAATGTCTGATGAACTTTTTGCTTTACGCTTGACAATCGACTAACTTCAATTGTCATTTTCAGTGATCTTTGGTCGTGTGCACCTCACGCGGAATTTTCAATCTTTGCATATTTCTACATGCATAGAGACACTTTTAATACTATAGACATCGAACACCAACAAATAGGACCTTAATGCTTGATGTTCGATGTCTGTGGTTAATACATACATTAAGACATGTGTCTCCGATCTCTGCTTCAATCAAATGCAGAGCAGGCCTACAAATCCCAAAGTCATAGCAAATAATCAGCGTCGTTAATAATACAGGAATTCAATTTTTTAATCAGTCTAAATCTTGGCACAAGGAACAAGAATATTGCATGAAGCAACAGTTTGATTAGGAAATTTTCTGCATCTCGTGCGAAAAAGACCTTGAAGTAATGTATTTTAATTCGTGTTTAAAGTTACTAGAAGTTGACACAGTATTTCAGTTTGACCGGCTGATTGTCTGCCGAAGATATTAAAACCTGGAAGAGAAACCTGTGAGTTGAAGTGGATAAACTGGAAATGATAGTCAACCTTACCGTTGACATCATTCGATGTTCACAAAATTGCGAGTAGTAGTTTTGAATCTGGGAAAGAAATTATATAAATTTCAAGTTGCTATTTGCTACTGATCACTGTAACCAAAAGGTTAATTAATTAACGAAGTACAATTTATCAATATATTTGTCGAATGATTACGGCTGCAATTCAGCTTCCTTTCTAGAAATCAATAATTGCTGCGATTGTAGCATTTGCAATGACCTACTAAAAAGTAAGTATGCTCGAAGAAACTGCTGTGTAGTGCACCAGTCATCTGCGTTCATTGTGAAGAACATTACATAAAAACAGCAAAGATGTTTAAAGTAGGGCATCAAGGCATGAGAAGAAGTAATGAAAATATGAGCATCACCAGCGCCATATATCAACATGTAGAGGATAAATACAACGGAGGGGACAACATACGAAACTTCCAGGTGGTTTCATTTTTAAACAGCTCAACATGATACATAGCAGTAGCAGAAACTAAAGCAATCACAAACTTGAAAGCCCACAATAAACAGAAAATGAATTGCCGCATTGCAGAATGACCGCACAGTTAAACATGCATATATCTACACAGACATCACTATTCTTGATATCACTCACTATATATTTTTACATGGCCTAACTCTGACGATATCATAAGCTGAATTTGAATTCAGCATCGAATTACTGTACATCAAGCAACAAGTGGTCATGAATAGAAAGTACCATGAATACTATGCATGTTGAGGAAATGGCCTATTCGTGTAACCAAATCAACTTTGCTACGCTGCATCCCGCGGAGGGTGAAATTTAGTGAACCGATTAAGCGTAAACACTGGTATATGTAGCATTGCAGCACTTCTATTTCATACTGTGCTCTGCAATGAACTTATCAGTGACTGACATCTTCTAGGGAGCTTTTGTGGTGACATCGGCTCGTGAGAAATTGGAAAATCCCTGTAGTTATCTATGTACAGCACGACGAAGTGGCATTCATAATATGAAACCATGAGCAAAGCCATGAAGCTGCAACTCGGCACTCGAAAAAAACTAGCAGTCGAATAATCGACAAAATATTCTTCAAAAAGTCGTGAATCAGTTGATGAATGAAGGAAGAAAGAAAAATAGTTAATTAGTCAATGCTACATCGAACGGTATATGACAAAACGTCTGCACGAAATCAAGTAAAACAAAGCATTCCAAATGATGTCGTCGCTATTGCCATTGTATTTCAGTCGCTTATCGAACGAAATGGTGCGACACAATTAATGTAAAATCAAAATGATCTCTGTCGTCTGGTCATTTACGAATTAAATCCTTTGAATGTATGCCTACGTAACTCTGTACATGCCTGCAAAAAATCGATCAGTTGTTGCAGTTAACTCAAATACTTGTTGGAATTTTCCTTTACCAAGTGCATGGGCTGATTTGATGATGGAGCTAGACAAGTTGCGGGAATCATATAATGTGGTGATGCCAGGTTGTGATCATCTCATTGGTGTCACGGTGATTTTGCAAAAAAATAAATGGCTTTAATTATTTCTCTGTGTGGAGCAAACTGGATATATTGAGGACCATCCTCTGCTTAAGTCAATATTTCTAGGTTTTCTTTTCTCGTTAATAGCCTCCTGTTATGGTAGCAATGACTTCAAAGTTGAAGCTGCACCTTTATCAGGTTTCCAATGATGCAACTAGATCTCAGATGTAATGTAATGTAATGAAAGCCATAGAATTTCAGAGTCTAAACTCACTAAATAGAGATAAAGCATCTATAGTTGTTTCAGTTTACAACCATTCAGTGGTGTTTAGTGAAGTACGAGTATACGATAGCACGGAAGCCGGCAACGCCTATTATGTATTTTGGTTCTCTGCTGTATGTGTATTCGCTGACTATCCATGTCTCGTAACTTAAAATCCTCTTCTTGTCAGGCACCATCAAAGAAAAACACATGTTAATCCAATTGTTCGCCTATCGCAGTTTTTTTGGGGAAGTGGATTTTTCTATGTTTTCGCTTATTTAGTTAAAAATATTAAATCAAGGGCCATAATTTTTGACATGGAATGTTTTCAGGTCATTTCCTATCATTTTTATACACCCTTGTCTATGAAGCTATGCTCATTCAGATTTAGCAGGCCTGCGAATGTCAGCAAACACAAGCATTTTGAGCAATCCAGGGTGTCAACTCGATCCTATATTCCTATATTTGTCCTATATTTTTTTCATTTATCGTATATATCCTATATTTCTAAATTGAAAACCAATCATAATGGAGTTAAGGCATTTATTCACGATTTATGTAAGTATTAATGAATGAATTGAGCCTTGATGTATAATTACTCACATACTCGTACTTGTAGGATGAATGATATTATAAAAATTATTCTAATCGATGTTTGTATGCAAATATTGAAGATGTCACAACATCGCAAGCTGTAAATAAATTTACATATAGAATGGCTGATAACAGGAGGTAATTTCTCATAGTTAATGAAAACAATTGCGACTCTCCTTAACTGTTTATTGCCGAAAAATGAAATTACGCTAAAAATATGTACATATTTTTTCGCGTAATTTTCTTTTTTCTGCAATTACAGGAAATCAAATTGCCCTGTGCAGACTCGGGGCTGTGACGAATAAGTCTGCTGCTGCACCCTTGCATGTCGTAAAAGGCGACTGATAGGACTAAATTTTCATAATCCCTTTAAAATATAGAATCAGTGTGATTGCAAGTAGGGAATTTAATATAGGTTATGTTATGTCGCTATATATCCAATTCAGTCATAAAATACTGATTGAACATAAAATTTCTATTCATTCGAACAATCTTGAACGATTTAGGCCTGCATGTAACATAAGATTTCATATGCATTATATTTGTCATATACGTGTATGTGCCTTTTGTCGATGCATGTACGCACATGTGTGCTTACAAAATGCTTTCTTTGTAGAAACCGGTTTGGTATACAAAACTCTACCCGAATAAGTCCACGCGATGCCGAAAGCAAAGACAAAGTTTCAGGAACACTGGTTGAAAGAAAAGGATAGACATGGCCATTTATTAAGCAAATGGTGCGTTCGAGGAAAGATAAACATCATGCATTGTGTCTTGCCTGTAACAAGCAAATTGGTTGCGATAATGCAGGTTTATCACAAGTAAAGCAACATGCTGAAACTCAAGGACACGTGAAACTCTTCAAATCAACATCTGATTATGTTCAATCAAGGATCAAACTTCAACCTCAATCTAGTTCCTCTACAAAGTCAAGTTTGGGCATCAGTATAATTAACGACGACGTCACAGCGGCTGAAGTAATTTGGGCAGGAAAGAGTGCAGTTTCGAACTATAGTTTCAGGTCATCCGATGGAATTGCTGAAGCTTTCCAAGCAATGTTTAAATGTCCAATAGCGGAAAAGATGACATTAAGTAGGACAAAAATGTCATACCTGTATTCTGACGGCCTTAGTCCAGTATTTAGAGAAGAGATGGTAGCCGATTTAGTTTCGTCAGGAGGCGCTTTCTCTCTACAATATGACGAAACAACAAATGTTCAAGTGAAAAAACAGATGGACCTTTTACTGCGATACTGGTCAATGGAGCACAACGAAGTTTGGTGCCACTATTATAAGTCTCTATTTTCTGGTCACGCCCATGGAGAAGTTGTCGCTGAAGCATTAATGAAGTCGATGAAGTTTGATAATGTGCCAATAAGTAAGATGGTCGCTCTCGGAAGTGATGGCCCAAATGTAAATAAAACAATATGGAGAAAAATGGAAAAAAGAGTGAAAGACGAGGGCAATAATGGATTGATAGATATCGGTACATGTAATGTTCATGTTATACACAATGCCTTTGCTAAGGGACTATCCGAGTATGGCGGCGATGTTGAGCAGCTAGCCGTGGACTTGTTCAGCTTGTTCAAATACTCTGCAGCAAGAAGAGAAGATTTCAAAGAAAAAGATGTTCCATCAACATACTAACACACGCTGGTTGTCAATCGGTCCAAGTATTCGACGGATCCTCGATCAATGGACTGGAATATGTCAATTCATTGATTCATTGCAGAAAGATTCGAAAAGCACTCCGAAAAGTATTGCCTTTAGAAGAACAGCCACGGCCCTTGGACCACTGAAGCAGGCAACACGTGTTCAGTTGCACTTTTTGGATTGCACTGTGAAGATCTTCGAAGAATTTTTGAGATCTTTTCAGTCAAAAGAGCCAATGGTTCATCGATTATATGATGATATGTGCGCACTTCTGAAAACTTTGTTACTTCGATTCATCAAACCTGAAAAGCTGAAAGGAAAAGATGGAGTTGATTTAGCTTCTGTCGATCTTTCTAGGTCTCACCAACTTTCTGATGATGATATTTCAATCGGAGAACCCGCCAGAAAAGCTCTAGTAAAGCTAACAATGGACCAGCAAGCCAAATCATTGCTCGGTATGCGGGATTGTTTTTGTGCAATAGCATCATATCTGAAAACCAGGCTTCCCCTCGACAACAGAATTTTAAAATGTCTCGGATTCCTCAATCCACAGAAGACAAATATCGCCAATGTTGAAGATATCGCTCATGTGGCTGGAAAGTACGAGTATTATGCTTGGGTGATGACATGAAATTATTCTCATCCATTAATCGCGTGGACCATTTCTGGCGAGAAATTTTTATGTTAAAGCGGTCCGATGGTCACCTCAAATATCCTTGTCTGACTGATGTAATCAAAACTGCCTTGGTTATTCCACATGGAAATGCAGATGTGGAAAGGGGATTATCTGTAAATAATTCATTTGTAACCGCAGGGCGATCTCTGCTCAGTGAGACAGTCATAAACGGTGTCAGAGCAACGAAAGACATGGTACAGTTTTGTGACTCTGAATTGAATCGACCAGAAAAATTGCCCTTGACAAAGAAAATAATCACCGCCGCAAGAGGAGCTCATTCGGAATACGTCATGAGGCTGGAAGCTGATCGCAAGAGAGAAGAAGAAGAGAAGCAAAGAAAACAAAAACAGAAAGCTGAGATAGAACTAATTGAGAAAGAGCGGCAACAATTGAAAGAAAAACAATCAAGCCTCCAGGAAAAAGAAGAAAAACTTATTTTAAAAGAAAAGAAAACGAATGATGCGCTTGCAGCGGCACATGAACTTTTGAGTGATGGAAACAATAAATTGAAAGATGCATTGAAGAATGGAAATCTACAGTATGCGGCAACTGCACACTTGATGATAGACACTGGAACTCAAAAAACAAAAGAATTGACTACTACTCTCGAGGAAGTGAGACATAAGCAGAGAAGCTTAACTAACAAAAAGCGCAAACTCTTCGATAAGAATCTCAGTCTGCTGGAATCGGTCAAAAAGTTCAAACCCGGTAATGCTGAATAATGGATTTGATTGTTTGAAACACAGATTAGTGAAATAACATTTTCTTTTGATAGCGTGTATTTTATAGTGACTTTCTTGACTTTCTATGACTATTTTTTTCAATTTTTTATTGGTTTAACTACCTGGGGATGTCCTACATTTTGAAAACCTCAATTTTGCATGTAATCGTTTTTATAATAATTTTTTAGCTGAGGAGAGTATCCTGTGGTCACCATATTTGTTATATACTCGTAGTTATGTGGTCACACCATTCGAAATTTTCATTCAAGATTTGTTAGTTGTGACATTTTGTAAAGATTTTTTTATCGTTCCATTGTTGAAATTGTTTTTACATTTATTTGTTAACTAATAGTATGAAAAATATGTTTGTGGAGGAACGGGATGGCTGTGAGGGGTATGGTGGAGGCCATCAAAAAAAAATAAATAAATAAAACATTTGTGTACAATGATGTGTGTTATTTTTTTGAGATGGTAACCGATTTAGTCTTGACAACTTGATGAAATACTCTACAATTTATTATCATTGACTTATTAAATCGAATTTGAGGTGAAATACGTAGGATATTTTACATAATGCGAAATCAAAAATAAGAAAAATTGGATATTTTATAATATTGTGTACTTAAATTTGATCCTATATTTTTTGTTTCTCCGATCCTATATTCCTATATTTTCTGGATTATTTCGAGTTGACACCCTGGCAATCCAATTCACATTTTACCGCATTCTCACATACATTGCCGATCAGAAGCATGATAATAACACATGCACATCGTGGGAAATAACCTGAAGACATTGTGGTTTTCTTTGATCGTGTCTGACTAGAAGAGGAATTAGATAGAAGTCGGCAGACGCGCTGATTCGTAGTAGGCACATGGTTTACAAGATTCTGTGAAAATCTCATTTTCGGACCGATCATTACCTAAATTTTGATAGATGGACTCGCACCTTTCCGTGAACGGTTGCCTCAAGTCTAGTATTTGACACCTTAAATTGTTCATCAGTTCCACCAAGGAAGGTTTCATGCAAATTATACTGAATTCAAAGCTAGTGAGATGATTACCGGGTGACGAAGACATCAATCATTAGTAGGCCTACTAGTCTCGGGTCATGAAGGATTTCATACGTCTATCATAGCTTTTGACGGCTCAGGGTGTAAACGCGGGGAAAATCAGGGAAAACCGGGAAAATTGGTTTCTGGAAAACGGAGAAAAGAAAACCAGGTAAAATCAGGGAATTTGGAAATTGGGAGCAGTAAAGATCAAATAACTGATGAGAACATTAACAAAATTGAATGGTGTATATATAAAGAAAAATTAGAAATTCTATATTTTCCATGGTTTTGATATCAACATCACTCTATATCGTTTGAAGATGTGATCAATGCTTGCAAATTATGGAAAAGTATGGTCAAGCATTTATAATTTTAATTTTAAAGCATGACACGTCTACTTTATTAATATTCAGTAATTTGTACTGTTTTCAGACAAGGAGGCAAGTTGCTTTTGTGCTTTCTTAGTTTGTTGCTGCGCTTTTCTCCGAAGCTGCGTTCAGATCCACTCTGGTGGGTGGGAAAGCTGCTTTTAGAATGTCCGGACGGAATGTGCATACTCAGCCGAGGAAATCTGGATCCCCGGCATTAGGACGGGTGCTTCGTTTTTTTTTTTATCCGACATGCGCCGTTGATGTGAGCTTGATCAGGTTGATCGGCCTTCGCCTGTCTCAATGGGCGAGTTGCCTCTGGAGATTATTCAGCAGGTTCAGCACTTTCACGCCTTCTGCGTTCATTAGCAGTACATTTAAGACTCAGATGACACGGTTTGAAGTATGGAATGTTGCGTGACTCATGAAAATGCATCGCGGACGAATGGATGTTCACGGTAGGTATTGGATTGAAGACAGGGCAATGACAGGGTGCTTGACTTCTAAATTTCCTAGGCATGCTGCTTCCTGAGTTGCACAAAGCTCTTGAGGTAGATGTCGAGGACAATTCTAAACTCCTGCAGGTGGTAATGGATGATCAAAATGTCAAAATCGCAACACATCATCTGTTTGACAGGGTTCCTACCGGTCCTGGAAAGCCTGGAAATCCTGGAAAATGAAACCGGCACCTGGAAAGCCTGGAAAAAGTTTATTTGAGTCAAGTATAGGCCTACTTTATCTTTGAAGTCAAACTCATTTGCATGTTGATTGAAAAAATAAATGATGCCGCAGTAAAAAAAAGCTATGTTCTGACGAATTGACTTTTTTGTCATTCCAAACTTGAAAATGTTTTTTCATGATGTGCAGCATTTTCTTACATTCTTTACTCGTACACTGTTCCCATTCCAGGTAGATGTATGTGCGTTGGAGAGGAATGAATAACTATTGAAGGCTCTTCTAAGTCTGAATGACTGAACTAGGGGATTCGGTTAATATTCGAAGTCAACCTGATGACTTCTTATGATGATTGGTTTTGAATCGCGAATGCATTCTGAGAAATTACGTGAACCCTTGACTGACTGAAATGCTAACAGACTCATTGTTCATTCAAATTGATTTGATGTGTAGACTGGCTACTCCATGAATTAAAGTATGCAGACTTCTATATTTTGTTTTGATGCCTTCGTTACTCGTTGCGTTTGACTGTTCATACATCGTTGAATGTTTGCCTCATGTACCAAATTGAGTTGGAATTTTTGGACAATTTCTCACAATTTTTGAGAGCTTATTTTCGATTCGCATATTAACATCATTGACAAGTAAGTAAATGAAAAAATATATATTATCCGGATAAAATGAATTGAATTGGACGCGCCATAATTCTTGGAAAAGGTGGCGCCAATTGTCATGACAAAGTACAACACGCTATTCGTCATCTAGCTCGACGCGGTGGCATTCAGCGTATATCCGGTCTGATGTACGAATAGAAACCCGCAGAGTTCTCGTGGTCCTCTTCGGGAGCGTCATCCTCGATGAATCCTCCTACACTGAGTATATGGGAGGAAAACTGTCACCGCCATGCATGTCGACAACTCCCAAGAACATTGGGGCCGAATTCTCAACGGTTTCAGTAAAAAAAGTTGATGATGAAATTGTTTTTGTATTGAATTTTTATTTTTAGCGATGTTTTTGCTACTTTATCCCTTGCATTCTCAAATAAATGTTGATCTTTCACCACTTAATTTTGGTACCGTAGTCATTAATTCTGAAATCATGGGCTCAGAAATGTATGATGGCATAGATTGCAATGGCCCTCGGATTTACGAAAGGAACCTCTAAAATATTCTATTGTTGAAAAAAATTCAAGTATGATCCGCATGCGTTACATCGCTTCGTTCTCTGATCAGTTTGCATCACAACGCATGAAATTAATCCAGCCTATGCACGTACTCGTATCTCTCTAATTATTGCATAATGAGTGGCAGAAAAACTTGGACTACTGTTCATTGAGACTATTATGTTTGGTTCAATCCCTTTATCACCATAAGCCATCGGCCATAATTTCTAAAAATATATATTTCTTACTACACATGGTGATGAACCTCTATCACAGACGAATATCCGTATTGATCATGTACATGTACGACGTATACTTTGTCACGCAGTAGTTATCATACGGCTGTTGTTTAATGCATTTTTAGATACTCGTGCACATTTATCCTTGCTGCTCATTCATTCTTCAGTGATAATGTCTATTCTTAAGATCTACCTTGCATGAAATTTTATGTCCGTAAAACATTTGCTTTTATGAAGCCATTAAATTTTGACATTTTTATGTTTTAGATGGGTAAAACAACCTTTCAATCAGATTGGATTGACTCACAAATTCATCCTGAATGGACCTCTTGGTTACGCCCAGTTAATGGTGATTCTCATCGTGCATTTTGTAAGGCATGTAGCAAATCGTTCGATGTAGGAAATATGGGGAGAAGTGCCGTGAGCAGTCATGCCAAGCAGTGTGGTCATAATACAAAGTTGAAAAACATGATGAAATCCCCTTTCTTCCGTCAACGTGAATTCGTAAGTCAACTGCCTACCAGTGACCAATCGACAAACCAACAATCAACAGCGAGCTCTCAGCAATCAACAGCCTGCTCTCAGCAATCGACAGCGAGCGATCGACATGTTACGAAAGATCAGGAAATGGTAGATGACCCTCAAGCTTCAAATTCCTTAGCCTCATCAACTGCATCAGTATCTGCATTAGATAAGTGGAGAAAGAGCGCAGCTCATAAATTTGAAGTGACTAAAGCAGAAATCATTTTGGCTATGGACTCCGTTAAAAAGCATCGTTTTCATCATTCTTCGGATGACCAAGGGGACATATTTCGGGCAATGTTTTCCGACAGCAGGATTGCAGAAGATTATTCGATGGCTGAAGACAAGCTTGCATATACCATTACATTCGGATTGGCGCCATACTTCCACAAGGAGACACTAATCCGAGTCAAACGTGCTGCTGAATTCGCCATTTCGTTCGACGAAGCACATAATAAAGTGATTCACAAAGGTCAATTTGATTTGTGGATGCGCTATTTTGATGACGTTTCCAATCACGTCAAATCAGAATACTTCACATCGATCTTTTTGGGTCACAGTAGATCAAGCGATCTCATGAAAAGCGTTATTGAAGGCACGTCTGGTATGGATTTGAAATTCCTTGTGCAAATCAGCATGGACTTGTCATCAGTGAATTTGTCATTCATGCGCGACTTTCTCAAGGAATTCGAGGCGAAATTTGACAAATCTTTGTTGGAAACAGTTGTCTGCAGTCTTCATGTTGTTAGTGGCTCTATAAAGCATGGACACAAGGCTTCAGATTGGAAAGTGGAAGCGTTTTTGAAGGCTCTCTATGAACTCTGGAAACGAAGAGCGGAATACACAACCATAACAGGTTCGAATAACTTTCCAAAGAAATTTTGTGCCACTCGTTGGACCGAAAATGTAGGAGCATGTCAAAGGGCAATAGAGATATTTCCACATGTGAAGAAGTTCTGTACCCACGTATAGCCAAAACCAAACATTCAAGCATTTGACACTGTTCAAAAAACAGTCATTGACTCCTTTTCAGAAGCGAAGCTTCATTTCTTCCGCACACTTGCAGATGATTTTGAGCCATTCCTTCGGAGATTCCAAAATGACAGACCAATGTTCCCTTTGTATTCATTCTTGTTGTCGTTGCTAAATGGCGTCCTAAAGAGATTCGTCAAATCAGAGGTGCTGACTGATGCCGGAGCAAATTTTGTGAGACTCAAGGCACTCGATCTGAAAAGTGATGAAAACCTGAAAATGGCAACCCAGACAGACGTTGGTTTCGGAGCGAAACGCACGATTCCTCCGAATCCAAAGCCCATGGAAAAGCTGAACTTCTACTGACAATGTCAGGCATTTCTATGTGGCGTTGCACAGAAAATCATTGAACGTAGTCCTCTTCAGCATCCGCTAGTCCGAGGAGCATCAGCTTTGTCTCCATCCACTATCTGTGATAACACTAGGATTGTTTGTGAAAAGCGATTTGACATAGTTCTCAACTCATTTCTGGACAAAAAGCTAATTTCTGTTTCTGAGGCCGACTCTGCAAAGAGTGAACATGCCGACTTCATATCAAACTCAAATGTACGGACTCGACTGGAACGTTTTGACTTGAATGAGGATAGACTTGATGATCTGTATGTAAATCTGATCAAAACGAATCACAATTGGAAATTTTTATGGCTGATTGTTCGGAGGTTACTGATTCTTTTCCATGGACAGGCTGCAGTCGAGTCAGGATTCAGTATAAACAAAGATTTACCTCTGGAAAACATGAGTGAAACATCAGTAATTGCTCAGCGCGTCGTTTACAATGCTGTGAATAATGGTTTCCTCCAAAGTCCAATTACGACGGAAATGGTTGAATCCGTCCGATATGCCTCAAAACGTCGAAAACTCCACCTGATTGAGCAACATGAGAAAGAGAATAAGGAGAAAGAAGCAAAGAAGCGGAAAAATGAATTGGATATCGAACTGCAATCCATCGAACATGAAAGTGCAAGATTACAAGACCACATTAAGGAACTGAACGAGAAGGCTACTGCTTTAAAAGCAGCGAAATTGCAACTTCAGTTTCATGATTTCAAATTTCGAAGTGGCATGCATCAACTACTAATTTAATTACAATCGATTAACCCTTTCTCATTTGCTGTCAAATCGTTGTTGTCAACCATCTTAGCACATATCATAAGGAAATGCATACTTTATACCTTGGCTTAATATCAACTTAACATATCCTGTAGGTTTTCTATAGTCAATTCATCTCGATTTTTACAAACAAATCAAAGTTGTGAAGCCATAAATTACGTAGACAAATAGGCAAATGATGACAAAATTACGTGAAGTCAGTAGTCACCACATGCGTCTTTCTACTGCTCCAATCAGCAAAATTGATGCACTCTGATCGATGAGTATGGCAACTTTAAAGTGGTAAATCAACTGTGCGAAAGGGTTAATGATCTTCACCCCAGCTTCTCAGATAGTATACCAAAGTACGGTCCTCGTTCTTGAGGCATTGCTTTAAATTTTCGTTTGTTATATTCCCATTGTACGAAGGAGATGAAGTCGTTTTCCCATTTTTTGCTGTTATCGTTATTGGCGATTAGAATATATTTACATGATTGTTTCGAGGAATTCCATGTGTATCTCAATTTACATTTATATGTATGAAGCACTAAGCTTGAGGATGTTTTAACCTCACAAAGTTTTTATGATGTTATCTTACTAGAAAAGCTTTTTACAATAATTCTGGCAAAACAAAAATTGAAATTTTATGAAGTAACAGACTCGTTTTTCATGTCCTAATGTAAGATGTATACACTAATATTTTGATTGCATTGGGGTGTCCTATCGAGGTAACTTTCGTGCGTCTAGCGATGCTGATCTTGTTTATCTATTGGCAATAGATCTTAGGACTGGCTACTAATTCTGATCTGATGGACATCTTCATGACATACTTATTTTGAATAACTTTCAATGGGCTGCTGAAGCTCTGTACATTCTTTCTCAACATGATTTTTGTTTTATATGGTTTGCATATTATGAATAGGGCTACAGCAATTTTTTCGCATGAGCTGACGGTTCTCGCAAATTTCACATATTTCGTTCGTTTCATCTGTAAGTTGCTTAAAACAATCAACAATCGTGAAGAAATATCATAACGATCGAAAATGATCTGAAAATTACATGTAGGCCCCATATATGCGAAGTAACTAAATTTCCTTAATTGATTGTGGCATACGGGAGGTGATAATGCATCTTGAAAATTTTAAGAAAGAAGCCAAGTCTCTCCCAATAGTTTTTCCACCTTGTAATAAAAAAGATAAGGTAAAATTATGTACAATGGCAGACGTTTCATGACTTACTCACGGCCTCAGTGCCAGTAAATTCAGTAAAAGCAGAATTGATGGGTTTCGAGGGGATATAGATCCGACACCTTATGATGAATCCTGGAATTTCTTTGAATGTATATCCTGGAAATGTCCTGGAAAATGGTTTCCCAGATCCAGTAGGAACCCTGGTTTGAAGAATCCCGTGAACATGATGATACATAATTTTAGGACATTGGAAGTTGCTCCCTGCACATAGACGGTGTTCTGCGAACTGGAGCCAAAAACATTGAGGTGATGAAATTACTGCGAAGTTGTTGGGAAGTTTTTAAAGATCTTTCGTCTCGTTTAGTCGACTATCGACATTTCGCAATGCCTCAAACGTGCCACCTAATTATTGTGCGACTCGATGGGTTGAGAACGTGATCATCGAATGATTGCCAAACTGGCGAGCATATGTCGAAAATATCAAGAAGAAACCTGACTCGTCGTCCTACATGAATATGAAGGAAATGTTGAAAGATCCACTGCTCAAGGCCGAATTGTGCATTTTCTTTACGATAAACAAGGAATTTGAAGTTTTCTTGAAGAAATTTCAAGACGACTAGCCCATTGTACCATTCCTGTTTGAAGCCCGAGAGAACATCATAAATTCGCTGTCGAAACGGTTTATCAAGCCATGCGTTATGATAACCTGTTAACAGTTCAAAAACTAAAGCTTCTCATGATAGAAGAAAATCTTGTGCAACTGAAATCAAATGACTTAGATTTTGCAGCGATACCAGCCTTAAGATTGTCAGGCTGAGGGGACATACATAGGAAATTTCTTCGAAGTGCTTGGAATTCTTAAATGCTATTTTGATGCCTTTCCAACATCCATAGTTCGAGGGGTTATCTTGCTTGGATCCATTGATTTTGGCCTCAGATTCCAAACGGAAATTGATATCATTAGAGAAGACTTGGATGAACTGGTAGGAAAAATGCATTATAATTTGATTCGAGGCAGATCGGATCAAGAATCAGCACATATTTCTGACATCAACAATCTCACTTACAGATGTTCGACCAAAGAAAAGATAGACTTGATAACTGCTTACTCCATTGATTTGAAAGAGGTATTTCTTCTCCTAAGCCTGAACGATTGAATCAATCTTTGTTTGAGCTATGGACAGGCTTCGGTGGGAAGAGGATCATCGGTCAATAAAGAGATGATCGTAGAAAATCAAAAAGAGAATTGAGTCTCTTATTGCGCAAATAACAGTCAAACATTATACACGCGCTTTGTATGACGAGTATGCTCGTAATTTTGAAGTGTCCAAGAAACTGATTTTGTCCTTTCGAAATTCAGCTGCACGATATGGAGAACCTAGAAAGGAAGAGGAGCGGAACCAGAAGTCAAAAGAAGCATTCTGAATGAAAAGAAGAGGAAGACTTCAGAAATCAAAGATGGATGATGAAAAGAAGAAACTTTTGTTTAGATAGATCGGATTGACCAAGATATCTTCTCTTTGATGAAATAGGCTTTTACATTTTTATTTTGCAATGATCCTGTCCGTAATCACGGTATTGTTCTTCATGTAAATTTGTTCAATAATTTTTGCAATATTTTGTTACTTCCCAAAAATTGGTAGATGCTAATCTATAGATACTTTTTGAGATGCCGATTTAATATGAATTCCAGATGGCATGAATCATAGTTAAGAGTCATGTTACGTATGCATAGTGGCCTTTTTGGTGTGTTCATATCAGTGCATATTATCCAATCAAACAACATGTTTATCTGTTCATAACAAGATATCCGCCACTAACTTTTAAACTTATAATCCAATAATAATCAGTTGGCGAAAAAAATTGACGTATTACAGATTTTTTGAAATGTACTTATGAAATATAACATACACTCTCTGTTTATAGATTTTTATAGAAGATTTATGGATAGATTTATAGAAGTTTTTTTATGAGAAGTTGAATGGATTGTTGTCGTTGGCAACCGTTTTCAGTGTTATTTGGGTTGACATAATGAATGAAGTATGCAGGGAATTTTTCGAAAGAAACCTGGAAAAATCAAGAAATTGAGAATCCAAAAGCATTATACACCCTGAGACTTTTTCTTATTTTTTTCCTAGATGAAAGTAGAGAAAATGTTTTTAGTCGTTTTTGAGGTCATAGTGCTAAAAAACAATGCACCATAACGTGAACGACCTTTATTTCATGGTTCAAACTAGCTCGAATGCTCTCGAATTTCAGGACATTCTTTTGAAGCATTGAAATCCATCCATGACTCTCAAAACTCAATCAAGTTTGTTTTGTATTTATTATCTTCTCAATATACTCGTACACGTATACTTAATAGCAATGTATGATAATGTTTTACAAATGCATTCTTTAAATTATTCATTGGACATCTATTTTTGATTTTCGAGACTCTGCTCTATAGTGCTCTAACACCATGTACATGTATTGCTTTCAAAACATTCGACGTGGTCACTCATGTCGATATTAATTTTCAGATGATTGATGAGCTCTGACGACGCTCTTTTGATAGACATAGCGGACTCTGAATTGACTCCACACGTTCCACTGACGAGACTAAATTTTACTTCTATAACGGACGATTCTCCTCCAAGCTCCAACAATTCCACCATGAACCGCGAAAATACTCCTCTTTTACATCATCGAAGTGATAGGTAAGTTCTATGTTGAAGTTCAATGAAGTTTATGATTTCTATAAAAACGAAATGTTTTTATATTTCTATCGGATGACTGGGATTCATTGAATTAAGAAATTGAAACGGCCAAATCACATATTGGATTGTTGGTCTAGTCCATTATGATTTGTGCTCACTTTTTTGCATCTTCCACTATTCATTATCGATTTAAGTACGAGGGCGTGCTGAAAAGTAATGCCTTCATCGTAATTCCCATTCTATTGATTCAACAACTAATTAAAAGACGTTTTTCATTAAAATTGAATATATTTTCAAAAATGTATCACTATTTTTCGACTTAGTCACCTTCTCGACTGATGCACACCCCCAACAGTAAGGCAGTTTATTTCAGGGCTGCCGCGCTCCTGGAAACTCCTGGAATTTCAGAAACGGTTTTCCAGGGCCCTTACAACTCCTGGAAACTCCTGGAATTTTAGTATTTTCGAAAAAGTCGAAAATATCAGTAATTTCGAAAAAAAATTTGCGCGCTTCGCGCGCTTCGCGCGCTCTTATTCTCTGTTAATATATTTCGGCTTGTTTCATTCACACATTGTACGCGTTTTTGAAAATGCGTACATCTATATGTTTTCGCTTTGCTTTTAATCTATAAATATCATATTGTCACAATTGCACTAATTATTTATTCGTTTCAGGTCCTACTGTCGTGCTTTATATTTCGCTATTTAGGGTAACAATATTGTTTCTGTTAATTCGCTGTGAAAGTCGGAATGCTTATCAAGCCAGAAGTGAACAAAATGAACTGCAACCTGTTTCATTTTTCAACCTGTCGGATTTTAGTGATCACTTCTAGTGATCTTGTTGAATTATTAATTTGTCAACATTGTGATGGATATGTTTACGACTACTCCACAGTGAAAGAACACTTGTTTTGTTGGACTATGCTAATAGCTTAGGGATGAGAATCGTCCATAGATCCGCGCATTTCCACGTGGCCCCTTGAGGTCGAGAGGTCACAACATAACTTCGATAAATTTCCAAATGCGTTTCCCAGTAACGAGTGTTCCGTGTGACACCCCTCCCCCCCCCCCCATTGGTCGTATTCTTCCCTGGGCTATTCGACATCGTTTTGTTGTTTCGTTGATGGTTATCACAATTTTGGTAAGTACGAATTAATTACTAAAATGGCGTTTTTTATCTTGAAACATGTACTGGGTATAGTAGCAGTGGCGTCGCCAGGAAATATTTTGTGGGTGCCATGCAGTGCATAACGATATCCGCATTCACAAGGGAATTAGGATGTCCCCCTAATTCCTTCATCAGTACTTTTGTAGAATAATTGGATTTTTTATTCGAAGAAGTCGTCTTTTTTACAAGAACACCCATAGCATGAATTCAAGTAGAATGAGTTCAATAAGGATCGAGTTTAGGTCGGATGATAACCATATTTCAAGTTTAATTCGGCCTTAATTGATTAGGATTTGTGCTATTCTTTCTCATAAAGGCGCATTAGTCTACTCAACCTGTGATACAATAACCCAGCAAGGTGCTGTCCATAGTGAGAGGCCAAGTTGTCTGAAGGAGTCTGTCGACCCCATAATACGGAACCCCAAATAATTTTCGCCACTTCGAGGGAACAATTATCAGTTATCCATTTGACGTTTTTTTCTTTTTCTGATAATCGCATCCCTTGTTTAGGGTTCACTGAGTAACCTTCATGTTGTACGAGACTTTACGCACGTCTTTTACGCACAATATTTACAGTTTACGGAGCTACGCACGTAACCGTCTGATGCGATATATCAATTTAAAGGAGATTTCCGTAATTTCCATAATGTAAGAATTTCCGCAATTTTTTCAGCCCCGATAAGCCGCTTGAAACTGCATTGTGTCAGGTTATCAACATTAATCCATTTCAATAACCGAAAAGCGCTTGATATTAACCTCCTGATTACTGTGTATTAATGACGACCTCGCTGCAGAGCAAGTTGTTAGCAGAAGTAGCGAAATTTCGATGTAGCAAAACTACATTGCGAGATAACCTGACAAAGTTTAAGCGTACTCAACACTTTACCCACACATTATATCAATCACCATAAGAATACCGTACCATTATGCCGGTTCGATGTCAAGATACATTAAATGTTATTACACACCAGAAATTTTGAACAGCTCAATACGGTGCTTCTGCAATGATATGATGTTCAAAAGCTTCAGACGTTGAAAAATTACAAAATTTGTATTTATAATTCTCTTATTATTTACAGCCTACCCAATGCCTGGGGGTAAGTGCAATTACAGTGAGTCGTGGGAGGTTGATCCTAGGTTTAAAGATTGGATTGCTAAAGGCCAATCAAAAAGTGATTGAAAATGTAGACTATGTAGAAAATATATCAGTATCGCGAACATGGGTGAGACAGCATTGACATCGCACTCCTCTGGAAAGAAACATACGTGTATAGACAATAATTGGAATATTTCAAGAAACTCGAGAATATCTTCATTTTTTTCTTCTAAACCCATCGATACATCAACTTCAAACTCAACGCCGCAATCATAGAGTCGCTCCGAACCACCAGCAGATACCATCGACAACTCAACGCCCCAATCATCGAGTCGCTCCGAACCACCAGCAGATACCATCGACAACTCAACGTCGCAATCATCGAGTCGCTCCGAACCACCAGATACGTCAAATTTGCTCTCAAATGTTAGAAGAGCAGAAACTTTGTGGGCTCTACTTACCGTAAACCAGAACAGTTCATTTGAAAGCAATATTAATATCAGCAACGTCCTACGTTTCCTGACTCTCAGGTTGCAGAAAACTTTACGTGTGGCAACGATAAAAGCCGGTACATCGTGGATTTCGGCATTAGTCCACATATAAAGAAAAATTAGGAAAAAGAGATCAAAGAATCATCAAACTATGTCTTGATGTTTGATGAAAGCTTTAACAAACATAGAAAGCTTATTCAAATGGATATCCATGTCCGCTTTTGGAAAAATGATCAGGTAGCATCCCTATACTATGATTCAGTGTTTTTAGGTCATACACGTATGACAGACATTGTTTCGAGGTTTGAGTCAATAATAAAACATTTGGGCATGATGAAGCTTTTGCAAATTTCTATTGACGGTCCAAATGTAAACTGGGCAGTTTACGACGAGCTGAATAGAATTGTCAATTCTGTACACTCCGGAAGGAAGCTGCTGGATGTTGGTTCATGTGGACTTCATGTTACACACGATGCATTCCGAAGAGGGTGTCTAGCATCTGGATGGAACTTAGAATCAATTCTCACCGCTCTATACGATTTGTTCAAGGAAAGTCCAGCTCGACGAGAAGACTACCTGACAATTTCACCGAATGGGGTTTGGCCAAAAAAATTCTGCTGTGTTCGTTGGCTCGAAAATATTAATGTTGTAGAACAGGTTGTCGAATGCTTGCCATACATGTCAGCGTATGTAAATGCAGCAACGACGAAAAAGGTATCTTTACCAAAAACGAAGACATTCGAAACCGTCAAATCAGCTGTCGGAGATAATCTTCTTGATGCCAAGCTGAATGTGTTTATTTCAGTTGCAAAAGAAATTGAGTCCTTCCTTCAATCATTCCAGAAAGATTCTCCATTGCTGCCTATAATGATAAATGAACTTACTATGCTCATATGTGGTCTTTGCAAACGTTTCATCAAGGAAGAGGTTATGTCAAAGTGTATTTCGGTCGTTGATTTGATCAAATTAGACGTCGGGGATGAGACAAACCACAAGGAGTCAAATCAAGTTGAAATTGGTTTCCTGGCCAAAGAAAAACTCAAGAAAGTGAAGTCAATCAAGAAAGTTTCAGATCTTCAGATATTTTCTTTCTGAAATGAATGTAAGCTTTTTTTCATGAAAATTGTGCAAAAGCTACTTGAGAAAAGTCCTGTGGTACACGAACTTGCAAGGAATGTTGCTATTCTCGATCCGAATCTTTTGATTTCAAGCAGCGAGCCAGTGGTCAACCAACACGTTTCAGATATTCTTTCCACTATGCGTAAATGTGGGCGTATTGATCCTAGAAAGGCTGATTTCATCACTCGAGAAATCATCTCATTCCGAATTTCACTGATCTCAAATTCGACGAGATTTAATCCGGAAAGCGACCTCCTGGATGCCTCCTACCACATGTTCATGAGACAAAAGAAACAGTTCCAAAACGCTTGGCAATTGGTGAAGCAGCTGTTGTGCCTGTCACATGGACAGGCAACTGTGGAACGTGGGTTTTCAATTAATGAAAAGGTCAATGTAATCTTTGTTAGTAATTTTGAAGTGTGATGTTGAATTGGTTTGCCGATTCTTGTTGCTACTTGTTTATGTTGCTGTTAATGTTCTATATTGAAGTTGTATTTTGCAAACCCCACCATTGTTGATTTTTCCTCTTGATTCATTGTTATGGGAGGTATTTTTTTGTTTGGATGTAATTTGAAATGTAAATGATTTGTATAGAATTAAAAGTAGTTATCAATTAGTTATCAAATTAGTAACAATATCATAGTGTAGTATACCATATTAGTAAAGATTACAACCTTGCACATCAATAGCTATATATCCACCAGCTATTTCGATTGACGATTACCTTCCAGATCGCAACAGAAAATCAGCTGGAGCTCTCTCTGACATCTCGGAGGTTGATTAGGAACCACATTGATCGCGTTGACGGCATACTTAATGTAGAACTGTCAAACGACCTGATGCAGTCAGTGAAGGTATCTAGAAGTAGGTATCGATTACATCTTGCGATGCAGTCCAAAGAAAAAGCGGAAACGGAAAAGGAGCGGAAGCGCCGTTAAAAATTGGAAGAAATCGAAACAATTTCAATCAAGAAACAGAAAATTGAAATTGATATCACTGCATTGCTTGAGGTAAGAATAAAATAGATTTTCACTCAGATAGAAAGTGGGAATTATTCAATGATATACACGCCCTTATCTGATAAAGCAGTAAGTTAAATCAGGATATACACAAATCTTATTAAATGGGATTTGTCGTTTAACATGAATTAGCAGAAGGAATCTATGAGTCCTAAGAGGATCGGATAATCTAAAGTGTACCACATATAGAGCTTTTTAGTACCTTATCACATTATGTCCTTAGCACATTTATGTAAACATAAAATTGATCGCGCAATCTGTTGCATACATAACGATTTCCTTTCAGTCATCCGATGAATATGCAAATCAGGCGGAGAAGATGGCGGATCTAACATTACTCTCCAAATCAAACGCAATGAGAAAACGCGCCAACGAGAAGCGGAAGGAAGTAGCCGAGATTGAAAAACAAATAGACAAATTGAAAAAGGACGCAAAATAGATTCGGAAATATACTCAGGAAACAAATGACTTTTTGACTTTTGTTAGCATGTAATTTAACTAGGTTGAACTATTTCGGGATAGCTTCATAATAACCCATTCATTTGACAATTCATTTGATGTAAATGTTATTTGAAAATCTTTTCAAACATAACGTCCCAATTTTTAATGTTTATTTTAAGAAAATAGGCCTCCTGGAAAATCGTTCAGTAACCTCCTGGAAACTCCTGGAATTTGATTTCTTGAAAACCGCGGCAACCCTGTTATTTATACCGTCAGCAAAAAACTGTTCATCCTGATCATGGAACCACTTCATGACCACAGCCTTCACTTCTTTGCTTGACTGCTAGCGCCGACCTCGCAGATGCTCTTTCAGCTTGGGGAAAAGATGGTAGTCAGACGGAGCTAAGTCCGGGCTGTAGGCGGGATGTTCCACAACTGTGAAGCCAAGTCGTTCGATGTGAGATGTGGTCTGAGCACTCGTGTGAGGTCAGGCGTTGTCATGCTGAAGATGAACAACTTTCATCTCAGGTCGAACTCTCCGAATCCTTGCCTTGAGATTGCTAAGTCTTCATGTAGCTTTCCGAATTCATAGTGGAACCAGTTTGCATGAACTCAGCAAGGATAACACCATGAATATCCCAAAAGACAGTCAGCATCAATTTTCCTGCAGATGGGAAAGTCTTGAATTTCCTCGGAGGAGGAGGAGGAGAACCGCTGCGACGAAGCTCCATCGATGCTCTCTTGCTCTCCGGTTCATAATGATGAACCCAAGTTTCATAACCAGTCACAATGCTTGTCTTTTTCTCTGTCGTATTGCGAATGCAGGGCTTGACACACCTCAGCTCTTCGTTGTTTCATTGGATCAGTGAGCTGCCGTGGTACCCATCTGGCGCAGACCTTTCAATGCCCCAAAAGATGGAATGTGTGTTTTGTACTTCTCTTGAAATTCCCAAGGAGTCTACCAAGTACTCTTAAGAGACACGCCGATTTTCTTGAATCATTTGATCAATCAATTGCTGATTGCGATCATCCGTTGCAGGTTCGTCTCTGAGACCTGCTTGCCCTGGTTCAGAGTCAGAAAACCGCCTTGCCCATCGTCGTACCGTTCTTACATCAGCAACACATATTCTTCACCATATACGACCCCTAAACGTCGATGAATTTCAACCGGGAGAATGTTCTCTGCTTTTAAGAATTCGATCACAACACTTTGTTTGTGGCGAATTGTGCCGCTTTCTCTTCCTTCTACCATGATGAACTTCAACTGACCGACTATCTATGCTACCTTGATTTGTGAAGGCTGTGATAAGAGAGTTCAGCGTGAAATCGATTAACATGTATGATTTTCTGTGAAGATTGTTTGCAACATGTACTGAGTGAAAGCGCATTGGTTGGACAATCTTATAATGGCTACATTGGAGGCATTACTTTTCAGCACGCCGTCGTATGTTCAATTTATTCCTCACCATTTTTCGGGAATCATTTTATGAGAATTCTACGGACTTGGGCGGAATTTTTCAATTTTCCCCCTGGAGAGACGAATTTCATTAGGTATTGTAAATCGTTCGAAAATGCAAACAAAATTATACCCCCACACCCCAAAGTTTTTCGACCTACTATTTGAATGGTTAGCTATCATCATGAATTTGAGATCAAGTTAAAGCAGCTGAAAAGTCGGATCCTTCGACGATGCAGGAAGATTGTTTTAGATAATGAAGCACGTCATTTCAAATCAAATTAATGATTGTTCCTTTTGGAAATATGTGCACAAAATCGACCGGTTTCAATTGGGTGACAGTCAGATAAGCTACTGGTCCCAATCGTCGTCATGAGTCCATGTACACTTAAATATTGCCACAATAACAAAATAAAAACAATTATCAAAGTAATGTAATTTTTGAATTTGCAAAAATATGCGATTGACTAGTGATCGATGTATGGAGTCAACTTTTCTTACATTGTCTAGTGGGAAATTTCATGTCCCTAGACCTTAATGCACTCTGTCAAATTAATTGCCAAAATTTAGATTAAATATGCCTTAGGTCTACTTCTTGTTGTAACTTCAAACATGACTGTAGACTTGCTAAAAAGTATCTTTCAAAAATCTTAATGTGAGGGTCACGTGAAAACAATGTCGAACATGATTTCCGAACACATGCGGCATTTTTACATTTTAGACGAAACTTGAGGATTATATATATATATGTATATATTTAGTATTATGGTTAAAATATCTCTTTTTGATACATTTATTTCGCAGATCTCTTTAATTATCTATAAATATATCTCAGATAACTTCAATATAACTGTCAATAAATGCCAGATAACAAGATCGCCATTTGATGCATGGTTAGTTACAGAAATGTAGCAATCAGAAGCCATTCCTATATCGCTGACCCAATAAAAACTTTATTATTTTCCGCAATAGTTGTAATAGGCCTACATAATGTATCTGTACATTTTTTTTGTCACGAAGCTTATTACAACAAACATGAAATAGATCACTAAGTTGAAATAAACTTCAGTGGTGCAACCTCGACCTTTGACTTCAACCTAGCAGACCTCGATGGTCCGACCTCGACCTCAACCCGAGCTCGAGGTCGGACTGAACAGTAGTCAGATAATTACAGAAATTTTTCATCATTTCATAACTATTTATTTGTTACTTTGTTTTTAATACTGATATGCTCCTTTTCCACCACCTTATCGGACACTTTGGACACAAGAATCTTGAATAAACACAAAATTTGAGTGGTTGCAGCAAATACTATGGCAACATAGAAATACACCTATAGTCCCGCCGCCAGGACGAACATGTTCTACACCCTATGACTACTACGAAAATGCGCGTCTACCGAGTTCTATTGATCTACAGACAAGATGAAAGTAAAAGAAATTAATTGAAAGAAAATTGAAGTTTTCGACCAAAGTATCAGTTTGGCATGTTTACTCCGACTATGCGAGATCTATTAACTCTAGCGCAATGGTTATTGGCAAGATATATCTTCGGGGCATGAAGTCCAAAGTAAGCACCTGTTGAGATTGGACGTGAGGTCTTATGTCATTCCATAATTTCAATGAATTTTGTGACTCCTTTTATTTACAAAAAAATTGTTTTGTAGCGATTTTATGTCATGCATTGAGTAATGCCTTGAGTGTATCCGTGAACAATTATCGTTTTTATCTGTAGTTGTTAGTATAAAGCATATTTTGTTTTCAAATATAAGCACAAAGCACATTATGATGTAGCAATTCACTAACTAAAACTATCATCGATTATATTCAGATTTTCAGTGTGTTGACACAACATTATTAATAACATGATAGACACACATAATTTTGTTTTCCTTTCATGCATGTGCCCGGTACCAAAGTCAGTCAATATTATGCAACTTATTTCGGGACTGACCTCGATTAAAATAGCCGACCTCGATCTCGACCTCAACTTCGGTTAAAATCTAATCTAGGTTGCTTCACTGCTAGATTTTTACTTAAACCATATGTTCATTTTTCTCTTTTCTAATGTGTTTGTTCTGAATTAGCGTTTCATTACAATGAATGATAACAACATATGAGCAACAGAAACTTCGGAAGTTCTGTTTGACGATTATTGCGCAATTTACATAGCTGCTCGTGAGGGTTATCTCTCGGTCCGATGAACATTTTATCCTGCAATCGGTGGTGATTGTTTTCACTGATTTTACAAAAAAATATCTGATGAATCAGAAAATTACAAATGTGCTATTATGATATCACATATGTCAATTAAGATATGGCAATGTTCTACATCATTCATTCATTCCATGGTAGTATGATCAGTCAAGTCATGTTCACTGTGTCGTTATCTTCTAATTTCCAGAAAAATGATCAATAGAATAAAAAAAAGTAAAATCTTAAACATTAGGGGGCAACTAAGATGCAGTTATTGGTCTATTGCTGATGTTAAGTTATATTTTGGGAGTCCTATCAAGTGAGGTCAGGTCAATCATCATTTCATGCGATAATCACAAGGTTGCCACCCTTGGGGATATTAAGAATTACTCCGGGATGATTCTGGGATACGAGATTTTTTCAAATTCAATTGGTTGCTTGATTTCTTAAAAGGAATCAAGCAATTGTCATGACATTATAATACTGATTGCATTTCATCGTCCAAGTGAAAAATTTGATCAGATATTAGTGGTTTTGCTATATAGCCATCTCGTTTGAAGCTGAACTTGAAAGACAATGAAATTCTCCGATTGCAAATTAACTTCAGATTTGTGACTTTGGATGCCAAAAAGGCATGTCATGATAGTCCGTTGCAACATTTAATGTTTAACGAAGAATGCAAGAAGTTCATCATAGCATTCCTACAGAAATTTCAAGTGAAGACTTCGCTGAATTATTCATTGGTTCGCAATTCGGAATGCATAGACCCCTCTGTAATGATAACAAAAGACAATTACAGTCTGGAACGTAAGATGCGGCATTTGACTCAAATTTTCATCACTAATCGTTTGATGACAGTGGAATACGCCGACAATGTACTGCGCGAATTCAGTAAATTCCTTCGCGATCCTCCGATTTGTCTGAATTGACAAAGGCGTCACAGATATCGGACAACGAGAAGGACCTCGACACACTTTTACAGATTTCTGTCCGATGATGTTGATTATTGTAACTTGTGGTTTGTTGTTAAGCGATTTCTTTTACTGAACCATAGTCAGGCGATCGTCGAACAAAATTTTTCGTTGAACAAAGTGACGTCGAAAGTGAACCTGCTCCCTGAGAATTTGATCTCTCATCGAATTATTAAAGATATTATTTTGTCCGTTGGAGGTGTCCAAATTTTCAAATAAATTCAGATGTGCTGAAAGGCGTGGCGATGTCACATTGCTGATACAAAGAGGAACTTGAAGTAAGGAATATACAAAATGTACAAGCAGAAAAAAAGGAAAATGGCAAAAGAAGATATGGAAATTCTCAAGAGGCGGAAGCATTCAATGTCGTCTAACATCCAGAAGTCAGAAGAGAAGGCATATACTTTGGCCGCAGAAGCTAATGTTAATTGATCAACTGCGATACTGTATTTCAAGAGGCGCTAGCGCTTACAACTACAGCCAAAACAGCTTCAGAAAGAAATTGAAGCGAAAGGACGACAAATACACACACAAGCTATTGTTTTGAATTATTTTCTACTCTAAAGCATTTTATAACGTTTCCTATATGCAGTTTGCAATAATAGTTTTAAGTTATTATTTATCAAAATTTCGAAAATTGTGTGTGTAGCGTTAGACTCAATCGTCTTAATTTCTATGTGCTACCAGTATATATTTATATTGTTTATATTAACAAAAATCGTGACGATCTACACAGTTACACATAACGTAATTATATGGGTTCTGTCATCTCATGTAGTATTTATCACATGCACATATTATTTCTAGTAAAATCCCCCTCTCATGAAAACGCATGTGACAACAATAAAAACATAGCGATAATAGTCAGTTGATAATACAATTGACAAGCCTCTTCAGTGCAAGGCTTCCCTATAAATCAGTTAAAAAATAGATGCTATGGATCCTATAATAAAAAGAAAAACTGTACAATCAAGTACTTGCATACGTAGGATCTTGTTGGAATTTTTGTTTGTCTCTTGAGATGACAGTTATCTTTTTATCATTAATAAAATCATATCGTTCATTATTTTTCATGTACTACTAATTAAGTAGCAATTAGGTGAATTGCACATATGCAACTGTAAACAAGGCTGCGATTATTTTGTGTGGTATTGGGCTTTTATGATTCCGGGATTTGGATTTTGGAATTGTGTGGCAACCCTGCAATTAGCTTTTTATCCGCAAAATTCACCTTCATGCATCACTTCATACATTGAAGTTTGCAATTTGACGGAACCTTGTAGTGGTGCATAAGCTGGGTTTTCACTAATCGATACATCTGCTAGCACGCTTACAATGACATAAATATGTTGGTGAATTCTGTCTAACCCTGTGGCCTGTTATTAAGTTAAGTTATTAACAATTCAAAAGTGCGAAGCTTTTACTCCACTGCAGCATGTTTCCAACGACAAAAAATAATTTATTCATGCGCAACAAAAGAGGAGAAGAGAACACTTGAAAAGTCCAGGATAAATTGAAAAAAGTCATCACGTCACAGTCCTTAAGATTTCGCTTCGACCAAAGGAGGCCTCGGTTCTTTTCAAAATGGCCTTTGCATTGCACCTTACCAGCGCAACAGATATCCTCCCACAAATAGAGGCAATGGCGTCGGGGACAGTCACCCCAGTTTGTGTTGCGAGTCTGGTTCCTAGGCGCGTAACAAATTGCATGGTTTCATCATCCATAGCTCCTTATGCTAATCAAGCAAGAGAGGAGACGCTGCCAATTTAATTTCCGGCACTTCTCTGTGTTAGCGTCACGCTTCCGAGTTTCTGCAGCTGCTGTGATATGTTGGACAGTCATTCTCGCTCCTGTTAAATTTGATAGATTGAGCGGATGTACGACCGTCACATCAATCGCAGCATAATTACCTAATGACCAGTCCGGCAGCAAGATGTCAGCTGGGCGAGTTTTTGGTTGATTACTCAAGCCATTGCCTCTTTCTAACTGGGGCCGTAAAAGCGATCGACTGCAGCATTCATACACGACATTTCGTATGGTATTGTGCCGATTGACGACGTCCCCTCCAGTTTTACAAGTCAACGCATGATGTCCGTGTGGATCGAGAATTGCAGGATGGTAGATACATTTATTTGAGTTGCCATCCAAGCGTAGGCCCAGCCACCATTTTATGCATTCATTTGGCTCCAACGCTAGACCTAGCCCGGGGAAGAAATGACTCGCAACCTGTCAGCGGCATGATCTGCAGCAACATTTTCAAGTCGAGCTTTTTATCGGCTGGTGAAGCTGCTTGAAGGAGGTCGTTGCGTGATTTTGATTCAATCATTTGTGAAAGACGATGTTGTGATATTTGAACGCCGATTGTGTTGTCAAAATCTTGAATCTTTTCAGTCGGTAATACGCAAGCATTGAAGTAATCAGTTGCTTTCATCAAATTGCTTGAAGGTTCGAGTCTAGCACTTAAGAATGATGAGACAAAAAATGTCAGATGCAAACTACAGCAGCATGTTAAATTTGAGTTCTTATTTATGCACTTGACTTCCCAACTTTTGCACCAGAAGCTCAACATGTCAGTTTGTACCAGCATGTAATTATCCTACCGTTGCTATCCATTGCAAAACATATCTACCATCTACATCATTAAGCTTGCGTACAAAATAACTTCAATATAACTGCAAGCGCATCGGGTGGAAGTGTATAACACGAAAAATGGCTCGTGTTGGAAGTCTATGATGTTGGCAAATAATGAAAACACGTTAGACTGGCAGCAGAAATTATTGTGTCAATTCTAGCTATATCCCACCACAAAATGATAATTAAAAAAATTAGTAAATTAGGTGCATTCACAGGACATGTCCTAGGAGTATTCTCTCGCTACGGACATTCGTCCATACTCTTCGATAATCGTGACTGTTTTGGAAATCCATGAAGTCTTATCTCATTGCACTCCTGCATAATACCATAAATACATACAGTATTCGTGATGTTGCCTATTAGTTCGCATAGCTATGAAAAAAATGAAAATAAAGCTTTTACGTCACTACTCCCCATACTTGGGGCTTGGACGGTGCTGACATAGTCAGACTTATGGAGCGTTGTAGTACTTTTAGTCCGGATGCCCTTCCTGCCGACTTCCAATGACACATTCGGGGCTCGACCTCTGGACCAAAAGATCGCAAGGCCAAGCACTTAGCCACTGTGCCACGGAGACCACCATAGCTATATTAGCTGATATTACTGAGCGTTAGCGTTTCAATCACTCTTTGGTAGTGGGCAATGTGGGGTCAAAGGGCAAACTGTAAGTCGTTCTATCGAGATTTTGTAGTATCTGACCGCTGAAAGAGTTGTAATTTCGATTTTCCTGCAGCATTTTCGGACTAGCTGCTATTTTGTATATACTCGCTTTACTGCTCAACTGCGGCCTGTCATTAATACGAAATAAGTAATTCATTTTTGATACCGACAGAATGTGAAGTTGAACTAGAACATTGATGATCACAAAGAATTTTGGTAATGTCGATGTCAAAAAATGACGATTAGGTGGGATTATCACTAAAAGTGAGTATTGAAGTGACTTCTGGAACTCACTGTGCAATACACACCTCGTTTCCTTTCAATTTCCTTTCAATTTTGTAGTTTTAATCACATTGATAATATTGTAGTTCACAATTTAAGCGACTCTTAAAAGAATAGACACCTAAGTTTCCCATGCTAGTAATGATTCCTTTGAATAAGGGAAGGTGTCATCGGCTTCCCACAACTGAGCTATTTTTGGACGGTTACAAGTTCCCAGCTGAGTAATGTTAATTTTGTGATTCAGATACACGTACATTGAATAAACTGAAATTGATTAAATGTAGTCGCTATTCCATGATTTTTATCTCATTCGTGTGTGAGATTTTCCATGATTGGCACCCTTTTCGTCTTGGAATTCTGATCAGATTTGATGCTTACCAGGAAAGAATAGTCAAAATATTTTCAGATTATGTGTAGAGAAATAAAGGAGCTGGACAAAAGACAGTGATGCTCTTCATCATGGCCATCAAATTCTAGATACCGGTATTCACATCAGCGGACATCGTCTTGATGCAAATTCAAGACAAAGCAAGTTTTTTTCCTCGAGACGTGTCGGAAAGAACAGAACAAGAGATTGTCAACTAGCTTGGTGGAGATAGATCGGATCTAGCATCTGTCTAGTCCATAATGTAGAGTAATGCTAAGATGTGCATTGATATCAGAGTAGTTGGATGAATTTTGTGCTGAATCAGAAATAGATTTATCGACGCAGTCGTACTGTTAATGAAAGCAGAGTGCTCAGTAGAAGTGCAATAAATATCGGTGCCGCGTGAGACAGCCATTCATAATATGAATGTATCCTTCAATATGAAGTTACAAGTATATTCCACTATGATTGTTAACAATCTCTGATAATGGGATGTGGATTCGTCCCGAATTATATCGACGAAGACACATTTTTTTCAAATACTTGGCCCTTTCCAATCTACAAATTAGATAATGTCTGACCAAGGCATATTTACAATTTACTAAGACTGAATTTACGAATTTCAGTAAACTCAGAACTCTATTCTAAACTCACGCTGAAAAAATCTCACTTTTTACAGGAATTTGCTCAACTTCCATTCTACAAAGTTACACTTGCCGTACATGTACAATAGTCGGCAAGGAACATTGATTACTTTACCGAAGAATTTCCGTCTATTTTCAAAAAATGGCACTAATAAGGATATAGTTTATCAATTATTGTTTTCATGATTTGCTTGCAATTGTATCAAAATTTGAAGTTACACTTGCCCTGGTTGGCTCTATGGAAAGCACCCATCTTATCGAAGAGGGACTCTATCATGAATGTGCTAGACAACATGCACCGAGTTTACACCGACATACAATTAGCGGCAATCTTACCTGACAGAAAATTATCATTCAACAAGGAAATAAATGTCTATTAACGTTTATTGCATGATATTGAGCTAAGTGCAGGAACCACAATTTCGTCTCAAGAACCTGCAATAATCACTGAAAAGCAAAGAGCTGCGATCCCATGATGGAAATCGCAATGAACAGTGACGGATTAGACTCAATGTGCATATCAATTACCACATTGCTACAACTAAGTTAGCTGAGGTAGGTCCTTTAAGGTGTCTGTTTGGGCTACAATTTCCGACAGGAGTTCTTTTTCTCTCTCTCTCTCTCTCTCTCTCTCAGACATGTTCCTGAAAATCGACAAGCCTTCCAGCTAAGAATCTTGGGTGGCTGGTCGAGTACGGGATTGTTCATGAAGCCGAATCAGTTACAGATTTTAAGGCGAGGCATCTTTATTTTCTCAGAAAAAAGAATCATTTTCGCTGATGGTATATGTTGTATATTCTGTGAGACTGAATTCTGAACTGGTTCTCATTCCGTTTGACGAGAAAGCAAAATTTAAAGGAAATATAGACAGCCGCTTTTGTCTGAAACACTGTCCTTTCCTCTCCCTGATATTTCTTTCCAGTGAATCTGAAGGGGTGCATATCAATTACTTCCCAACCGATCCTGAATTTCAAGAGCTTGTTCGACAGGCTGAACAAGCGATCGATCAAGGAATTTTCCCTGAAAGGATTTACCAAGGCTCAAGTGGCAGTTACTTCGTCAAAAATCTGTCAGGGGTAAGTCTGTCTTCTTTCATAGCTTTTATGTCTGCAAGACGCGATTTTTGAAACCTTAACTATTAATCTATAGTGTTTCTACTAGAGCTGAGCGTGGTGCACCGGTTCATCTGCTCGGGCCGGTGCGAGCTGGTGCGGCTGGCGCACAGTCCTAGTATCCACTAAAATCTTGGGAATATGAATGACAAATATCAATCAAACTGCTACAAAAGATTCTGATTCGATTTCCGAACATCATTTGGTAATATAAGCAGATTTTCGGAATTTAGTTCAGCGATGCCATCGACAGTAAATAGAATTTGCAATTTAAGTTAACTAAGATAATCGTCTAAAATCATCTCCATTTATGAGTTTCACAGCTGCTCTCGTCTGATGCGGCTTCCTGTAAGTGGACTTTCTATCATCTGTTTTGACAATGCAACACATTGAAATGTTACCTGATGTCGTGCGATGGTGATAAACATTGACCCACATATGAAACTTTGATCCTTGTTTATCACAGTCTCTTCTTAACCAAAGTCATCACATGTTCGAACCTATTAATAAACATGAATTTGGATTTCAATATTTAGTTATCTCAAATTCAAGTAATAAATGCAAATATTGGCATTTCTTCATTGCTGACACTTAGTGTTTCGTCATAAAGCTGAATCCGGTTATTTTGCCTCTCTTGGATAAGGAATTTAGGCTGACATTAACCGGATGTGACATCAACCGGAACACAAAGTTTTTAACACCCAAGCTCTTTGGCAGTCCATGTAAGTAACACATATGGATGATCTTTCGACTCTTTTAACCTGAATTGTCCGTTCACATGAAGTGCGTGTGAAAGGTAAATTAATTCTAGTAAGGCCTAGTTAAATTGTGAAAACTCTACCTCACTCCTCGTAAGGACTATCAAAATTCGTTGTGATTCCAGTAAATACATATGTTTCATGTAAGGCTATGTGCAACGAGTGTTGCACATAATCTGAAACTGATAATTTCTCCCTACTTTGTGTTGATGCACAAAAGGAGTTCCATCGAAAGAAAATTCACCAGTCAAATGTTTCCTAGATTGCGAACCGCTGATGCAGGAATTCGCACAAATCGTTAGTTTTGGAGCAACTAGAACTGATTTAATAAGTGACGCTGTTAGTAATACGCGAGCCGTTAATTCGGAGATGTTCGATGCTTCGAGGTAAGATGTGAGAAGAATCATCGGCGTTGCTCTAGCAATAGCACTGCCATATCAGAGTGGCCCTTAAATTGATTCAAGTTTGTAAATTGGATACATCTTCGTATGAAACAAATAAAAATGCAAATAATACAAATGAAATGCGATAGATCCTTGAGCCTTATCGCTAGGCGTCACACATGAGCGGACAGTTGATCTGGCGCAGCACAATCTTCATAATCATAAAAGGAAGACACAGAAGAAGTGATTGGGTGACATAAATTAAGAACCACAGGAGATTTCGGATGCGATGAGGTTCGTAGAATTTCATAGCACATAAACACAGCGACCAACGTGACACCAATTTTGTCCAGTGAGGTGACGGATTCCTAAATCAAACGAAGTAGCATGGAGATATTTTTTATATCACACACAAAGCATGACATTCATTGAATGGAGTTACAAAACGGATGTAAAGATAATGTGGCTTTGCTGTATTGTTCTGAATCAATTCTCTTTTGGATATCATGGAGATATAATTGAGATGATATTTCGTCCGTCTCGAAGTCGCCTCACACTCTCTCGGTGTCTCGATGATTTTATTACAAAATGTCAGTATAACCCTCTTCATTGCACGGTTTATCTATATGTCAGTCCTCAATGCACACTCATCCAGAAATGTGACTGTTTTCTCTAGTCAACTACACTCGCTCAATGATGGAATGTTAACTGAAACGAGAATTATGCAGTCCGTTACTCTAGAACAGCGGTTCTCAAACTTTTTATCGAGAGTACCCACTTTGTACACCGAGACTGCCAATTACCCGCTGTTTTTCTACAATGTATTCACGAACCACAACTGAACTATAAAACAACATTTTGCAACAATCTTATTTTACACAATGCAATCTGAAACATGTATAATAAGTCATCAGAATAATACATATATACAGTATATGTAAACACAAAACTAGATTATCAAAGTTCATCTAATCAAAAATTATTCCATTGAATCCTGTCAGTGAGAAGAGTGTAATTGCTTTTTGGAGATCAGATGATCAATACTAGGGCGTGTCTTTGATAGAGCCAGCCTCAGGTCAGAACCAGCTTGCAGGCGCACTCGATATTTATCTTTCATATGAAAGAAAGCTGAAAAACCAGACTCACACAGATATGTGGTCGGGAAAGGCAGCAAAACTTTAACAGCTCTTTGGAACAGCTGCGGTTAAACTTCACTCATTGACAACCAAAACGCCGGAAGTTCTTGACTCGAAAACTCCTCCTTACTTACCTCATCGGCTCGTAGTTGGACGAATTCGTCTTCTATACCATCACTGTCGTCGATACATGATTCACGAGAAGCAAATGACTGCTTAGCCCAGATATCTGTGCTACAGTAGTGGACAGTAGTGTTCTAGCGTTGCTTGAAGCTCTTGAAGATGTTCGTGAATCAGTTTCGTACGTTAGGCAGCAACAATATTATGGCGCACACGCAGACAATGAGAGAATGGAGTTCCCTCAGTCGATCTACGCCGTCAGTCTACCTGGTAAGGCATTGGAATAAAGAAATGGACCTTACTTAATCATGCTTTATTTCAAAATTCATTCCTTACTCAAAAAATATTCTAATTTTACCCAACTTTGGGTCATTACCCAGAGTTTGATAACAGCTGCTCTAGAAATTACAATCCATTAGTCGAATCAAAGGATTTCAAATTACAACGTCTTTATTACGAAATAGAAACAATGTTTTAACAGAAAACATTGTCCGTTCTCATTATAGAATTTTATGCTTGCTTCAGTTTTTTGCAGTATTTTATGTTGGTTCAGTAATCTTTAAACTTGAATTTCTGATCATTGGAAATAAAAAAATGTCGACATTCCAATATCATGTTGTAGCTTTGTTTGATTGGCCGCAACGGATGTACTTGCTGTATGGAGACATATGGATGTATACTAAGCAACCTGATTAGACAGCACTTAAATCACGAAAGTTAGGTTCATTTAAACGTCCTTAATCTTGTGAAATAAATTGTCGTCTAGATTCTCTAATCTAAACCATGCAATTATGTATTGATACGGAGCGAAAAGTATACGAAGGTTTTACATGCGAATGATGATAAGGTAAGAATCTTTTGACATGAAATTTCGGAATTTACCGTTGTACTCACATTTCTAGCAGTAGTGACTTAGCCCTTGATAAATTTGATGAGTTTTTTAGAATTTATTTCCTGCTCAAAGTTAAGGAACTATCGTCCGATGATTTTCTCGAATAAAATACCGTATATGTGAACATGTGTTGGATTCGGAAGCATCTCACAAGAATCATTACAACCTCAGATTTCAATTGGTCACGCTCTTAAGCACCTGTATACTCTAGGCAGGATGTGATGTTAGTAATTGCATGTCTGCCAATATTTCATCAGTTGGACTGTCATATTGTTATACATTATATCAGAACTTGCGCTTCTACGATTTTCTATATTTTGTACCAAATTTTCCGGATGACTGACCAACATCCATCTTCGGGGTGAGCATAATGAAAGGACAAGCAATTTAAGTTAAAACGAACGAGAAGTCAATGTTGCATTAAAGCACAGTATATGGACGTTAAACCTGTATCTGTAAGATTGAAGGTGTCATTCCGCGCTATGTGCCACGTTTTTAAAAATGGACGCCGCATGTAATTGGATTCTGTGACGATCTGTGTATCGTTCCAGTCAATGCGATGACCTTTAGACAACGAATGTAGCGCCACAGCGGATTTGTCTTCCTACATCAAGTGTACAGCAGCTTTGTGTTGTTTTAGGTGGGTCTGCAGGGCATTACTCATCTGGCCCACATAACTTGGCTTGCTTGTCATTTCATATACAGTAGTTCCATTGCCATGAAATGCTCACCCTGAAGATGAATGGTGGTCAGTCATTCGAAAATTCCGATAACCAACCGTCGAAGCGCAAGTTTTGATATAAGTTCACTGACGTGCAAACCTTCAGTCTTTAAAATGATCAAGCAGTGTCATACAGTATCATATTAAGCGGCACTAATAATCGTAATGGTAGGAAAGAAACAGTATAACTATATATACCGCACTTTACCATTGACCTTGACCAGTGAAGTTGGACAATCATTGCGGTATCTAAGAAAATCCTACATTGTACTAACTAATCGGACATCGAGTGAACGACCTTTGTACAGTTCAATAGCTTACCCCGCTCAATAGCAAAGTAGCTATTAAAATTAGTCTCCATAAGATTGAAAACAAAATTTCAAATTCACACGGCAAGTGTATCGTTTTCGTCTTTTTCTCATATTTGATTGTCACGTGTTTCATTCATTGCAACTCATTTTGATTACTTTGCACCAGTCATTTATCAGCAGCGTTCACATGAAGAAGTATGACGAACTATTCACGTTCGACTGAGCGTGTACGTAATACTGACGTTGGTGTATTTTGTGAATGAGCGGAATATACTCCGTGCTGACAAGTCGATTAGCATAATTTCCCAAATGTCATAGAAATGTTAGAAATTTCAAGATAGTCCATTAATTATTAATTTTGAAATGTCTGCATGCGATCAAATAGTAACATAGTGCATTACCGATGCCGTTCAACGTGAATTAACTTATCAGGATCATTGATAGACTTGAAATCTGAAACAATCATGAATAGTAACGAAACTGCCTTAATTGTGATACATCTATAATTTCGCGCTTAATTTCTTGACTGCCTATCGAATCAAGTGCGGATTTGACATTGTTCTAGCAGTTTTGAGCAATAGAATTTCTGTGAACTTAAATCTTGTGTCCAGAAGTTCGGAAGCGGTTGGTGGCTTGTGCATGTTAGGAATCATATTTCATCGTGCTGGAAATCACTGTAGTCATAGTTTATTGTTAATTTCAAAGTTCCGGCCACAATTTGAGACGCCAATTGCCTGATTCTGTTAACTCTTGAACACGATGGTCTCAAAATAATTTTCAAAATCGTAGATTCCGAAGAAGCGGCAACGGAGTCTGAATTAGTCGATGCGTTGGCCGGTAGTTCCCCAGATTTTGATACAGAGAGTTGATGGGCTCAAAGATCACAATGTTCCTTTTTTTACAAAATAAGTCTAATGTTATTAAACATTTCAAATTTATGCATTCAAACCCCACTTTTTCATGATTTTTCGTTTTTTTTTCTTGGGTGAATTGTTGAAGTCAGGGTTGATCTTGTAGGAACCCTAGTTGAAGTAAAATGTCAACCTACACAGCAAGCCCACGTCCGCTAATGGAAAGAAGTGACTAAAACTACCAAGAATAAAATTGCAATTTATCATTCATAACTGCGTTTGGAACTAATTCAGGAAATGAACACACCGTCAATTACTGGTGCAGTACATGACCCATCAGTACTATTGAATTAAGCATAATTCCCATTGCCCTAAGATTTGTAAACCCAGCTGCTTTAAGACTAAAAATTTTATACTCCTGCGCAAATATTCACCGTAAAACGACATTCTTAAGGGAGGAGGTTTTTTAGAGTGGATCAATTAGATGATATATACAAAAAAATCGAATTTCTGTAATACTATGACATGAAGGAAGTTCGTTGTAGTATAGATATCATGCATCAAATTATAAAATTAATGATCTTGAGTGCGCTCTTCATGACTATTTATGTGTTGGTTTTTAATGAATTTCATAGAAACTCACAGTCTCAAATTGATATTATCTTTTCAATTTTTTTGTGTGTTTATACTCAGATGCCTGTTTTTGTGTGAGACGCTCACTAATGCGTGATTGGAAAAATCGTGCGTACATTGCTACCACTGTATAATACATTTGTTGCTACTGATTTTGTACACTACCATTTCTTCATCGCAATATTCTTCGTTTGAATTTCTGCAGGGATAATTACACAAATAATAAAAAAGTAAATGAAAATAGTAAAAGCAGAAATGGACTTTAAGTGAGCTACTTGAATGAGCGCAATATGAGTACCGTATTTCTTCGAATAAACGCCGCAGCAAAATCAGGGTTGTTTCGAATAAACGCCGCCCTCGAATAGACGCCGCACCTAATTTATGCTTTTGTCTTTTACTTGAAGCCTCATCATCGTACTCAATGCTAGACACGCTTAAGTATAAATTTAGGGTCTATCGTTCTGCAAGAACATTGAGGTCTAGATTAACCCAGCTTGTACGGTTTTTTTCAATATTCACATTATTAACAAAAATTTCCTTTATTCATAACAAACTTCAATTACACCTTGAATTACTTATGTGTCTTAAAAAACGAAAGTTATTTATGAAAGCCAATGTCGATGGACGAATCGGATTCACTAGAGGAGCCAGATTCACGTGATGAATCGTCGTCGCTGATAAATTGACAAGTCAAATCCAAGTCCACATCGTTGGCATCCAAATTCTGGATATATTCGCGGGATGCCTCCGCAACACCTCCTGACTTTGTACAGTGAATTACGTCCGGGTCATTGCTCGTTATGCCACAAGCATTGAAGGACGTCGTAATTACATCCAGTGGAATCTGGACCCATGCCTCCTTGATCCATTCAACCATCTTAATGCGACTCGGGGCCCGTGGGTTTCCGGCGGCTCTGACGTCTGAACCACGTGTTGGGTCCGCCAACCAAGCTTCATACAATTCGGTGTATAAGGCCTTGAATGGCTTATTCCAGCTGACATCGGCAGGTTGAACAAGCATCGTACAACCTCCTGGGATGACGCAGTTCACAGTGTTCGTTGTCTTCAGCGTTTTCTTGACATCATCAGTCAAGTGTCCTCGGAAGGAATCCCACACCAGCATCCTTCGGGAGAAAGCGAACGTCCCCCAACACTTTCTGATCCACTCTATTGTCGATTCCGAATCCATCCAACCATTTTCGCTCATTGATACAACAACGCCACTGACGTGTTTCAGCTCCTGGGGAAGTCGCTTTCCTGAAAAAATGAATGGGAGAGGAGATACAAACTTGATTTAAATTTATAAGTTGGTCTTAGTGGCCTTACCTTTAAATAGTACCATCGGTGGTAATTTTCTTCCGTCTGCCATTGCAGCCAAACACACCGTTACTCGGGTCTTCTCATGACCTGTTGTTAACACGGGTACTGTTTTGACGGCTTTGGAATCAACAGTACGATTGCCTGTCATGTCAGCCCAAACTGCTGTTTCATCCATATTTCCGATGTTAGAAAGCTCGAAATTGTATCTCGTTCGCATTTTCAAACAAAATTCAACGAAGCTAGAAACTTTGGTACACAGTTCTTTAGGAAGCCTTTGTCCTGAAGTAGTTTTGACGCGCACGGTAAAATCATTTCGTTTGAGAAACTTGTCTACCCATCCTCTCGAGGCCTTGAATTCAGGATTGTTAGCCAACTCTGACGCCTTTCTAGCAATTTTCTTTCGGGTCACACGATGATAACTTTCTCGTTCGGTAATAATCCAAGTAGACAGCAGTTGTTCAATTTCTGGTAGGAGCGGTTTCCTGCCACCACCATGTACTCGCCGGCGATTAGAACTTGTCGTTGCAGAAATCTCATCAAATTTTACTTTTTGTGTCTTCCATTCTCTTATACGCCGTTCATCCACACGGAACTCCCGAGCTGCAGGCCGCGTACCAATTTGCAGACTTCTTTCAACCGCTTTTTTCTTGAAAGCAATCGAATATGACCTTTTTGGCATGACTAAGACTGATATGATAAGAGACGAGAAGAAGATCTCACGTAGAACGTAATACAGTACTAACTTTTTCTCTAAATCACCTGTGTGTACTATCCTGAAACGCAGTTAGCTAGAAATTTAACCAATCAGAACTTTGTGCTATGTCATCCTACGCAGTTAGATGGTTTCCAAGAAAAGCCACTCCTTTCGAAAATATCGAGAACAAATTCTTTAATTGTATACCGCATCTGTCTCTAGTTGAATGTACGAAATACCAATAGGAAACTACAAAATGAAGAGTCTCTAGATCTCGAGTAATCTAGGCATAGAGATGGATTGTTAGCATCGCGCGCGTAGGTAATATACCGTATTATCAGAATTCTACGCGCAATAAATTTTCGTGCATATTTAGACAATTTTGTGCTTTCAAAGACGACGCACATCTTCCTGGATTATGTATCATTGCATAATCACAATATACCCCGGTTATTAAATGTTCTTACATATAAAAAAATAAAAAGGTTTGGTAGATTTTTAGCATGTTTCGAATAGACGCCGCCCTCGAAAAGCGCCGCAGCAAAATCAGGGTTGTTTCGAATAAACGCCGCGGCGTTTATTCGAAGAAATACGGTATTAATAAGCATAATTTCATGATGTTTTGTCTACAGCTAGCTTTCTTCCTGTCACAGCATTTTAGAAATTCGACTTTTTAGAGAAGGCCGATGTTGCAATGAGAATATTCGTGCGAATGAAATCATACATCTTATAGAAGCTTGACTCATAACTTATGGAACGTTTTTTTATTAAATTAATTACCATAATTCCTATTTAAGGCAATGTCCGAAAACCTTTGGACAGCAAGTACCACATCAAAAAGGACAAGCGCTTATGGTAGAAATTGCAAAATGCTGTTATTAGCATTTTATATTCTCAGCTTCACATGACAATGAGATGATCACAACAAAAAATTAAAAGGCATTGTTTCCTAGCGATATTGAATACAGAAAATATATCGCAACTTTAGTTTCAGTGCATCAATCGCACTGTTAGTGTTGAGAAAATGGTATTTACTTTAATGAAGTCAGATGTGCGTGGATCGTCCTGTAGATAGGAACTTTGGTTTCTATAGTATTTCCAATAAACAGTTCATTATCGGTGAGATCTTATTGGTGTTTCTCTGATGCTGGTTTCATTGTCAACAGAAGGTGATTACATTTATCATCGAAGAACTTCGAGTGAGCAGATTCTCATAGCTGTTAAGCATTTCGATGACAGGAACTCATTCGTGTATTTCAGGCATACTAACAAACTGAGGTTTTTTTCATCTTGAAACAAAAGAGTTATATATCGCTCGCATTAAATTTCAGAGGGTGACCCATGAGGCTAATCCCCTCCGTTATTTTGATCTGTCATGACGACATAATGTGTTGTTCTCTTCATTTGATATGGCTTGAAGCGGCATAACAGTGTTGATTGATCAATTGAATTGTTGAATTGACTGTTAGAACCATGGTTTGAAAAGAAATGGCTCTGAAAACGATGATTTTGACTGAATTCCTTCTATTTAAATATTTTCTTTTCCTTCGGATAAAATTGAAATTGAGAGATAGAATTGTATTTTCAATAAAATTTTATGTGCGATTAGTTAATTGAAAGATGTCCTCAAAGGAATAGGAATTAATTTCAAAAAAGCAAGTCTAGGACCTTAAGTGAATGGTCATCATTGTTTGTTCTGAATGAACAGATTTGAGAATGTTGATTTGATCTCATCTTGTATCAGAAATATTGCTGAAGGATAAAGAAATAATATATTTTTGCAAAATAGATGAAATGTGGGCTTTGTTTACCTAGTCTTCTAATAGAAAATACCCTAAACTAGATCTATGATAAACGTTATCTTGCAGACTTTTAGCCACACACGGAGAACAAAATATATTGAAAGGTCGATCAGCATGTAGCTCTAGTAGAACTAGATGATTTCTATCTACCAATGAAAGCTCGGGACGCCGAAGCACTGTCTGCCTTGTACTGACTTGATTAACTTAACAGAATTCGACTATAAAACCAAGGGGAGTTACTTTTTTCTTGCGCTACCAATATGAACATAGTCTTCCGTCGCTTGGTCAAGTACGTGAAAGATGATATTGCTATATTACAGTCTAGCTTTAACGTCGCTACTCCGGCAAAGCGGGGGATGGGAAGTTGCTGACAGTCAGACTTTTCTGGAGCGTTGTGGTACTTTTAGCTCGGATGTCCGTCTTGCTGACCTCCAATGACACTTTCGGGGTTCGACCTCTTGCCCAAAAGATAGTTAGGTTAAGCCTTGGATACCATTGCATATCTTAAGTAATATGCCTGCAAATTTAAGAAATCTGTTTAAACTGGTAGGGTTCAATTCTCTACTGAAAAAGTGAATTCGCACTAATTGCGTTACAGGAGAATCGATTTTCCATCTAGCAAAATTTTGTAGATACTATGTTGTTGAATGTAATCTTGCATAACGTAATCACGTGTAGACAACATATGTACAAGACCTAATGACATAATAGTGAATTTCGGTGAACAAAATTTTATTGGTAGTCCATTATTAAGTTACAATATGTTGCTTGGTTTCGAAAATACCATGTTATAAATTGTGGATGCAAAGCATGCGAAGATGGAACGTGATCTATTATATTTTAAGCCAATGTATTTCGGTGACATAACCGACGCAATCTTTAGGGTTGAAAATTTTAACGTGGCAGTGTTGTCAATGTCAGTTTAAAATCAAATACATAGTATTTAGTAATTATGAAGTTTACCTCCCAGCAATGATATAAGCACTTGAGTCAGATATAAACCAATGCAGTTTCTCAAAACGGTTGCTTTATATAAAAGTAACTATTTAAAAACCTTGCTGATATTTGTTTCAACTAATTTCGTCGCCGATTTGACGGCCTGTTTACAGAAAAAGGATCATGCAAGAAGTTTGAAAGTCAAAGATATGTTTAAGTTTTAAAGTTTGCTGCTCATATCGGCGAAAATATAGGCCCACATGGCTTTGATAGACGCCAAGTCATGCGAATTTCCTTACTGTGATGAAACCCGGATTCTTTCGATTGGTGGTGTTTGTAAGAATTCTTGCTCGTGTGGCATGGTGCTTTGTCTTGTTGCAATGCAATGCACCGTTGCCATATGGAAACTTTTCATTGAGCTCGGGTAAGATTTTGACATCAATGCCATTAACATACTGATATGAATTCATCATACAATCACAGATATGCAGATGTCCTGCACCCGCAGCAGAAAAGCATCCCCAAAACATAACTTAATTAAGGAAATGCTTGACACTTTGGTGCAGATTATTCGGAGACAAAGGTTCGTTGTCTGATCGAGGAATGAATTTACTTTGGAATCCCTGCACAATAAAGTGACTTTCGTCGGTTAATAAAGCCTTCTTCCATTGATTGACAGTCCACGAGCGATATTTTCTGCTCCATACCAACCTTTGCTTCTTCATGTGAGAAGTCAGCAACTGATTCATCACTGGCCTTGTATAGAATTCTTTCGTTCTTGTGTAGCACTCGTCTGAAAGTTATTGTTCTAACATTGAAACTCAAGCTCACTTTGTGCTGATTCGGAGTCATGTAGCAACCATCGTCATGAAGTTTCTGATAGCAGCAATCGTTCTTCCCTCTTTGTCGGCTTCTTTTTCTGACTTAGCTTCCCTTCACTGTAGGCAACACACAACCGCTTTTCCATGGACTTCTAAATGTACTTCAATTCTTTTTTCGTCGTCCATGGCTTTTTTGTGGCAAGGAGCAATTTGGCAGACTAACGATCGACACTGATAGTGGAGCAGCTTACGTCGAATTTTCAGATGAATCGTGCAAATTATGATACAAGCATGAAACTTCGCATGGGTGTTCTCAACACATATCTAAGCAATTCCACCCGATGAGCCACTTAAAATTCGACCTTATTTCAAAATGGCGGCCATTTTTCAAAATTGCCCTAGCAACGACCCCTAGGAGCCTGGTAACAGCATTATAGTGGTCATTTTCAGGCATTTTAAGAAATGTTAAGGGGCACAAATATATAGCATTAGTATTTGAATAACATTTGAGTAAGTTTCTGACCTAGCAACGGTTGCTAAGGACGCTAAAAAACAATAAAAGTGTGAATTTCTCTGATTTTCCTTAGCAACGGCCCACTTATCGTTAATTGATATGGATGAAATTTGATATATAGTGTAATCAACTATATTAAAGCATAAAAATGTTGTAATGATTAAGTGTGACGCATTCTCATTTCTCTCTCTCCTTTCAATTATCTGCTGCGTCATCATTTTTACCTACCGCAACGAAGGACAAGTGAAGTTTCCTCTCCATACTCCCGCGCGCGGAGCCTTGCCCATGCCGCAACGAAAGACACTGTGATCACATTGATTGTTGCCCTCTCAACTGACTTTAAAAACGCCGGCCAAGAGCGCTCGACGCCCAAAATCTAGCGTATCGTGAGACGAGAACCGGCGTATTTCTCTTAGCGTGGCTGATTGAGCGGCAACGCCGACAAGCCAAGACGCACCAACACGCCCAGCGCACAAACTGGCCCTGGAGGACCGGCGCGCTCTCATTCTCTCTCCCGTTGTCTCGGTCAAGCCTGCTGCTGTCAAGTACCGAACTGTCGCTGCATTACGAACTGTGAACGCCTAACTTGCCCTTTTAAGGGCTGCTTTGTGTTATTGCTTGTACCACTGGACCCTGTCATCGGGGAACGTATGTTTTTGTCCTTCAATAAAAGTATAAGTCATAACATTAAGTATCACTTACGTACTGGTTGCTAGGGCCCTGATAAATGCATAGCAACAACCATTTGCAGGTAATTTCAACATTGTTTTCAGCATTTTCTCTAACAACGACCAATCTATAAATTTTACAAGCCTTGTTTTGAGACGTATTTGGATTTCGGCCATCCAATATGGCCATTGGTCAGTAAAACAGATTTCAGCCTAGCAACGGTTGCTAGGGCCACAATATGCTAGTAAATGAATTATTTTCCGCATGTTGATATAATTATCAAATTATGAGTTTGAACCCATTAGGGAACATGTATCGAAAAGATGACATTTGTTACGATTAAATCCTAAAAGATCATAAAGTGATTTAGCTCTTTCCAAAAAATATCAAGAATTGAAAACTTCATGCATTGAGAAAAAGTTTGTATTAATCACAAATTTCAATCACAATATCGAATATTTACAATATCGAAGATTTTTTGTACAGTATTGAAGTATAGAAAAATATCTTCAATCACAGTATCGAATTAAAACAAAAGTCTTTGTGAATATCAATCACGGTATCGTAGACTTATTGTAAAACAAATTGTTTTTGTAAATGTCAATCACAGTATCGTAGAATTTCACAGATCGAATAATTTGTGTAAAACAAATGATTTTGTACATATCAATCACAGTATCGAAGTAAAATATATGTCAAACTCGGTATCTAAAAATTACTGTAAACAAATCGTTTCTGTAAATGTCAATCACAGTATCGAAGAATTACTGTAAAACAAAGGGATTTTGTGCATATCAGAATGCCACAGAATGAGCCTGTTCGCGCAACAGAGGCATTAATGCAGAAATGCTAACTTCGAATGGCTGGGCTCTTTTCTGTGTTGTATGATAAGCTGACCACGTAATGCTTGTTGTGTCAGTCACTTCTTCAGTAAGGCAAACTTCATCCAGCCAAGCATACTCATGTCTGAAGAGAGAGTTGGCAACAGGCAATGTCTGAAATGCAGATGAAGGAGGATATGGATTTTTATTAAAGTAAGCAGGCCTGATATTTGTAAAAGCCTCTGGAAGCTCAGGCACTTTTTTCAGTTTCTGTCGTAGTGACTGTGGCTGGGGAACCGTGCTTTTTTCACCTCCATATTCAGGGTTTGGATGTTGAAACGCTGATATGCTTGTACCATGGAATGATGTTCGCGCTGTGGTGGATGTAGGATTGTGGTCGATGTTGTCCACTGTCATAGTTGTGAACAACGTCTTTCTCAAGACTGGTGGACACACAACCCCATCTTCCACATACTGAGAGACAACAGCTTCACCTAACTCGGCAGAGATTTCAAGAATTCTGTCATATGAGATGCTCAACCCATGCTCATACAGCATGTCAATCAGTTGTCGCTTCCTGGTTTTAGAAAACACTGTCATGCCCATGTACACAGCAAAAGGAGTCTCGCGGTCTTTTATATGTCTGTGAACTGGTGAGTTCTTCGAGAAACAGTTAAACTGCAGAAGTTGTGATAAAGCAAGATCTGACTTTGATGCTCCTTGCTCAAGTTGAGATTTAATATCTGCACCATGTTCTACCATGCATACGAATTGCAGGAGAGATGAAGGCACGGCTTCTTCAACATCAGTACTCTTCAGTGTACTACTGAAACATGACTTATGGCGAAGCATGTCACGTCGTATCATTCCTGCGGCCTTTGCCAGGTGGATTGCGTCGCAATATTTGGATGCTTCTGCAAGAATGGAGCCTACATCATTTTCAAATGCCAGAAGTATGTTCCGTCCTTGATGATGTGCTCGCAGCTGTGGAATGTGATGAAGAAGTTGTTCTTTCAAACGTGTAGCATGGACATCATATGATTCTACACCTAACTGCTCGAGCCTCTGTTTGTACAGTTTCCTCAGGTCAGGTAGCTTGAATATGGGTGGATTTCCATCAGTGTTTGCTGCTTTCACTTCATTGATATAAGTAACAAGCTCCGAGAATGCTATCGGGAAAGCTTCTCGCCAGTCATCATGTGCTTCCATTCTCTTGAGAGAGTTATGGAAATCTCGCTCTCTATTGTACAGATCCGCCAAGCAGGAAGAATGATATTTCAGTTCTAAGGCAATGGCATCACCTCCACTAAGTTTAGCAAGAAGTTTGCTGTCATTGAGTGTTCTTGCACATCGGTTGATTCTTTTATTCAATTTCATTGTCATGGCTTCCCTAAGCTCACCTCCCTGTGTTTCACACAGAAAACATTCCGCTTTGCTTCTTTGGGCTATATTTTTTCGAGATACTTTGTTTCTCACAGCCTCGTCCTTCGTAGCCCCTTGAGCAGAAGTTACGCTCTTTTGAGCTCGTTCCAGTTTTGTATTGCAGAATAGACGATTGCAACTGTCATGATACTTTGCATTTTTCTCTTCCAGAGTCTTGAAAATACCTTCACCTGTGTCAAGTCTTCGAGGGTCGAGCTTCAGAGGAAGAGCATTAAGTGAATGAAATAAGGGAATATTACGTGCCAAGGTAGTATAGCCACTAGTTTCGGATTTAGCAGGGTTCGTTTTGGGACATCTGAGCTTTTCTTTTTTGTCCACTTGACAGAGGCAACACTTAGCCCAGTTGGTGTGTATTACCTGAGAGCTTGAATCCATTTTCAGTGAAACATTAAGGGCCGAGGGGCTATCCTTTTACCACCCTAGAATGTTTATTATACTCGTAATTGTGTATTGGACACTATCTTGTATGGGATTCAACTAAGTTCATGCTGTAGCCCTACACTTAGTCCGATCGTTCATCCAGTGTCATAAGTCCCGTGCGATCTGTACACCATCCGGATAATTATAACCCCATTATCCTTGGCTCGGCTGTCCCGCGCTGGCACGTCCTGTCAATTCAGGTGCGGATGCCTAGTTTTTCTGGGGTTGATTAGGCAGCATTTGGGATACTACGTTATTGCAGTTGCATGAAGATGCTGACACAATTAACCTAGCTGACACTGAACCCCATGCTGGGTTTCACAGCAGTGATGTCACCAATGCAGTGGCGGCTCGTGGGTATTTTCTATGAGGAGGCAAAAAATGAAAAATTAGAAATTAGATTTTAACTATGAAGCAAAAGCCAGAAGTAGTTCGACACGCTTCACAAATGGATATTTTAAAATCAATTAATTCCCAAAATTAAAGGTATGTGCTCGCCAAAATAAGAATCTAAATAAACACAGAATGAGTTTGGCATGGCATTGCAATGCCTATTTATTTGTACAAAAATTCTATTCGTCTGTGCTTCAAAGATGCAAATTCGTCGATAACTTTATCGTAGAATATGGCGTGTTTTTTCAATTCCTGAAGTTTTTCACTTTCATTGCTGGTGAGTGTTAGCGCACTCAAGCGTTCTTGTCCAATGGTGTTCCGCAGGTAGTTTTTCGTACCAATAAGCAGCATTGAAAGTACGCTTTTTTCCCGATTCCGAAGATAAGTTTGGTGTTTCTCTTCCGCTCCTCTTGATGTCCAACTTTTCCTGAATAGATAAACGTGAAAACGCCTTTTTGAGAATGCTGTCCACATAGGAAACCTCCTCTGCTCTGCATATTTCATTCGCAGCGGACGCCATATCGAAGCAGCAGTACCGAACGTCGAACGCGAATAATGGCTGAGGCATGCCTCCCTTTCACATTGTAAACAAGCAGCTGAATGAATCAGCCAATCACGTGTCATCAAAGTTCTCTACCGCGTATAACACTGTGAGGTGAGGCACGCCTCCCTGTGTTGTGATACAGCGAGTTTGATATCTGCGCTGCTCGGCTGAGGCGTGTTGCCGCGTGACCAATGTTACTATTTTAATGAATTAAACAAAATAGAGTAGAAAAATGTCAGGAACATAAAATATCTTGCCGCAGAAAATCATGGGGAGGCAATGCCTCCCTCGCCTCCTCTGACGAGCCGCCACTGCACCAATGTGCCTTGGTAGTGCCTGACAATCACTCATCTTGCTTCTTTCGTCTTCACAGTCATTTGTGTCCCTCTACCGTATGTTTCACCGTTGGACTTGCAAGTCTCCTCAATTGATACCAGAAGCCTTTCCCACAAATGGGTATGCCGCAAGGCAGCGGAGGTTTGAAATCAAGGTTTTCCTTCCCCTAGATGAGCTGCCTTCCAAGGCTAACGAGCCCCATCTACCCGAAGCAACTGGTTTTAAGGCGCCAGTGACCCGCCTTCGCCCCTTCTCGTGTTAGTAGAAGCAGGTCCGCCGGGCTTATGTCTATAAGCCACTCGAGCAGGCTACACGAGCTCGACTTCAGTTGTCAGAGGCTGTTTGAGTCGCACGCCACTGAGAGCATTTTTTGGACAGTGGGAGCTTATCCCCACTCTCACTCCCGGCTATGACAACTTTTGGACCCATAATTACATCAACATTTATGGGTGTCATAAATGCAAATTAAAAAATATAATTTACAATCAAAGTAAAATGGATGGCCATCTTGCATATTGTGGCCCTAGCAACCGTCTCAAAACAAGGCTTGTAAAATTTATAGATTGGTCGTTGTTAGAGAAAATGCTGAAAACAATGTTGAAATTACCTGCAAATGGTTATTGCTATGCATTTATCAGGACCCTAGCAACCAGTACGTAAGTGATACTTAATCATTACAACATTTTTATGCTTTAATATAGTTGATTACACTATATATCAAATTTCATCCATATCAATTAACGATAAGTGGGCCGTTGCTAAGGAAAATCAGAGAAATTCACACTTTTATTGTTTTTTAGCGTCCTTAGCAACCGTTGCTAGGTCAGAAACTTACTCAAATCTTATTCAAATACTAATGCTATATATTTGTGCCCCTTAACATTTCTTAAAATGCCTGAAAATGACCACTATAATACTGTTACCAGGCTCCTAGGGGTCGTTGCTAGGGCAATTTTGAAAAATGGCCGCCATTTTGAAATAAGGTCGAATTTTAAGTGGCTCATCGGGTGGAATTGCTTAGATATGTGTTGAGTACACCCATGCGAAGTTTCATGCTTGTATCATAATTTGCACGATTTAACCTATAAGCTGCTCCACTATGACTCTTTGTAGTGAACTGATGTAGATAAATAATTTTGCTCCTCTTTCTTGGAGAGGCGTTCACGCGCAATCTGTTTAGAACGTTGCAATGAATCTGATCATTACATTAGATGCACAGTTCAATTGAGATACCTATGACAGTCAGAGGGCACATTAGGAAGTATTGAAAACATATTCAGAATAACAGGAATTCTTGTTTTAAAAAATTTTATTGAGCAGCCTTTTATTTGCATTTGCGAGATGCGTATTGACTCAGCATCAAATGTTTATTGGATCTTTTACCGGATTTTGCATAGAGAAGTGTGATTTTCATTTGGAGCAATGTTCAAGGGATGAAGCGGAGTCAAATATTGTGTGCTCATCCGGAGTCTTATCTAGATGTAGCTTTCATGACGATGCACAGCTGTACTAATTGGTGTATCATTATGTAGACATGGCTTCCATGGCTATCATAAATTTAGATTGTCATGTAGAATATTCTTTCTTATCAGTTTAAACAACACGCATATCAAGGTTGCTCTAGTTGCATAAACTGCGACCAGGAAAACCTTCAACCACTGACAGGCTAGGACGAACTGGATCGCAATGAGTACAGGATATAGTGATTATTACTTCAGAAAAAATCAAAAAGCTGATGCTGCTGATACTAGAGTGTAACGTTCCCCATATTTCGCTGTTGTTGAACCCGCTGAAGGGAAAGTGCTATCTTTGAAACATCATTCCTCTGACGCAGCTTGAGCTACAAGCAAAATATTGAGAATATAATCACACTACTAAATCATGCCGTTTAGATAGAATTATCGAATTTTGCAATTATTTGATTGTTTAAGAATCCATGATATTCTAAACGAATGGTTTTGAATGTCTAGTGTATTTATCACTGTCGATAGTGTAAGATTTAGTGAATCACTTCCTTCCCGGTTGTATTCAGGTCGTGAAATAGAATAAACTCAGCTAATTTGGTTGTAAATCGGACAAAATTTGTCTTTGTGATATAAATACTCAATCATGATTTATTTGCCCACCAAGTACTGGGATTTTTCAAAGTTTTGAACATTTCGATGTTGTTCTTCAAATTTATTTTATCCGAATCATTTATCGATTGACGAATGTAAATCATATTGTCTTAGTCGATGGCAGGCTTTCTTAATGATTTGTCGTGAACTTCAATGATATAATTTTCCTCATTTTTTCTCTACATCAAGAAATGCATCGGATATTTTATGATAAAGTCGTGATTTCCAAAAGATGACATATGATGGGCTAATGATAATTGATACATTAAAATATCAATTTCATCGAAATTCGCACATTTTGGTGCAGAGGCCTGAGAACCGATGCACTGCGCGCAGCCAAAATTTTTTATGAAGTTATCGGTTATTGGTTACAAAATGTCCACGTACTAGTCGAGCTACCTGATTAACCCAGTTTAATAGACTAATATTAAGAACTTGATATGCCTCATTATCTTAATCTAATTTTGAATAATTCACCTTTCTACATAGATTCTTATGCAGGCTTATCTTGCATTGTTCATAACAGTCAGCTATTAGAACCTTTATGTGCATCAAATGTGAAAATTCTTGTTTGTCGTATTGTGTTAGTATCTATTTGTGACATTACTTTCGCATGTAAGTTCGTAGACGTACATGAAAAATATATTGAACATGAAGGGATTATTGACCTCTCATTGTCTGACCATATTCCCATTTCCTGATATATTGCTCACATTTTCACAGTATGAACCGTTTCATTCCAGCACGTGAGCATTGATTGATGAATGGATGCTTTATTTGGTTATATTTATGTCAACATATTTGCGCGGTGTTAGATTAACCAAAAGCAATAAACATTGAAATGAGGATCTATTTATGTGATGGAGCGGTGCATACATGTCATAACGCTGTTGGTTATGGAGCAAATTGTTTTTTTTTAATAAGAATGACGATTTCTTCATTCTTTATCAAATGATAGAGCTTTAACAACCAGATTATTGTTTAGAAGTGGCGTGTAAATGCTAAGCGTGAAACGAAACATTGCATTTCTACTAATTAAAAAATAGATAGGATGTACGCACCGTAGAATAAGTATAAATAGGTACAGTTTCGACTAAAACAAGTATCTGCAAACAGTGAAAATTTTTACATGAAAAGATCCAGTTTTTTGCGGAGATTGCGTTCCTGCTGTCCAAAAAAATATTTGAACAGTTTTTAAAAAGCTAATTTTTTTCAAATTGTTCCTATATTTATATGCTACCGAGATGACGTCCACTTTATAAGTAGTGTGAAACAAGTTAGATATCAAAGGAATGAATGTTTGCTAACAAGCATCATAATTAAGCGGATATTAAACTGATGATAAGGAAATTTCATGAGCTGCGTTATAATGCAAGTCCCGGGAAGTCTTCAAGGAAAAGTTGAGATCTTATTGAAAGCTTCTTGGCTGAGATGTTATGTTTTTAATTCAATTTTCAGCGGCATGATTTCATAATTCACAAGGTGACTTTTCTTGAATCTGAATAGTGCTGAATAGTAATGTTGACCCATTTACACCTTTTAAAGCTCATTTTCTTTATAATGATGATTTTGCTCTTTCAGTGGCAGGTAGTTTGGGATATGATCACGCTTAAGAAATAATCTTATTATAGTAAGGCATGAGCTTTAAAGCAATGGCAAGCCATCGAATTGATAATATTATAAACAATATTACCTCTCAAGGTTGTCATGATATGGAGGATTTGTAAATTACTTTTCTGTCTTCTGTATTGCTGTCATAATAAGTCAAATTCGTGTGCATTTCTCCAAAAGTGCAAAATTTCGTATATCTCACATGTGGTGCTGGGTTTCGTGTCAAGTTCATTTTATGAAATCGAAAGTGTATACACATTGGGGATTTAATAAATCCTGAGTTACCACTCTACCTAAATATACTTTCTCCATGGTACGCACTTAACATACACAATGTATTAAGTTAATTTGTAGATATTCACTAAATACTCATTAGGGTTGGCACGAAATATTTCGCGAAGTTTATTTTTTATTTCCTCCGAAGTTTATTTTTTTCGAGTGCAATGTCGTTTTTCATATGCACTGATATCATATCGAAGTTCCGCTTATGAAAAGTATACTTTCATTTATCATTTGAGAATTGATTACTACTTTAAAGGCTGTGATAAGTAGGTGCTCATCAGTGGACTAACTGATCTTTCTTCACTAGCCAATCAAGTCAAGACAGGCATATCCCGGTTACCATGAATACGGTTGCAGAAATAAGACTGCTGCAACGTTCGCCATTGTTTTGTTCGTCGTTCAAGGAACGAATGATTCGATGAGCAAACAATTTATGAATTGACTATTCCGCTCTTTAATGTACAATACGCATCAGAGGACCGTTATTATTTGGTAGTCAGAAATTTTCGGTTAAGAGTTTATTCCTATAGTAATCTAATCCGAGTCACAGTCATAGCTCACAATGTGCTTCAAGTGTTTGTAATCATATTATGTGTGTACAAAGATGTAGTAAATTTGTTTGGATGTTGCGGTGTGTTGAATTTGTTGTGGTGTGGCGTGTGGCAATGCCGTAGTTGCCACCCTCAAAGGGGGATGGGCTACGGCAACAGATCAGAAAGGGAAGAATTTTCGGGTAGTAACTAATGATATTCAATAGATAGGCGGAGTTGAGTTTTTATCAAATTTCAATGCGCTAAATAAAAGTTAGTAGTCAGGCCTGTTCATTACCGATAGGCTATTTATTAATTGAGAACCCACAAGGGTCGTAATTCTCAGCCTTAGAGTTGCAATCAACAGATAACTATTTTGAATAATGTTAACTTGAATATATAGCTCATACTTTCTATAATGTGTTTTAGCCATGTATAGTCATATGCCTACATAGGCCAAAAATTCAACGTATGCGTAGATATACTTGCAAAGTGAGTGGTGTATTGTCAGGTGGTCTATTGTTTTCGTGATATTGAAATCTTGTCAGTATTAAGTATCTGGTCAGATAAGTATGTTATGACTTATGAGCATGAAAGCTACAGTCTACAAAGTACGCTATGTAAAAACAACTTTCTACCTGAATTCAATCCTTAGTCTCTGCATTAGAGTCATGTTGATAAAAAAATTAATCTCATTAAATTGGATGCGATCTCATTTTATCAATGTACATGTATGCTAAAGCCTTCTGACTGGAGAAGTAAATCGTATGTTAGTATTACATGTAATTGGTTAGGGCCATTTAAACGAAATGTGATATTTGAAAATTAAAAATGGCAGTCAAGATTTTGTGACTGTACTCGAATAGGAAACCTCTCTAAATTCAAGAAAGAAAAGAGCTGGAAAAACTGTGTATTCGAAAATTTGTGCTCAATATTGACTGTTTCTAGGTTACATGTCATCCAGAATAACCGGCGAAATAAACTTCTAGCAGTTCCTGATCATACACTGGGGGAATCATTTTGTTTTCATCCGCAAATAATAAACTTCGATGAACTTCGCGAAGTATTTGATTTTTTTATTTCCTCCGAAGCAAAAAATAAACTTCGGAGTTTTGCCAACCCTAATACTCATTTATATTTCATAGCAGACGGGCGCAATGGCCTTGTGGCAGTGTTCGCTCTGCGTCTGGGAAACCTTGGTTCAAATCTTGGTTAGGTCAAACCTAGGACTTCAAAATAGGTAAACTATGCATTCTTGCTAAACACTCAAGCACAAAATAAGAAAGTGAGTGGAATAGCAACTTGGCCACATGAAGGAAAGGCTCCTTGCCTAATATGCTTCCGAGTATAACCAACGTTAATTTTATTTATTTTAATACTGCTGACATTTGGTCTGAGTTAGTGCACTATCAATACTTAGCAGATGCTACGTTTTAAAAGAATAATCAAATATTGAGTTGCATTCATAGTTGAAAAATGGGAGCAGACCTAAGTAGCTGCTATTTCATCCAGTGTCAGGAATCATCAGTAGGTACAGTTAACATCTCGCAACATCGATACAACTCCCTATTTAAAGATGCAGTCATGCTCGGAGTATGTCTGAGTCATGCAATTAGCATATTAAAGGTATAATTCGGTATCATTTTCAACCTTGTGTCAGTAGCTACTTAATTGTATACATGCACGTCCTAGTCACTTTTGCTAACATATACGCGCATCTGATGCCTCAGTCTACCGCTATCATCAACTTTAGGAGACGTGATGACGTCACTTCTGTTAATGATCATATGCGCCACTGGTAGCATGCTCAGCCATGCGTGAGAAAGAGTGAATGGAAAAGGAAGTCACTTGCTTATGTTCTCTGAACACATGCAAGATCGCGAAAAATGGAACAATGCTGCGCCCAAATGTGAATAAACGAAACGGACGATCCTAAACATAAACGAAATCTAACAGAAAGAATCCGGATAAGCGAATCTTCAAGTCCGTGTTTAAATGATGGTCCTGGCTTGCAGTGCTTAGATCGGAAGATAGTTTGCGCCAAATTATGAATATCCGTTCTATTTCGATAGCACATCAATATGATTAACAGTGCGGATTTCCTGTCGTCGTGAAGACTCTTGCAAATATATCTTTCGCAGAAGCAAGCATCTTTATCGCAGTAAACCTTTATAAACGCAGGCCGGAATAAAGTGTTAAAGAATTCAAGAGTTCTCGATTTTACATTCTTGTGCAATCAAAGTTGAGGGTGTTAAACAAAGAACTGAAAATACAGCTATTTCTGCATTATTGCGGAGCTTTCGTCAAATTGATGAGAGTGCCTCTCTGCTTTACGTGATGGCTTCCTTTCTCAGGCTGATTTTCCATAATTCATAGATTAATACGCTCGTACATCAACTCTGGATTCGGATAAACAATTTGTCTCTTCAAAATCTATTGCAAGTAGTATACCTATCTGTGCAAATAGTATTGCATAACAATATCTCACCAACAAGAACAACTAACTTAGTCAGCTTAAAGGAGTGTTGCACTGACGTTGAAGAGGTGTTGAAAGCATTTCTACAAACTTCTTAAGTTATGCGTAAAGCTTATTGAAATAGAGAAAAAGAACAACTTTGATTCGATAATTATGCGTGTTTTTTTCATGTTACACTTTTGACCATCCGATTACCTGCTGATTTTGTGTTCATGGGCTATTGACGAATATTACACATTCAATGACATAATTGTTATGATCGTTTCCGGCACCCAAGTGCAGGCGCGTGCGCACGTTCACGCATGCAGAAATGGCGTGCGCACGCGCGACTTACAACTGAAGTAAATGTCTAAGCGTAACCAGAGGAGTTGTAGTATCGCTTCATTGCTGTTCCTGTACGACAACTTGTGCGGTGATTTTTTTACTTGGTTTAGTTTCAACGGATAATGGAGTCTGTCTCTAACATCATTTTGAATCGTCTTTACTGAAACGACTTTAATCTTCTGCAATGATATCCTAATTTTGAAAGTTTTGACGAATTATATTGTGACCTTTCCTTTTTATACTTCAAACTGTGATTGGTGTGAAGATATCTTTCTTTCCCTCCATTATTTCCCTAAATCTTCCTCGTCAGAGATAAATTTGTGAGGAAAATTTTGTTATCATTCGTATCAGCCTCCAGCAAACGACCTCGTCTCGACGCCGATGCTTCTTTTTTTAGTTGTGATAATCTGACTAAATTCAGCGATATTTTCACCGTTGATGCATATTAATCTGTGAAAATGAGTTCTCCTGATAAGGAAGAAATACTTCGTCGCATTTCTGAGGTTGATTATGAAGAAATTCAAGGCAACAGTGGTGGTGGCTCGAAAAGAGGTTCATTTTCATCGGCCTGTACATCGAGTGCTGTGACATCAATGTCATTGAGCAAGACCGTTCGACTTGATGAGGAAGAAGATGCTGACTGGTTAGCAATGGTTTATGCAGCAGCTGAGGCCATAGACAACGGTGTTCAACCTCAGTTGATCGCTAGCGGGTCTAGCGGCGCTTATTTTGTTTTTGACAAAGAAGGGGTAAGTTTGACTTACGAAGACCAAGGAAGTTGTGTGAAATAGATATCACTCGGGCAGAATGGCATCAGCCGGGGTTTTTTGCTATGCGTTCGGAAGTGATCAGCAATATTGCTGAATAAGTCTGCTTTTAACAGAGATTGATACCGGCCGCCACACTGGACCGGCCCTGAACTATAGGTCAACAGGGCTAGCATTGTTCTTCGATCATAAAGTTGACTTTCATGGTTGGTTGATGTAGATGATGGCGACGAGACTTAAATTGATAAGCGCAGATATTGCACACGTGGTGAATTCACTCGTAATAAGTTTAAGCATCGTCTACTTAGCTTAGGCATGCATTTGAGATAGATTAGCGTAAAAATAAATATAGTAGATGCTGAACCGACTCAGTGACACGCCATTTGTTCTTCCGAGCATAAGCAAGGCTTATTTATTTGCAATGTGCATGAATTGTGTACATTTCGTAATCGTGAAAGCATGTATGGGGTTTAACAGGTTCGATAAATTCAAGTCATCAAATAAAAGTGACTCACTTACATTTAAAATGTATATAAGGAGATTTGAAAGAAAATATCCACATTTTAGATGTATTTAGTCGTTTGCTCTTACGTAAGTGTAGTACCTATGCCATCCGTGCGCCCTACTTAAATTCTAGAGCATGTATCAAACAACTACAATTTACAACGATAGCGATTTACAAAAATGATTCCATCAAGTTATCAAATATCATTGTATCCTTTGCATCAGCTGTCATCTGAATCCTCGTATTTTCACGACAGAAGAATGTGACTTGATGACCGACTAACACCGGCCAGAAAATCTCGGTCACTTCCCAATTTTTGTCTGACATATCTAGTTATACTGGGCGATTGTGAAATTTGAATTCGGAAACATCTGTATTGGTAATAAGTCAGATGCTTTAATCACAATACATTTGAATCATGCGCAATACCATTTAAGCAGGTTCACAACCTGACGAGCATCTCACCCTTATTAATTGAAAGAATGATCAGCTGATTGCACGATCACTTGATGGTATTCACAACCAGCTTTGAAGTCATTAAGTCCATTGGAATAAAACCATTGTTTGAAGCTATTTGTTGTCAACTATTATAGATTCGAAAACACCGCATTGCTTGCAAATCATAGGGGCAACTTAGAGCGTCGAAATTACGTATCAGAAGAATGATCACCGGTATTTCCATCACAATGAAGGGCAATGACATTGATAAAATCACAATTATGTAAAGACTGTGTAAGTGTTTCTGCTTGTCTGCCCCTGCTCTGAAATTACGCCCAGTTTTAACTGTGCAACTGTTTCTGTTTGTCTGTCCCTGTACTGAAGCTACGCCCAGTTTCAGCAACATGAAATCAGTCAGTATTGTGATTTTGATTAGTTTGAGAATTTAGTAAAAAGGGGATGATGATCATTGATTTAGACTTGCCGACGATTACAAGAATCACTGAGAAAAGGTCAATGAGGGTTAGTATTTTAAAATGTGTTCGAGTAAGCAGATTTTCAAATATACTTTATTTATTTATTTTATTACTTAGTACCACACGTTCGAAGTGCTCGAAAGAAAATATCTTGTACGTACAACTCGTTTTATTTTTACATTAATGTTACAAGAAAAATAAAGATACAGATTTTCATTTACAGTTTAAACCTTCATAACTTTTGGGAATCATCGCTCACCGTGTATGAAAATGACGTGAATATTCATGCAACGGAATTCTTTATCCATCATAATCTATTTCAACTATCTCGTAGCGAATGCATGTTAAATACATTGCTTTTTTGGCCTTCCTAGCACATTGGCAGCTTTTGATAGTCAATGAATTGCTTTCTTGAGACAGTGGGATGAATTCAGACCATAGAGTAGGGATATATAGGTAGAGTGTCGACTCAAAAAAGTATCTATACAGTGAAAATTTTCATATGAAAAGATTCAGTTTCTTGCTGAGATTACGTTCCCGATGTCAAAAAATTATTTGAGCATTTCTAAAAAATGTCAAAATTTTGCCAATTTATATATTACCGGGATGACGTCCACTTTATAAACAGTGTGAAACAAGTTGGATATCAAAAGGAATAAATATTTGCTAATAAGCATCCTAACTAAGCGGAAATTAAGCTGATTATCAAGGAAATTTCATGATCCGTTTTATAATGGAAGTCTTCATGAAAAAGTCGACATCCTATTGTGCTTTCTTGGCTGAAATTTCATATTTCTAATTCATGAAAGCAATAGCAGGTCATCGAGTTGCCAATTTAACAGACATTACCTCTCCAATGCTGTCATGACACGGACTATCTGTAAAATAATATCATTTCCTTCTGCTTTGCTATCATGATCAGTCAATTCCGTTGAAATTTCTTCAAAACTGCATAAATGTGCATATCTCACATTTTGAAACAATTTTGTATCCCTCTTGAGTTCATTTCATAAAATCGAAAGTGTATACACATTGGGGATTTAATAAATGCGGAGTTACCACTCTACCTAATATACTTACTCTATGATTCAGACATTAGAACTCAGATCTCTACCAATTTTCGCATCAATTTTGAAAGTAGCCTCTAAATGGCTGTATCAATCCGAAATCGTTTCCTCTAAAGATGAAAAGTCGACACGAACACTCAAGATTGCCTCACTTAATTATACAACAGCGACTTAACGTTGCTACGAAAAATGGAATGGACATATTTGAAAGTGCCCTTGTCTTTCAGCAGATTAAACGATGACGGAAATTTTTTCTTCCTTTGTCAATAAGATAAGACACTGCTAGTTAAAGATATAGAACTAAAGTAGCTCCATTGATTTCTGTTAATTGCTCGTATTTGTAATTTTATCAATTGAAAATGAGGATGGAACCATGAGGGGCCAATGTATGTCTTAAATACAAAATAGAATTGATGCGTCGGTGGTGTGGCAAAACATGATAGATTTTCAATTTTTATGAATCTTTGTGAGGAAACAATTGTGTGCCATTGATTTGTAATCGATCAACACATTACAGGTACATAGTCGTACAGGTAATTTCAAAATGGTTAATAGTTTGGAGAATGCCATTTTACCTGTAGACATTTTTAGTTTTAAAGTCGTCAGTTAGTTTTTGATTTTGAATTGATTCACAAATTAACAATGCACAATAAAATAAAATCACTTGATTATCGAAAAGTTGATCACCAGATCATCTTTAGTTCAATTTCAGGATGAGGTATCTCGAAAGTGAGTTCCATTTTTGTAGCGAATCCTCCCATTGACAATGAGCCACATACGTTTATTCGGATTAATTAAATGACAACTTCCCGAATAAGTCGCAACTAAAGAATTGTTATTGGGTAACTTGCATTATGAATAAAAACGATATTCAAATGGGATGTTACACAGTTTAGATTTTGATTACATGTTTGAAATTATCATTCTTTATAAAAAGCTTTAAATTACGGGGGGACAGTATTTGAAAAATTAAATATTTTTTGATGTAATATTTTCTTATTTACTTCAGAAATCGATTTTACGTTTTTTAATGAAAAATAAAGATTACTTATGCACTCATGACTTGGTGCTGTTCATAGCTGAGGCTTGTGTCACATTACCTAAGCAATGTCATCACTGATCATGAATGCATAAATAAGCCGAGGGCGTTGTAATGTGTCATAAAGTGACTCTACCATGTTGGCATCCTATGAAATCTTAAAGTAAAAAGCAATTCTTCTAGTCTGAAATGTAATTGAAGAAGACATTTTGTTGCTGACTCTGTAGTCTTCCATAAGATATGTCTTTGAATTGGACCCAGGTTTGCGACATGGATGATGTAAGATAGTTAAGTTACATACTTCGGTAAATGTTTCTTCAGTTTTTATCGAAAATTTATGTGAAAGCTTTTGAGTGAATCTGTAACTCGTCGCCAGTCACGAATATGCATAGACAATGTGTCAAAAGTATCAAGAACATTTTCATCAGCTGTAGCAGCTGATCATTATAGATGAACTCACTATGACTGATGAACATGTGATCAACGATTAGTCTTGGATTATGAAGGTACCATAATTTTTATCGTCACCAAGAATGTGATCAAACAAGAAGAAAATCAGACGCACGTGAAATAGCATACATAAGTGAGTGGTTTCAAGTTCAGCTGTTTAACTGTCCTCAACAGTAGCAGCACTATCCGATCAGAATTCCTACATTAGATTATTTTAAACATGTTATATTCAATAGCAGCTGATGCGCATCAATGACTCATAGATGTTTGAACTTTTTGATTAGGTGACCCACGTTCATTATATTTCTGCATGGGTCATCTTAGTTGAAGCTTATTGTAAGCTAGTGCACAACACGATGAGTTCTATTAAAAGAGAAATCGATTTAGATAATGACCTCAATAGCAGCGCATGCACAATCGACACATCCTTTGAACTCGTTTAAGTTCATCTATAATAGCTTGTCTTTCTGTTCGACATTTGCGCTTGTCACAGAAGAAATATCAAACGCTTGTGTCTTACTACGATTGCTTTACCAGACGTCGTAAACGTGAACCATTAATAAAGTTTGGACGTACTTATCCTACAGCAGAAATTATAAGTTTTGTCTAAATAGCATCTATAATTTGTTGGAAAATGTTCATTGAAATTGCCAATTTTCAAGAAATCTTCAAATCGTGTTATTTTACATGAGCAAATTTGACTTATGGTTTTTAAGGTTTTTATTTATATCCAAATACGACCCTTCATGGACTAAACGTATTATCCTTCATATCCCATCAATGTTTTTGTAGATTATAATATCCGCTCTGTAAATAATTGATGGTATCAAATACATGAATATCTTGTAAATTGCATTAATTCTCCCTGCACAACAGTATAAATGCATAAACCATGCACGCCTCCGATCTAGAAGTAACGGGATTACCAGTAGATGACCCACCATTATAGTCCTTTCGGGCATGTGCAGGACTTCGGTGAGCGGCCTTAGCAACTTTGCAATAGAGGATAACGTGATGATGAAGCTTTAACGTCACTATTCCCCCATACTGGGGGCTTGGACGGTGTTGACACAGTCAGAGTTTTCTGGAGCGTTTTGGTACTTTTAGTCTGGATGCCCTTCCTGCCGACTTCCAATGACACTTTCGGGACTCGACCTCTGGACCAAAGGATCGCTAGACCAAGCACTTAATCACTGTACCACGGAGACCACGTGGTGATGATGTAAGAAATTATTTAAAATTGCTGTATATATCACGATGCGCTCTGTACTGTATTCCGTGTAAGAACAAGAAGTCAGCTGCCCATCTCCATTGCCCTGAAACCAACTTGAGATGATGGATTCTACAAGAAATGTGCTAAAGCCACGACAGCTAATTTCAACTGGATACACGAAAGTCTCCACCTTTCTCCTCGCACTTCACTTTCTGTTCCTACTTCGCCTTCTTCCTCTCATTTACGAATGAGATGCTATCTCCCCATGTAGCCGCCTGTTTAATATTGGGCACTTCTAGACGATAATGTCTTTCGGGTCTGAAAGTTAGGGTTACAGTCTTCGTAGGGAAGATGCTTTGGTGTCCTAGATCAAGAGCCCACTTCCAATCATCGCCTCACAAGCCAAACCGACCTAATCTTTCGATTTTGCCCCTTCCCTGATGAACTCCACTGACTTCTTAATTCTTCGGCTACTGTGCTTATTTTATGTGCCTGAATTTCACGAGCCCGAGATAACTCGTATCGAGACAGCAAGACAATATCACTGACCGCGTTGCGTAGGGAATATCATCAGAAACTGAGCCCGAATTAACTCGTCTAATAACTTGTCAGTAACTGAATTTAGGTAACTCTCTGTGTCTCTGAAGAGTTTTAGCTCAACATTGTGGTCTCCGTGGCACAGTGGCTTAGTGCTTGGCCTAGCGATCTTTCGGTCCAGAGGTCGAGCCCCGATAGTGTCATTGGAAGTCGGCAGGAAGGGCATCCGGATTAAAAGTACTACAACGCTCCACACAAAAGTCTGACAATGTCAGCACCGTACAAGCCCCAATATGGGGGAGTAGTGACCCTAAAGCTTCATTGAAATATCCACTACTTTCGAGAAGCTGAATCTTATGCATGCCACACATTCTTTTCAGAGAAATTTATTGAAAAACTTGATGCCAAACATCATCATGACATAATGTATAGTCAAAGCTCTGACCATAATTTTGTTCAAATCCTGAGCAAAATGATCTTGCTTAAATCGAGATATTGAGTAAGTCAGATGCTTGTGAAAGGATAATGCGGAATCAGTGCAGTTATCTAAAATCCTTTTCAAGTCTCGAATCGCGTGGCGATGACGGAAGCACGGTTCAACAGAAAGAGGGACATTGAATTTTGCCCAATAGTATAGCAAAAGTTCAATAAACATTTCCAATCACCAGATCATCGAAATTTGCATGTCCTTTACCCTCTTCATCTTTTTTAACAATGTTACAAAGCAGCATCAGCTATCTGCTCGTCATCAGGTCGCTTAGTCGCGATCTGAAGCTTCTCCTTCACATGACTCAGAGCAATGTGAAAAATTTGAGTAGATTATCTATGTCATTTTAATTTGTAATCAGTAGTATTTATAAGTATTACGTTCTCCCCAACACGTCGCTCTGAAGGTTATCTATGAATATTGAGCAATATCATATGCGAGTATCAACACAGATATACTATGAATGTATTCGAGAATATGAATGTATCCTCTATTTATTCTCAAAAGGGAATCCTGCAATTCCTGAGATAGATTTTTGGTCTGGCAAGCAGGGCTGTGGAAGCGATTGATTTTTATTCGTTTCTGCTTCCGCTTCCAGCTATTGGAGACCGGACATGGGCTACACACCTCCATATTTCGATCTCCATTTTTACGAGTTAAAAGTTCTGACGTTAGCACTTCGCAGTCTCCACGAACTTTCTATCGTAAACCCTAGCTGACTAGTATGCGTTATTTTGACTTGCCAAAAAGTCAAATATTTTTCAAATTTACGGAAAATTTTGACCTTTGGGAAATGGTGAAATATGAACGTCATATTTTCCCAACACATGTGTAGTGAAAAAAATATTGAACGACCATGAGTGTTTGAGAATGCTACAATGAAATTGCCTCAAGACACAGCAATTCGCATTGTGTAAAGTTGTCATTGATAAGATGATACTGAGGTTTTCTGATTTTGAATGCCAGTATTCTGAGACAATACACCTTCGTTTTCATCATAATGAGAAAATTAGAAGTAACTACATTTAGTAATACAGATACCAATTTGTAGTTAGGTGTGACAGGGTAAGCACTAAATAAGTCAAAAGGGTAAGTCAAAAGTGCCTCGCCTCGCCCTGACACGCAGATTGCGTCAGTCATTAGTATCATGATACTTTCGGAAGCGGAAGCGATCGTCGGGCATTCGTTTCCGCTTCCTCACCCCTGGTAGTAAGTCACATTAACCGGTGATAGTGAATGCGGATTTACATTAATTATAAGCATTGTAGAACTGTCAAATGTGTGGAGTTCAGTCATTTCGTGCTAAAAACGAGTGAACAGTTGAAGGGAAAATTTATCTGCCAGTGATAGTTACCTTTCCTACCGATGCGACTTAACTGGGATTGAGTTAAGTGAAGGACAACCGCAGAATGCGACGTCAGTGATATTTTAGCAAAAATTGTCTAGTAAAGTGATAATCCTATTGACAGCATAAAGCACCATGAAGCACCTTGTTGAAGAAGGTAAGATCAAGTATTAAGCTATTTATATTTAAAGGGCATTTTAAAATGCATTTTTTGTATATGCATCTGTTTTGTACAAATTAAGTTAGGCGGTTAGAAACCGTGTGATATGCTTTTATCAGCCATGAATCTGAAAAGTCTTGAATTCTAGGGCAGGGACTTCAGAATCTTGGTATGAATTGTGATTTTTTCTTCAATGCTATTTAGCTGATGTTCAAAACTGTCTACTTTGACGATGCAATGGCAGACGTATTAAGTATTGCATAATTGTTGAATCTGATATTCAAAGAGATATACTTATTGCCAATAGATGTTCAATAGATGAAGGCGTGTAGCTCAATTTTACCTGAGCCATTGAGTATTATATCTCAAGAGTTAATTTTCAACGATGAATCATTTGCTGGTTTGCAAGCAATCGCTGATTCTATGATAATCAGCTTGTATGTAGGACGAGCAGTATTGATATGATACTGCATTTGACGTTCTCATTGCGTTTCAATGTTCTTCATAAACTGAAGGGTATGTCTTGGATTCACTGCCACCCTAAATAATACTGATGACGTAGTAGTAGTCCTTTTTATTTACAAGCGGATCGATTTTTTATGAAAGACGAGATCCTTATTGCTGTCGTTGTTCGATTCCACTTCAGATATGAACCTAACCAGAATAGTTGATGAATAGTAAGGAACCTTACTAGATTGATTGAAAAGTTTGGAAAGCCAAATGAAGTTGTTATATTGTATTATTATCTAGCAGTTCAATATATTTCGAATATAAAATCCATAGTCATTTTCAAGTAAAGTTCAAAAAGCTAGTAGCATTTTACTACTATAGCACTACTTGCTTTTTGAACTTTACTTGAAAATGGCTATGGATTTTATAGTCGAAATATATTGAACTGTTTGATAATGATATAATACAACAACAACTTTACTTGAAAAGTAAACCTTTCAATCAATTACGACTGACAGCCAAGACATATTTGCACATATATCTAATTACTGTGCCCTTAATTTCAACAATTAATGGAAAAGAAGATGGAGGCCGATTGTAGCGCTTTCGTGGTTTTAGTTTTCGGGAATGTAAAGAAGTTCAAGAGCAGAACAATCTTATTTGTAGCTTATCATGAAATAAATAACGCTTTTTATTAGTTAATTGTTTTTACTGATCCACTGAATGCGATTTACAGCACTTATCTAAACAATCATTGTTTATCTGGAGGAAAAGCTAAAATTGAAAACGGCGAGAAACGAACTGGAGAACTCAATGTGTAAAGCGTGCAGCTGCGTTTATGATTGATGAGCATCTTAAAAGTGCATAACAGATCGAAAAAGCAAAACAACTATTTTTTCCTAAGTACTGCATTCATCAAATATAAAACAAACATTTTCGTGAAACTTTCGTTTTAATTGATATCTTCATGATTCTCAATGTAGCGGAAATCATCTTACAAATAATACAATCCCCTAATTAGGGCTGTCAATATTTCTGATAAGTCAAGCGGTTCAGGTGATTGTCTACTTAACCATTAAAATCGATTCAACTATGCCAGGTTATGTACAATGCATTCATTCTTACGATGGTGACATTTATTAGTTGATCATACACTTGCAGTTTGAAAGTTTCGTTTCGATTCATTCGTGGTTTTGGGAAACTTTTCGCTTGTCGTAGCAACAAATGAACAAAGCATCCTGACGTAAACAGATAAAAATAGTGACATGAACACTTCCCATTCGAAGCTCCATCGAAGAGAAATTTTGACTTAGAGCTGAGTTCCGATGAATTCAACATTATTTGTGTACAAACTGTACGCAGTTGTTTTCAATTTAATCTGAGTAGAAGATACTCAGTCGATGCGAATTATTCGAATTATAATGCTGGAGCACAATTCGAAAATGCAGTGCAATACTATTAAAAAATCTTGTGGAATGGATTTCTCAAGTTGCGTCACAAGTTTTGCTCAGATGGGGTACGTGCGCATTGTACATTTGACAATGAATGAAATGAGATGAACGATGGATGAAATTGCCGTGCAAAAGATGTGACTGGTAGGACTCGAACCAGCGAGCCCAGGTCATCTGGACTTGTAAGTTTCAACTGATAAACTTAGTCCACAGGGCTAGTCTTAACTTAAATCGCGCGACTTTCTTCCGCTTGTTGTTGTGTTGAGGCTATGGATTGACAACAAAAATGAACTCTTGGAAAAATGAAGGAGATTTCAGAAATAGCAAATAAAGAACGAGGTGATTATAGATAAGCCGTAAGTGGTTATAGATAGTTATAGATTCAATTTCAGAAATAGCAAATAAAGAACGAGGTGATTATAGATAAGCCGTAAGTGGTTTTCACCTCTATATCATAGGTGATGAGCACAACAGATGCCACTGGTACAGAGGCGAAGAACTTGAAAAGAGCCATTAAAACTGTCCTAAGAGACGAAGCGCGTCGGGTAGCGCTGCTTTATTAACGAATAAAGAGTTGTCATCGAAAAGGAGTGTTGGTTTTCTATGATTCGAATGAATAATTATTTATTTATTCTTATTATTTTATTATTATTATTGCGTTTTCGAGGTTTAAATACAGTATACTTATGCGGGTCTTTTTTCATGAGTAGCATGTGATTTGATAGCGAACGTTGAGTTAATCAATGTTACACATCTCACACATATTTTAAGAAAATCCAGATTGAAGGTTTATACAACTAAAAATAAATTACCAACTTCAGAGTTATGCATGAATATCCTTGAGCGTGTGTAATGTAGTCGTGTTTTGATCTCCTTCAGAATTTATTATAGGACTTCTTCCCTTTATAAACACGATTGGAAATATACCCAGCCACACCAATCCGCAAGCAGTTTTCCATATTGATCAGAATAGAATCAAATGAAAAGTCGTCTGTATTGAATCGTGCGGTCAATCGCACGACTTTTAAAATAAGCGATTAATCGCACTCAACCTTGCTAGTCCTTCTCTTACAATAGGTCATTGAGTATTTTGCTAAGGGGTGCCGACAAATATCAATTCCAATGAGGCTTGATATGAGAGCCTTTCCTCCATGATGACGATAATTGAATGAATGAATTCTCACCTATTTATGTTATCAGAGGGTAGTTTCTTTCCCACTGAGTCGAATTACATCGCCGTTGATGGTTGTCTTGCAGTTAAATATCAAAGCATTGAAAATGCAGATGGATCCTTTTTTGGAGGACTGTTGTGCACGTTAATGTGGAAGGAGGATTTCTGATTGTAGTCGTAACAAATTCAACAAATATCTTCTAAATTCCCGAAGCTTTTCGCCTCTGTACCAATGTCATCTGTCGCGATCATCAACTATGATATAGATATGAAAACTACTTGTGGCTATTTATTTTACGACTTTTCTTTGTTTGTTAATTTTGAAATTGGAGATTGTCATTTTCATAAATGTCTCCTTCATTTTTCTAAGAGTTCATTTTTTGTTGCCACTCCATAACCTCACCACAATAACTAAACTTGTGCACTGAAAACCTTCATTCGAACTCCTCTTATGCGGACATTCAAGACGGGGCAGTGTCCCATCTTAGATCATTATTTACTGTTAGCAAGTCTTCATTCCTTTTCATGGTCGTTGGTCAATGCGTATATCACCGATGACATGAAATCCAAGTGCATGTGCAGTATTGCTGTCACTGCGCATACGTTGTCATTTAAAATTTCATCCTATCTCTGTGCGGATTAATGTTTTTGCCTAAATAAATCTGAACCAACATGTGAAATTGTAATGTACGACTGAAAGCAGCAAATATTTTCACGCCACAAGTGTTCGAGCATTCTGTTGGCATGAGTTTCTGTCAAATCCAGACCAATGTTTTTACTTGATATTTTTCGTTTCAGAAAAAAATTGGCGTCTTCAAACCAAAGGACGAAGAACCTTATGGCAGCTTTAATCCTAAATGGACAAAATGGATGCATAAATCATGTTGTCCATGTTGCTTTGGCCGATCATGTCTGGTGCCTAATCAGGGTTATCTATCTGAAGCAGGTGCATCGCTGGTCGATCAGAAATTACAACTCAATGTCGTCCCAAAAACCAAGGTAGAGCATCCAAATCAAACATAAGAATTAAATTGTAAATCACGTGGTTGTCAATTCATTTAGAGATAGTGTAATTGTCAAATTAGTGCTTTTATTTTTGGAATGAACTCTTTCTATCTAAAAATACATGCGCCAAATGCCTTTGAGGCTGTATAATAGGCATTCAAATGTGTACATCACCTGAAGTTTGGAGGAGTGATTGTGTAAGATTCGCAGTAAGCTGTGAAAATAATGACTTTAAGCTTTTATATGATTTTAAGCATTCCTTCAATCTATCACCATGAGTATCCACGCGGATACCAGAAATCATTACTTGCTCCAAGAGTATCGAAATTGGAGTGCTTTATTAGTATTTCATTGCTTCTTTTAGGAGATTAATATCTTAGAAGTGTCATCAGTCTTATCACTATTTAGTTGTTCAAAAAAGCAATGATAGTTACAGATTCTCCAATCACAAAATTTTTTGTATTAATTGGAATGTCATGTCTTCCGTCTTGGAGCATACTAGTGGTAATAATGTAATTTGTTAATTAATGTAAGTCTCATAATGTCCTTTAACGTAAGCATAGAAAGTTTGTATATGCCCAGCCTGAAGTACTCATCCTGGCTTTCCAGCATCGGATATTTTTCCTTGTTCTTAGTGTGCGTACAACCAACAGTTGAAATATTGTCGTTCAGTGAATTGGTTGTTGTTCAGTGAAGTTGAATGGCGCCACATTATATGAGGGGCTGCTGTGATTTTTGGAGATGGGCGATTTGACCACACCTAGCTCATTGTTTGGCAATTAATGCGGGGCGCTATTTGGTGTTTCGAAGTTTGCATAGATGAGGCGGTGTTGAGGTGTGAGACAAATTCAATGAGGGGCTGTTGACTGTTATTTCTTGAAGTTTGACAATTTGACAGAATCTCAATTATTAGATAATCGTTGTTCGGCGCTACTTTCCGTATCGAATGCTATATGGTGACGGGCAAAACGAGAGGAGAGAAAGTATGCAAATTTCAGATAGCAACTCGCTTTAACCAGAAGTCCAATATTAGAAATAATAAAATGCGGGGCGGCTCCTTCTATTTTCAGAGATGTGCCATGACAGAACAATGAGGGGCAAGATTAAGCATAAATGTGTTTCCTAAGAGAGTCGGAGATTCGCAGCTTCATTTGAGAGGGGCGTAAAAGTCAGACACTAAGAACAAGCTAGTTGTCGCACATGAAACTCGGGATTCGCCCTCGTCTAACTTTCATGAGCGACAACTATCACTTGGATGAAACAGACTTGAACAACAAGTTTCAGTTCATTTTCTAGCATCATCTTCAAGTAATAGATTGCGTCTTAACTGAAAGAATTTCTTTTCAGGTTGTGCAATTGGCGAGTGAAACCTTCTACTATGGCACGTTTGTGCGAATGAAATCTCGAACGAAACAGCGTGTTGCAAACCGCTTGCCCGAAGTCGGTCGCAAATTCAATCGACTTGGTCTTCCTCGCAAGGTTAGTCACGCCCCTAATTAATGATGATCAGAGGAAAGGAGCGATTTTACTTCATTGATCGAAAGAATAGAGAAATAACAACGTCTCAGACTTTGGCGCTTGCAAATATGATTTCCTACTCTGGTAGCGTCGATATTGACTCCGCATTGAGAATCAGATGCTGACGGTGCTTCCAGGTGGCCAGTTCTCTTGCGCTTTTGAACGAAATGTATTCAAGCTTGAATACCGACCCATTACTTGCAATTTTGTTTCTATTCGGAAAGTTTTATTCAATGATCAGTTGAAAACGCAGATGCTGCGCTGCCCTGTCCTTGTAAGCACTCGTTATTACGGAATGGACAAATTTTTAATTCTGATACGATGATGAAGATCATCCCAGCAGCCATTTATAATAGATTATGATGCTTACTAATTTAAATTATTAATTGAAGTAGTCATAATGAGTACTAAATGGCGTTCTCCAATCCGCAAGTATACAAATGCAATCTACTGTAACCATTGGAATAATCAGTTCTTAAAAGAACTCAGTGGAGCTTTCTCATGGCAACGAATTAAAATTGATCAGCTTTGGCCCAATAACTGGTAAAAATGGAAATCTTAAGACTTGTAACACTACTCATTCTTACTGTTAAACCATGGAAACCATGGATACCATTTCAAACACTGCCGCATACATGCTCAAAACAGGGGTCTAATATACCGTACCGCCTACAGATGCTGGTAGTGGAAATTAAAAATGGACAATGGTCACCATAGGTTAAGGAAATTAAAAATGGATATCATAAAGCAACAGGAAACCGATGGATAAAAATTTGAAAAGTGGAGGTAAAACATAGAACTACAATGATACTACCACACCGATCACAAGTGAACCAATGCTACACTAAAATCATTTTTATCTGTGACTTCTCCTGTCCTATATTTCCCTCCCATGATATTTCCGCATTCTCTTGAGTATTGTCGTTCTAATGTGCGGATAGAACTCTCTAACATGCCGTTTTCACATGGCAATAGATCAAGTCTGAAAAAGCTAAAATTCCTTCTGCGCGCTTTAGATTATTCTTCCTCAAAACAACTCATAAGTCCTTCCCCCATCAACCAAGTATTGTAGTATCTCTCCATGTGAAGCGATTGGTGAATGATTCACTTTTGAGCTGATTCTTCTCCAAACAGTCCTGACTTACTACTTACTTTTTACTTTCTCCTTTTAACGTCTGCTTTTCCTCCTTGGTGAGGGTTGGACGTGATGAGACTCCTCCAACGGGCGCGGTCCTGTGTGTCTTCCACTGTCAGCCTCAGCTCCTTCATGCCTTCCTGGATGGTCTGCAGTCATGATCTTCTTGGTCTGCCACGTGGCCTGGGACCTTCGACAGCCACGTTGAGCACGCGATGAATCGGCTCCTCCGTTTCACGTGCCCGAACCACCTCAACCTGCGTTCTCTGAGTACGACCTCCAGCTGTTTGAGGCCGCACCTGCCTGCTACTTCAGCGCTATCAACTCGATCGGAGAGTGAGACACCGGTCATGTACCGCAGCATCCGTCTGTCAAACGAACGCAGTTGTTGGGCCAGGTGTTGTGTGAGGGCCCATGATTCGGCACCGTAGAGCAGCACGGGTCTGATGCATGCGCTATACACGTGTCCGCGGCATTTGAGTGGTACGTGTCGGTTCCTGAGGAGACTTGCCAGATCTTTCCATTTGCGCCATGCGGACGCAATTCTCGCTCGCACCGCTCGCTCTGATACTCCTTTGCAGCTCAACACATCCCCGAGATAACAAAACTCTTTCACTACGTCGATCTCCACACCGTCTATCACACATCTTTCATCTTCGTCGGTACTCCTTGCGTTGTCTACACAAATCGAACACTGGAAGTTTGTGACGCCTGTGAGAGAATTCAGTCCACTGCAGCGTTTGTGACACCACTTATCACAGCTTTGGCAGAGAATAGAGTTGGCACCTACGCCGCGACCGCATCCACCACAAGGAAACCTTCTTGATTGAAGAGGAGAAGATTCTTTGCTGCCACTGATCAACATCTTCGTCTTTTGGATATTCACTTTCAAACCTTTGCTTTCCATGTCCTCCTTCCATTTCTTGAACATTTCTTCCACTTCTTCCTTGCTCCCGCCTGTAAGCACCAGGTCATCTGCGTACAACATCTCCATCAATCCTCCCTTTCTGCGATCTTTCGTAGTTTCTTCCATTACGAGAATGAAGAGAAGGGGGCTGAGGGCAGATCCCTGATGAACAACAACACCTATGCCGAAATCTTCTGACATTCCGCCTGCAACACACACTTTCGATGTTGTGTCTACGTACAAGGACATGACGAGGTTTATCAGGTGTTCTGGCACTTTCTGTCGTCGGAGGGCCCATCGGATGACATCTCGTGGGACGCGATCAAAAGCGTTTTGGAGGTCGACGAAGATATGAAACAATTTCTTTTTCTTTTCCATGTATCTCTCCTGAAGTCTTCTGATGATGAAGATTGCATCCGTACACGATTTTCCTCGGCTGTATGCAAACTGCTGTTCTCCAATGCTGACCAAACTTCTCAATCTCTTTTCTACGACTTTCTCAAAGATCTTCATTCCATGCTCCAGTAGTCGCAGTCCCCGATACGAGTGACAGCTCAGAGGATCTCCTTTCCCTTTAAACAGTGCGACCGTCAAGCTGTTGCTCCACTTCTTCGGACATTCTCCGGTGAGCGCAATGTGCTGGAAAATGGCATGCAATGCCTCAACTGCAGGTTCACCAACCAACTTAAGCATCTCGGCGTTTACGTTGGAAGGACCCCGTGCTTTGCCATTCTTCATGCTGATCACTGCTTCCTTCACCTCCTCCAGCGTGAAGTCAGCGATTGGGCCTTCAGCTGGGGGATGTCATGCAGAGTGATGTCATTGCCTTCGTTCGATATGCCATCAAAGTACCTTCTCCATGTCTCTCTAACCTCCGTCTCTTTCACCTTTATAGCACCACTTTCGTCCTTGACATACCGTGTTCCCTGTATGTCAGCACGATCTTTCTTCATCTGTGCCGCAACTCGGAACATCCTGTTACGCCCTTCTCTTGTTGTTAATCCTTCACTCCACCTGAACCATGCGTTCTTCGAAATTGCGACACACCTTCTGGCCTCTCTTTTCTTACTGCAATATGCATGACGGTCAGTCTCATTCCCAGATCTCTGCCAGACTTTGTATGCGTCCTTCTTCTCTTTGATTGCACGCTGAACCGCTTCATTCCACCACCAGGTTTCGCGTTCTCTGCCTCGCTGTCCCTTCGTTTCTCCACACACTTTGATGCCACCTTCCGTTGCACACTCGACCAGTGAATTCAAACTTCCATCTCCCTGTTTGACACTTCTGGCGAATTCCTCTTCGTATTCTCTTCTCCTTTCCTCATCCTTTAGCCTCCAGACCTTGATTTTCTTCTTGTGAATTCTTTTCCTTGCAACATGTCCTTTGATCCGTAAAGCAGCTCTGACCAACCTGTGTTGGGTCATACATGCCTCTCCAGGAATCACTGTACAGTCTAGGACAGTCGCGCCTGCTCTCTTTCGCATCAACAAGAGATCGATTTGTGTCTCAGCTTCGCCCGATTTGAAGGTAATGAGCTTTACTTTTTCCTTCTTGAAAAGCGAATTTAGGATTCGTAGACCATGATTTTTACAGAGGTCGAGCACTACTGCACCTTCTGCATTTCTCTCCCCGAAACCATACCGACCGAGCACCTCCTCATAGCCGCTGATGTTCGTGCCCACAGGCGCATTTACATTACCTCCAATTAGGAGTCCATCTGCTGGTGGTACCTTGCCTATCTCGTCTTCGACCTTCTCCCAGAAACACAGCATCTCCTCACTGGATCTACCCACTTGCGGTGCATACAGGGAAAACACGTGCCATACGGTTTCTCCGAGGATGAGCTTTACACACATGAATCTGTCATTGTACCTTATGACTTCTATGACATTTTCGGCCAATTCACTCTTCATCAACACTCCAACCCCATTTGTGGACTCATCATTTCCTACATACCATAACTTGTACTTGTCCTCATTGCTGCCGATTGACATACACAGTGTTCGTACTGGGGCGCGAATGCGCGAAAAATGAAGGCGGGCGCGAAAATTCCGAAAATATTTTCGCGCCCCAATATTGTCCCATATATTTTCGCTCCCCAAAAAATATTTGACTATAATATATCACTGGGAACTGTTAGATGTGTCTACGACTATGTATCAGATTGATGACAGTAATAGAATTGAATATTTTCCTTCTTATTCCAGAAAATACCTTCCTGACATAACACTAACAAATAGGAATAGTGTGTAAACCTACTACGACATACCGTAATCATCACTGCGTATTCTACATTTTATTAGGGGACTATTTATCATCACTGCGTATTACATTTTTGAAAGGGTGAAGCGATTCTGCAGGAGGGGAACTGAAAAGCTCCTCAAGTACTTACCGTTTGAAAATGATGTGCTTCACGTGCCAATTTCTTTCCCCACATCATTCGAACGATGCTGATCTGCAGAACTGGGCGAAGACTCTTGCGAAGTGCTTTCCCCAAATTGTTCCTCAAAACGAGATTTCTACTCTTGAAGTTGAAGCTCGACTCCTCCAAGGTACAACAGAGAAGCCAATGGACATTGGAGAATACTGGCAGAAAATGTCCTCAAAGATGCCAACTCTGAGTCGTCTGGCTCGAGTCACGATGACATTACCCCACGGAAACGCAGAAGTGGAGAGGGTGTTCAGTTTGCTGCCTGATCTAGTGACAAAGAAACGGAGTAACCTGTCCGCGACTACAATAAATGCGATCGTCGTTATTAAGAGCGCAATGGCATCGAATAATATCTCATCGCGAAACTTCGAAGTGACACAGGCACTTTTGGAGAAAATTGCCAAAGCCAAACAAGCATATGAGCTGCGTTTGAAGAGCGAGATGGAGGAAGAGGCAGCAAGGAAGAAGAAGGCAGCAGAGAAGGATATATTAAAAACTTTCGAAAATCAGAAGAAAAATGATTCAAAGCTGAATGAGTTAGAGTCCGGTCTCAAAAGCAACGAAAAGCGAATCAGCGATATCATGAAACGGAAAGAAAGCCTCGTGAAAATGCAGGAGGAGGCATTACGGTCATTAAAGGAAGAGGAGGACCACCTTAAAGCTCTGCTTGATTAGAAGGAGAAGATGGAAGAAAAGAAACGAGCAGTAGCTGAGAAGCTCATGACTAGTACTTTGAAGCGAAAAGCACATGAAGAACTGAATGTTATTTCTCCCAAGAAATTGAAGTGATATTTTCTTTATCAGTGCCTAGCGCTTTTAGACAGCATTTTGATTCAACACAGCTCGATCATCATGTACCTGATTGAATGAAACTACTTACATGTGTACTTTCATTTCTGATCTTTTCTTCATTTAAATCACAAGGAAAATAGGGCATAAACTCTTATGGTGTATTAATGAATCTTATTATGTTACATTTCAGTACCAGATGGAAAGTGTAGCGACGTTATTTTAACGAAGACGTTGACTACACCGAGAAAATGTCAGGTATGACAGGCCCTAACACCCCGATTTTAGTCTTTGGTTCGGTTCCATTTGGCCCAGATTTGGTTGTAGTGATTTCGGGCATTTTTCTAAGGCCCCACAACCAAATCCTAGCCAATTGGAACTGGAAAAGGCATTTTCGGGGTTCCTTAGGCTCATTTGATTCAACGTTGCGGAAATATTATAGTACCGAATTAGAATGAATACATTATAACGTACTTATATGTTCGTATATGATCTCATTAATATCATATGGTTGTCTGCTCCATGCAGGGCCATCCATTAATCAATTATGTTTTCATCTACTACATCAAAGGTATCTAATAAATGCTGTAAATTGTCATAGACCTATGAAATTGACCCGTAAATATGCCTATATGAATTCCATATATGTTTGAAAAATGTATGTATTGACCTTACGCTCGTGCATACATGTATCTTAGACCAATTAGTTGGGGGCGCGAATCGCAGGGCGGGGCGCGAAAAATGCGAAATCGGCCAGTACGAACACTGCATACAGCCTTCATTGCGGTATCTGACTTCCTGAATACAACAAATGTCCACCTTTCTCCTTGCAAGCATCTCCACAACTTCCCTACTTCTTCCACGGAGTGTACCTACATTGATTGTACAAACTTTAACATTTTGTGACTTTACAAGTACATTAGAAATTCGCCTGGGGATTCTTCGCACCCTTTTCCCATATAAGAGCTGCCAGGTACTAAGGGCCGCTTCGTTTTGTTGTAGTCTCATGATTAGGATGCAGCATATGTTTTACCGACCGGATGCCCTTCCTGACGTCGACCACAATTATCGGTGGTGGGCCTAGACCAGATACCTTCTACGGAAAGCTCACGAGCCTGATCAACCCTACGTTTTCACCAGAGCCTGTTGGTTTGCCGGAGTGCGGTCCTTCACCGCTGGCAACGAGCCTGTTCGCCAAGGTAAGACCTGCCAGGGACCGAAGTCCCAGACGACATAGCCTCGATGCGCTTCCGTGTGCACCCCTTCACCACTTTGAGACCATCTCTTAGAAGAGTGAAAAATTCACTTAGTAAAAATTGGCTTCACGTTGCAACTTGTTAAAACCGCGCATACCTGATCTTATCTTCTGTTAGGTCTTCCCACGCAATCAGCATATTTTTACTCATTCATATCTCAATCCTGCGACGGCTTCATTTATACTCAGAAGTCATTTCCCTCACTTATGCTGCTCACTCTTTCTACAAATCATCTCAAAGTTTGTTGCCATCCTAAGCATTGTACTCCTGTCGTTTTCTTGAATTCTACGTAACCCTCCTTGCCATGCATAAAATCATGCTAGTAAACTAGGGATGGGGATTGACAGATTGGCAGTTCTCACCAGGTTAGAGCTAGTAGCCTAGTGAAAGGGGTGTTATCTTCCCAGGTGGACAGACTCCAACCGTCGGCGTTGTGCACTTCCGTGCCGTAGCGCGCTCCTGAACCAGCTGAGCTATCAAACCGAAGTTATTCTTTCATTTGAAAAACTCCCAAACATCCTTCATCTTGTTATTTCTTGAGTACGTCCGCCTGATCTTCTCTCACCCTCTTTCACTGTCCACAACACCATTCAATGCATTCAGTTCCATCTTATGGGTCTCTCATGCGGGCCGTGCTATCATCTCACACTCCTGTTTGTGTGGTGTTAAAGTCTTCAACAATCAATTCATTTCTCATCTACGCGGAATCTGTTTCGAGGTTCATAAAGCTCTTGCATTTTCAGCCTCGATTGGCTTTAATGAATGGGATCGAGAATCGAGACATCTCAACATGTTTGGATAATTAAAGTATCTGGCATAGCATGATGACGTAATAGTCAACTGTTTTGTTTATTGAGCAGGTTCACTACCTCTGTTTAAACTTCAGAGTGTAACATGTGTTAGAACTGTCATTAGCTATGAAGATTATACTGATTATGATGATGAGTTGCTATTTTAATTTGCAATGAGATAATGATTCTAAGCTTTACCCAGGAGGGTGTGGAAGATAACTAAATTAGTCTCTTCCTTTCACGATTAGTCTATTATGTCTCGATGCACTGTCAGTTTGTCAATTTCATTCATTACATTAATCGCTGCTGTTCAACTACTTCACAATCCATGATGTCACGAAGATTGTCCAAGATTTATTTCGTGATACACTGATGTCAGCGGGATATACTTCATATTTGCAGGTAAAATGGCGTTTTTGCTGTGTTTTTGCCATTTATCGAAAATATTGTGCATGAACATAGTCATTTTGTCTCATCTCTATTTTTACTGTTACTTATTTTCAGAATATAGTGAATGATTTAAATCAAGTTCTCGGTCGAACGTCTTAGGGTTCTGTCCTTATTCAGCGAGCGGTTTTCCTTTACATAAAAAGTAATCAATTTTATCTGTTGTGCTTGTGGCTTCTTTTCGCTGTCAAATCGGCTATAATTTCAATCTTTCCTAAAGTGGAATGAAGAATTATTGCAGTAGAAAAGTATGTAGGACACAAGCCACTAGAGGCTTTTATAACTTCGACTTTTGTGAATGAAATTCAACTTATTTCTAGTGCCTCATACTAGTATATCTAAAACGAACATAAGTGTCCAACAAGCTTATTGATATGATGTTTCACGAACAATGAAACGTTATGGACTGCTATAGGATGCGTGATGACTGAGCATAATTGGATTTTCTGCTTGTTATATAAAAGGAAGTTACAGAAATTGCAATAAAACTGAAAATCGTGCTCCGATTATTTGTGATCTTTATGGTTTAATTTGTGTATGGGTAAGTAATGCCATTTGAGATCTGACTTAGTGATCGCGTGATTTGACTTCCATCCTAATGCCAAGTGGAGATATTCGAACTGTCCCTCGAGTGTTTCGTTTTGTTGCATCATTCTGATGTAATAACAATTTGAAGAATGATTACATCATTTCCTGTGTGTCAGTGACACGCATAGTTTTAGAAACAGTAAACCTCAATATTTCATCCAATGTAGATGAAGAATGTAGTAGACATTGAATAATTTGTTTATTTGATGTGGTCTTCATGTTCCGAAGTGATGAAGATGTTCCTTTTTACTGATGAATAAAGTAAAAGTGTGAGGAATGTATTGCCATTTCTGCTTATTTATCTTTGGTTTGGAATTAAGTCAATTCAAGTTCAAAAGGCTCATTGATTTTTGAAAAATTGAAGAGATCACAAAGTGAGTGTCCTGCAAATTTAGATGTCTAATCTGCACATTGTACATCGACATTTACCAGTAAGTCGGGTGAATTTAAATGTTAAATGCAATGATTGATTACGGCAATAATTTGAATTGACATTGAGTTGAGATATTCTAATGTTTTCTACGCACTTTTCACAAAGCTTAGAAAGCAGAAGGATGAAGCTATTTTCATTAGTTGATAGAGATGTTATTGTATATGCGCGCTATCATTGCATCAAGAATTTTTCATGTATTTAAGTAAAACAAGTTCTACATCCTTGTGTCAGCGGTTTGTGTGATTCTTCATTCTATGTACTTTTTATATTATCATCTGAAATCGAAGATTCGTGTTGAATCCGCGTTTCACACTGAAAAGAATGTTAAAAAAGACAACTTCTTGATCATTTTTGTCTATTGAAAAGAGTCTTAAAGTCCTCTAGTATCTGTTCACTCATTTTTCAGTTTCCATTTATCTGTGATTAAACCTTAGAAATAGAGCTATGCTTTACAGTAAACTTCATCCGTCCGTGTCCTAAACTTCGCAGTACAGCTAGATGATCATCAAAGTCCCTCGCTTGCATCAACTTGAAGTGATTGCTTGATCTTGCGAAAGTCTCCGGACGCATAAAAGATAGGGAACTTGTCGTCAAAGAGATTGCAACATTTCTCTAACGCACTCAAACTTGGAGCGTAAACAACGACTTGTTGCTTGACAAGTCCATTGGGTTGACGCTTTAATTTTATGGCTCTGAGTCTGATATGACACGAGGTGGCTCTGCCAATTGATTCTATTCGCCGATCTTTCTGGCAGTGAAATGCAGACCATGTGTTGTGGTCATCATCAACCCAAAAGCGATAACAGAAGACACGGATACCGGGGCGAGTCATGCGCTCGCGTATGTATTCAATTGGCATCGACAGTTTGATAATGGTTGCCTTCATTGATTTTCGATTGATTTGACATTGATCTAAAACTTCGTTAAGCGAATCTCCTTCACCAATGTTGTCATTGAGGATCACTTCATCGCTGAAGGATTGGCAGGATTGGTGATCGATTTCATCAATTTCTTTACTGTGCACACTGAGATTACCTTTGTTGCTTTCAACATAAAGTCCATCCCGATCGAAGGACTGTAAGACAAAGATTGTTGTAGTACATCAAAATTAACTGAACGATTCATTTGAAATTTAGTACATGAATTATTGTACTACTATTTCTGAAATGCTGTAGTTGGTCATCAATGTATATTGTAAAACCAAGGATTTTGCTATTTATTTTCACATTTTTTCAAAATGCATCCATTAGACAAGTAGATATTACAAAATGGCTGCCTGAATAACTATCGTCAAAGAAAATCTGAGAAGAAAGGAGATAAAAAATATAAGCAGATAAAAATCATAAAGGGTAGCAGTGAGATGAAGCTTTCATCGCTATTTTGTAAATATTCATCAGTTTTCAGCAATTATTTGTTTATTTTTTTATTATTTAGCAGTTGAATTCGTAAAGAAAGAATTGGCATTCGTTTTTAGTTGGCAAAAAATGATGAAAAATAACATAATTTATCAACGCACAGTTCTTTTTAATTTTATGTGATGATATTTTTCTGCGAACCATCCACATCAATCAATCTTGAAGCTGTGTGGTCTCCGTGGCAAAGTGGTTGACCTTTCGGTCTGGAGGTACAGCTTCGAAAGTGTCATTGGAAGTCCGCAGGACAATTTTGCTAAGCACTATTTTGATCACTTAACATGAGTTACCTCTTCTGAAGATGATAATGGCACTAATCCAACTAATCTATAGTAGACGAATCACTGTCGTGGTATGGTGCATGGCCATGGATCGGACGGAATGAGCAAGCATGTGACCACAGGCTGGTCCCCAGCCACGCCCCACAATCCTCATTAACATGTTCAACTGCTATTAGGTCAAATTTTGATGTACCGGTAATAATAAAACTGACTATGGTTATATTATACCTGATTATGACTTAATTGAAATCTGAAAAACTCGCGATGAAAGACATTTACCGCAATCTCTCTTTTTATGACACACTATCTATGCTCATTGACATAATTAATTAAACAAACTATCATTGGCTTGAATTGAAGTGTTTCATTTTTTCTCAGGTATGATGCAATATCTCGCTTTCTATGTATTACCATTCAACACATTACAGAATGGAGAAAGATCTATGGTGGTCAAATTTCAAATTTTGATATCGATACAACTGTCACAATTGCTTTTACAAATTGAACATAAACGTGAACTGAAATCCAGCTTTTGTAAAATAAAATGGCACACGATCAGTTTACCAGAGGTATGGCTATTGGAATGATTCGTTGTGGTAGAAGTTGTGCGAGTGTTGCCGAAGAGCTGCAACTATCGAGAGTCGTTGTTTGGAGGTGGTGGTGTCGATGGAAAGCAGAAGGAGATGTTAAAAAGAAGAAGGGATCTGGTCGACCAAGAAAGTCTGCAGGAAGAACAGACGCACGTCTAGTTTTAGCTGCAAAGAGGAATAGATTTGTGTCAGTCCCAAAGCTAGTCGTACACTGGAAGAGTGCCTCAAATATAGACTGTAGCGTTCGAACGGCTTACCGAAGATTGCGAGAAGCTGGAATTCAATCGCGACGACCAGTTGTCCTAATTCCATTGAGTTTTGAGTACCGCAGAAGACGAGTTGCCTGGTGTGATGCCCATCGCTCATGGAATGACCATTACTGGCAGAAAATCTTGTGGACCGATGAATCGAGATTCACTCTGGATTTCAATGACGGTCGTGTCAGAGTGCATCGTCTTCCAGGTGAACGCTTTGCCCCATGCTGTATTAAAGAACACGACAGATATGGTGGTGGAAGTGTTATGATGTGGGGTGGCATTTGGCATGGCAGCAGTCATCAGCAAAGGCACGTTGACTGGAGAGAGGTATCTCAATGAAATTGTGCTTCCTGTTGTTGCCCCAGTGGTCAGGGTGGAGGATCTCGTCTTCCAAGACGACAACGCAAGACCACATCGCTCCTCGGCTGTCATTGCCACTGTTAGGAGATTGAACATTCAAACCCTTGACTGGCCTGCACGCTCACTTGACTTGTCACCCATTGAACATGTCTGGGACGAGCTTGGGCGGCGAGTTAGAGACCGCTATTCACTTCCACCAGTGTCCCTGAAAATTCTTTCTGAAAGACTGACATACAGTGGCTTTTCCTTGAAACATTCTTCATTCAGAAACTTTGTGAATCCATGCCATCTCGTATTACTGAATGTATTGGACCTAGAGGGGGGGCACACGCGCTACTTGGTGGAGATTGTGACTAAATTATCAAGGTATCATACATACATGTATATATATATATATATATATATATATATATATATATATATATACAGTCCCTTGCAAAAGTTTAGAATCAGAATTAATTAATTATTTTATCAGATTAAGTTCACACATTTTACCATTTTTAGACACAACGCTTTCCCGTTTGATCGAAGTGACTCAGCAAATCAAGATAGCTTCCTATGCCATTAACAGAAGAGACTTTCAGTCATCATAGTTGCTAAGTAACGGCATAGATATCTTTCATGACACTATAATTCATCCATACACACACTGTCTGCATAGTTTCGAAACATTTGTTATCGTCGTCTCATCTGTTATGGGTAAACGCAACTCGGTTTCTCCTACTATTCGTGCACAGGCATTTGTACTTTATGAGAATGGTTTGACTCAACGAGAAATTGCTGAACAACTGAAGATCAGTCAAAAAGCTGTTCACGTCGCTATCAAGAAGCATGAGTCGACAAATGGCAGATTCTGCGATGCACCGAGGTCTGGGAGGCCACGAGCCACAACGAAACGCGATGAAAGATATCTGAAATTAGCCGTGCAACGAAATCCTTCTGTTAGCCTCCCTGTATTGGTCCAAGGACTGAAAGCGACTGGTACAACCACAAGCACAAGTACTCTCAGTCGACGTCTTTCTAAGGAAATGGGCCTCAGAAGTTATCGCCCAGCACACAAACCGAGATTAACGGTGTCTATGGTTAAGAAGAGACTTGCCTTTGCGAGAAAGTATGCTCACTGGACTGCTGAACAGTGGGACACAGTGATGTGGACCGATGAGTGCTCCATCGAACAGTTTGGTTCCCGTCAGTTAGCAGTCCGTCGTCCGACTTCACAACGATACAACCCCAGATATGTGGTCCAAACAATGAAACACCCAGTCAAGCAAATGATTTGGGGCTCTATCAGCTCTCAAGGAAGAGGTGGTCTATTCTTCCTTCCTAAAGGGAAAACCATGAATGCGTCAACGTACCTCGATCTGTTGAAACAGAAATTGAGTACACACATGACAATTCATTCCACAGGTATTCTAATGCATGATGGTGCGCCTTGCCATCGAGCAAAAGTAGTCTCTCAGTGGCTTGATTCAGAAGATATCACGGTGCTGGAATGGCCCGGCAATTCACCTGATTGCAATCCAATAGAAAATGCATGGAACAAATTGAAGTCCGAAGTTGCTGCCATGAAGCCTCGTTCTCTTGATCACTTGAAAGAATGCATCAAGCTTGCTTGGACGACGAAAATAACACCCGAATATTGTCGCCGACTCGTGCATTCCATGCCTTCCCGCTTGGCTTCAATTATTGAAGCAAGGGGACAACACACCAAATATTGATAAAGTGAGTGACAATTGACACTATCCTTCATAGACATCCTATTTTCTAGACAGTCTGGCATTTTAAATCAGGAAAATATTGAGACGCATTTGTTATAATTTGAATAAAAGCCTTTTTTTGGAAAAATGGATTTTGATTCTAAACTTTTGCAAGGGACTGTATGTATACCAGTCAAAAATGAAAGAAGTAAATGTTTCAAAAATTTTGTCAATGAGTATATTATATTATTGTCTAATACGCCTTCTATTAGTGACGCACTGTGAGAAGCAGATAATTAATTATGACCCATGCGATATAAGATAAAATAATCACATGCATATTAGCTATCATCATGAACCACTTCGTGTTGGTGTTGCGTTTAATAGACCGTTCTGAACTTTCTATTATGATTATTGCATGTGAAGGATTTCCTGTACTTGCTTCCTCGTAGACCATTTTTGAGAGAACTGTGATGCAATAATGTTGGCTAGAAGTATTTTCTACCTATGATCCCAGAGGTTTTCTAATTCGGCCATCAGCAGGCAAATGAATGCGTGTCCAATGAAACAAAGAAATGAAACTTCTGTACAATGAAAATAAGAAAAAAACATGGAAACATCTACTTTTTGGTATTTCAAACATAGTACAGAGTTGTATATTCAACATAATCTACTGCGCTGAGCTATGTTGCCATTTCCAAAAAATGCATGTCATGAAATCAAATTTCCTGAAAAAGATTGATTGGCTTTCGAAAAATGACGGTTGACTATGGTGAGAGGTTTTGAAAGTGTGAGTAAAATACCTACCACACATTTGGAGGAGGTTAGATATTCTCAGACGACTTTTTATAGCTCTACTTCTTCAAAATTGTTGTCTGCATTCACGACAATCAATACTGCATTGAAGATGTGACTTTCAAACTTCCTCAGACGATGATAGCAATGCCTATGAATGACTGTGACGCAACATTATTAACGTCTTGCCAACGTGTAATAGAACATCATTAAATGGAATGTATCTTACTGCCTGCATTCGCATTGCGATGTGCATCATTTCTATCAATTGTTGCTTAAACCTACCGCCCAAGCATATATCCATGTTTTGAATTCCAGTGCATAGATGGAATTGTCAATGTAAATACATTATTTAATTTGCGTGTAATTCTATTCCAAGCGTTGCCAATGATGAAATCTGCATCGTTGTCATTCTGCTAAAATGTCATTGAAAACAAGACAAATGAATTAAACATTTTTCATATATTTATCATTTGTCGAATTTCCAATCGACACAGAATCACCCATACTCAGTTGTTTACTATGGAAGCTATTGAAGTTACTATGGAAGGATCCCATGCAGGGCTGTATTCATGAACACATATTTGCTGTTTTCCCCTTATTTTTATCATGCACTTTTCATATCAACATGGAAATTTACACAAGATTTGCGTGCAGCACACCGAAAAATCATTACATAAATGCAAAGAAAGGAGGATGATAATCCAAAATATTGACAATGCCTCTGCAATGTTTCATCAAGTGTTGTGAGAATGAACATCTGTAGGAAGCCATCAGTGAAAAATGATATGAAAAGATTTTGTCTTGAATTTGTGGCGCATTTTAAGATGCTGAAATCCAATATCCTACTACTAAATGGGCTATAATAAACAGGGATGTGATTGTTTTGGTTATGCCGAATTCCGGTAACTTCCATTTAGCTTTACCATGCAGTTTCTTGATGTACGTATGCCCCTTCCTATATCTATTTCCGACAGTACTCGCAGGATCAATCACATTCCTAAGTAAAGTAGAAGATGTTAATTACTCCAATGCTTATCAATTTTTAAGACATCTCCTCGGATAGACTTCTATGAACATAACTAGCTGTCGCAAAATTATTTAGCACTGTCTTCGTTTGAAATGTTAAGTTGGATAATTAATTGAATGGTATTTTAGCAGCGTGACAAGTTCCAAAAATGAAGTCGATATATAAGTAGATAAGCTCGACAAATTATTTTAATTTTGCATGAATCATCGAAATTGTAAACCTACACGTACAAATTCAAAATCCTTCATTTGTAATTTATTTTGATACAGGCCTATCATACACAGTCACAAACTGTTAATATTTTTGATGGTCAGTCCCTCTGAGACTGATGCGATTTCACACAATAGTTCCACGAATTAATAATTTCGTCCATTTATTCCAGTAATCAATTATAGTGAATGTTCTAGTGCTCTCTGTTGACATTGACCGGTGGTAATGGAAATGCGTTAAATGCAACCAAAACTCTCCACCTTGCCCGATTAATCTATGACTTCACAACAGCACATATCTTTCAAGCATTCAAGTCTACGTACGTAATATGAAGACTACAACAGACTACTCAATAATATTAAGTGTTGAAAATTGTTAAGATGACCATCATGGAAATGTTAGATTAATTTACACAATGTTGCACTTGGGGATATGATTTAACGAGAAATGATTTTTTCTGGAATTCCCGGGAATCGGGAATTCATATCAAGTTCTCGGGAATTTTTTCCCCTACAATATTTTGAGCTTGAGATCCTGTAAGTAATTTATTAGACCCTGTTGCACCAGGATATAGAAAAGTAGAAAAAATCATTGTGGACATCGAAACAAACGTTACAAAGTAGCTAAATGGTTGTCTCTGCATAATGATGAGATTTCTTTGACCTCACGCATGCATTATCCTCTATGTCAGTGAAGTATTCACACATGATTTTATGTTTTTGATGAAAGTGCCGCTTGTTGACCATAGTACATGTTCTATTGTTGTGATTGCATTAAGTCTTAAATTCTCCGACTTTTCTGTAAAGTACACTCTTTAGCAAAATTAATGTTACATTACTACAACTGCTGAAATATCTCAGTGTCTGCAGCTACTCAGTTCATTTGATTACAAAAGTATCATACATCATCTGAAAGGTATTGATCTCCTCTTGGGGAGTCACGATGATTATTGGCTGCATCTTTGAACGGTTGTCTACCACATGAAATTTTATCAAACACAATTACTTTTCTTTAATTGAAAGTTTTGGTATCAAAATCATAGGTTAGAAAAATGAAACACAGATCAATGTATAGACAAGAGAAAATGCTTTCAGAAAAGTATTTGGACTCATCCACAGGACAATTATGCGCATTATTGGATACATAATCATTGCTAATGTTACATTGCCCCATTCATTTGTTAAGAAGTTGCTAACATAGGCATGATTTTCATTCAAATTCAGCTCATAACAATCTAATGCATATGCATTTGCTGTGTACATAGATAGTGAGCCTTAGCTAGTCATCTATAGCGTATAAATACAGTACCATAGTTATCGCTAATTATTGCTTGTTCATTTATCAAATGATAAGAGTTTATGGTCATGGTGAATCGACAGAATTAGATTTTTTAGGGATGTGGAGTTGGTTAAAAGTGAAAAACAGCTTAAAAACCGAAGAAGTGTGCGCCAAGACAGACTCTCTGGCGTTGGCAAAGAGAATTTGGTATTAAGAAATGTAAAAATGGTATTTGATCAGGACGGAAAAGAATCACGGTCTGCAAGAGAGCTTGTGTGTCTGTGGAGGCTTCAATGTGGACAGTACATCGACGTTTGCGTAATTTCATCTTTTAGGATGATAGTGCACCAGCTCACACAGCGAGTGCAGTAAAATTCTTCAAGAAACAACGCGAAATACGATTACTGCCCTGGCCTTCCGGCAGCCCTGACTTGAATCCCATAGAGCATGTGTTGGATTTCCTCGGTGGGAATCAATTGTCGTTCCACTCCCGTAAAAACAATAAAAGAAATGAAACATTGACTCCTGGCAACATAGCAATAAATTATTGATGCCATAATCTATTGTTGACTCATTGATAAATAGCATGAATGATCGCATCTCAGCAGTGATCGCAGCTTGTGGAGGTATCACTCGATTCTGATTACGGTACCTATTGACTTAAAACATTTTCAAAATATGTACATTAGTTATCGCAAATCGTTCTTTTCACTTCAAAGTATCAAAGAACAGATATAATATTACATTATAAGTCAGGAAAAGAAAGGAAAATTAAATTTCACAAGTGATAATTCCGCATGTAACATTAATTTTGCTAAAGAGTGTATCTACCACGAGATTTGGACATCATAATTTCTAAGCGTGCCAACTTGATTCAGATATAGAAAGTGCCAGCGAACTTCCAATGAATAAGCAGCTCTTGATTTAGATTCAGAGAATTGTAGATTATATCCTCTACACGTCTTCAAATTTGTCTGAAACCGTTTAGCATTATACAACTATGTGCAAGATGCGTTCAAGTGAGATACACGTAGCTGATGGTATTTTCTATTGGGAAATAATGTTTCATGCAATTTGAATAAGAACGTTATGAATTTTATATCTGAATACATGTGTCTTTCCACGCATTAGCGCGTTTGCATTGCATTTATGCTAATTTGTCTAGTATTTCATCATCTTCATCCCACGTTTTCTCTTGGAAACAATCCAGCAAAAACATGACACGTTCCTGTCATTTTTCTTTGGAAATTAATATAATTACCAACTACTCAATCGATCTGCAGTATTGACGATCTATCTCGAATTGATGCATTTGTGGGTTACTGATATTATACATGATAGGTAGATATTTTTGTTTTTATTAATCCTGTTTTTAAATGATAGAAAATGTTATAATAAGTAACGCAGTAGCAGCGTGTAGCTTCTCTAAACGCATGGGAACGCGTTGACATTAGTCAAAAGACAATTAAACGAAAAGATAATTGACTTACTTCAGTTGCAAAGTTGAATTGCTTCGGCGGTCGTTTTGAAAAAGTTGAATAATCGCGTGTTACAAGATTTATATTTCCTTTATCACTTATATCCTTGTCTCCGTCTGGAAACACTGACTCTTCAACAATGGGCTGCATGAGCTTCATGTTAGCGAAAATTTTTTGTCCGTGATTGACCTTATCATGAAGCAGACTGTTATCTCTGTTCGACAGCTCGGTGACACTGGTGAACGTATCTTCCTCGGTATCATTTCGAATAGTAGGCGAGTAATAGTTGGGACGACTGTTGACATCAAGAGTGACGCTATTGCGACTGACTGGTGACTTTTTCCAATATTTTCGTGCTAGTGCTCGCATCAGCATGTTGAAGTTATTATTTTCAGTCTGGCGAGAGGATGAAATGTGACGATTGTCCGGTATTCTCTTGAATGGAGAATGAGTGGATTTTTTTCTTAAATCTCCTGAGGTTAGAGATGCCTGTATATTCCCAATTTCTTGTAAACCATCTGTTTGACATTGATTTTGTTTATCATCAATTTTTGCTATATATTCATTGAGCTCATGTTGGTCGTCGTCTCCCTCTAAATCGATGTCTGACAAGTCTTTATCGTCAATTAAACTGATATCTTCATGAGAAATTCTGTATGGACTTAATAAATCGCTGGTAGATTTGAATTTGACCTCATGGGAGTTGGCTTTGTAGCTAAATTTTTGTGCAGAATCAAATTTTCCATAACCCCGTTCATCAAATAATGAATCAAACGATACGTCATCTCGGTATCGACCTCGATGGAACGTTTTCCTTATTGGTGCTTCAGTTGTACACTTGCTCAGTTTGAGCTTCTTGTTGACATCCATATGATCTGATTCATCATCAAAGACAGGGTGTAATCTGTTCACATGATTATTATTATTGTTGAAGGTGTAGCTTTGATCATCTGAAAGAGAATCCTCAATTTGAAACTCGCGTATTGGTTTACTGCATCGATTCCATGGCCAGCGGATTCCTATTTTGTATGTCCTGTCACGATTTTTGATTGCTTCATGATATCTGGATTTTTGAAGAGATTGACCCATGTGAGATGCACGTTAAATGTCGATCAAATTTGACGAATAACGTAGCCCTTCTGTTAAAGAAAATCATGGTGTATAAGAACCACGATGGCGCTTCTACATTAGCGCCTCAAGTATTACGAACTGTTGGTCTAAAGAATCCTCAATTTCAAATTTAAAGACAAGTGCTTCACATGTATATCATGTTTATACATTAATCATTTTATACAAGATATCTGAAATATTCATACATGCAAGCGTCGCAGACTATGATGGCATAGAGGTCCGATAATCCATTGACTTCTACGCAATGGATAGAGGATGGCTATGCGATTCTCTGGGATATAGAGAGGGAAGTTATTTGATGAATTCCGAGGGATTTATGTCAGAGCTATGTCAGAGAATCGTATATCTACCCTGTATCCGTCATAAAGTAAGACAGATGATGAGGACCATAGATATCCGCGATATAATCCCTCTCTACCTAGATTTTCCCCGGGAACAAATTTTATCAGATATAGAAGGGATTCTGAAATGCGATTCTACAACTATGTAATAATCTGGTAAATAACATGTTTTATTTCAGATAAAACAATATGCAACATAACTTCAGAAGATCAGGAAAGTTAGCATAAGAAAAATCGTGGAAAAAGGGCTAAAAACCTTTAATATAAAAAAGACACATCCAGTTTTTGTATCACGTTTATTGAAAAAAGGCGGCAAAAAGCCATCAAGCTCTTGAAGATGTTACCCAGACTTCACGATCCTCAAGTTGCGGTTTCATTACTTCGTTCGTATGCCTCATTTTGCAAATTTAATCACTTGGCTCGAACAACCCCATCCGAAGACTTGCAGGACATATTTTCAGCTATAGATAATAACATTCGCAAGGCTTTTGAAGAGTGTGTTTCAATAGAGACGTCGGATCTAGCTTGGAATCAAGCACAGCTTAGAATTAGCAACGGCGGATTCGGCCTCAGATCCTTGACTGACCACTCCTCTGCTGCATACATTTCGTCTTATATGAATTGTGTTCCTGGAGAGACCGATGATGAATTGGACAATAGTCTTAGTGATGTCATTCAACTGTATAATGAATCAGTCTCCAAGGAAAATAGTGTTCCGCGAACCAAGCTGCTTGCGGAAAAAGTTGGTCTATCTCAAAAATACCTATCCTCGTCGATAGATACCTTCCAATTTAATGAAGTGCTGAGAAGACTTGATAGCTGCCAAGTGACTCGTTTAAAGTGTTTGAATGAAACAGGCACAGGTGGTTGGATTTCCAGTGTGCCCTCCCCAGGTTTGGGTCTTCGTCTTGCTCCAGATGAATACCAAGTCCTAGTGAAATGGTGGCTTGGCTTGCCTCTAGCTTCTGGATCAAAGAATTGCCCGAAGTGGCCCAACAGTACTTTGGATCCTTTCGGGCATCATGCCCTTACTTGGAAAAGAGGTCCATATGTGATATCCCGACATAACAATCTTCGGGACACTCTTGGTGATATTTGTCGATGGGCGGATCTCCGACCGAAGATTGAAGCAGGTGGTGGCCTAGGAACAGCACAGACGAACAGAAGACCGGCAGATCTGCTCCTTCCTGATTGGTGCCTTGGTCGGCCAGGGGCTGTCGATCTCACGATTATACATCCGCTTAATAATACATCAGGTGTAGAAGCGAGTACAAGTGTGGGATCAGCGTTCTTTCTGGCCGAACAACGAAAGCATTCAGCCAATGACACCAAATGTGAGGAGTTGGGGTGGCGATGCATACCCATGGTTATGTCAGTTTATGGTGAGTGGGGATCCCAGACAACTGAACTACTGACAAGAATTGCCACTCGGTTGTCCATCGCTGCTGGAATGAGGTATTCAGAGGCAATGAAGATGGTTCGGACAAAGTTAGATGTCGCTCTGATGCGTTCCAATTCCCGTTCCCTGCTGGCATATAAGGAGCCTCCAACAGTACCGGATGAACTTTTCATTTTTTGATCTTGGTTTTATTTACTTTCGTTTAATTCTTACTAGGACACTTTGTACATAGGAAACTTAGTAATTGTTATCAATTTGTAAATATTGTGAAAAAACAATGTTCAATAAAAAAAAAGACACTAAAAAGATCAAAAGTCAATCCCTCCAATTAGCAGCTCTCTTCTCCCAATTGAGATTTCACACCTGCAATTGACAGCACGGGCGTTTGCGCTCATCAGCTCAACACTTAGGCGAGTATAGATGGTGTTGCGCACCTCCCATGGTGTAGCTCCTTTCTGCACAGACAGTCTGTTGGCAAGCTTGTCAAAAAAATCTTCTGCTTCATCTGGTATGCTTCATGTTATAAAAGTCCATGGATTATCGTGCGATAGACATAAACTTATTGAAATGTTTCTACTGAAAATAAAGACTTCTGAAATCATCATGGAAGTAGATAGAATTCACAGCTATTTTTGAGGGTCAACTTCTTTTTGAAAAGCCATGAAATCCCAAAAATAGGCTTTGATATCTGTAGTCCATGGTAAACACAGAGGTCGGATTATTAGCTATCTTTGATAAAGCTTTGATCAGGGATGTCTACGAATAATATGGCAAAAAGAGTCATTTCTCCACTCTTTGAGAGTTGTGTATCCCGAGTTCTATATCAGATTCATAGAAATCCCTGCTTTGATATTCGACCTCTATGATGGTAGTGGCTAATGGATGACTTGAAAAGTAAATTCAGTAAAAATTCCCGAGGCCACAGGCCACATGCAATATTTTTTCACATGCAAATGTGGATCGGACGTCGACAATTGTGGCACGCATGGTCTGAGTTGCCGCTCTAAATCTGAAAGAATTGCACGACAGACAGAGCTCCGTCTATCTTCTTTTGTCTCGGGAGGCCAACGACATTATTCAACGATCCTTAGTTTCTGCCGGCTTGTCTGCTATTCTTGAGCCGCAAGGTCTCTGTCGTGATGACGGGAAGGGCTAGATGTTATAGCTCTAACCCCCCCCCGTAGCAGAGGTAAGCAGCTTATCTGGGACTTTGTGTGTTGATACCTGGCCGCAATCGACCTCCAGATTTCATGCGTCGGAAGGGATTAGCTTCGCGAGCGGAGGGGAAATTCGTAGAAAGTATGAAGGTCTGCAGCATTCCTACGTGTTCTGTCCAATTGCAGCAGAAATACTTCTTGCGTGGATGAAGCTCAGGCAAAAACTTCTTTAAAATATCCGTGAGGCAATGCAGCGAGCATTTTGTCTTATTTCCCAGTGTGCAGAGACCTGAAAAAACTCCGCTATCTTAAGTTTTTGAATGCTAACTTCTTTGTGTGTGCTGCTTTGTATATATGAAATGTCGCATAAAGTAAAGGTTTTTGAAGAAAAAAGCTGTGTATAGGGGTGCATATTTTCCAAAACTGGTAGAAATGCTAGAGAGCAAGGTCATCAGCTCTTATGGGACATGTCTCCGACTCATCCATGGCCCATATCCTATCTAGCATACTACTGCGTATGCACTATGTTAATTCCTACTAGACTACTGCTAGCAATCCTCTCTTTGAATTTTCAGGTCGGCTCTTTTCAAATGTTCGTTGAATCATTCCGTGACGCCGATTATTGGCTTCGTCGCTTCGACTCTGAAGCATTGCCAGAGCCAACTGCCCGTGACTTCAAACTGCAATTCGAGAAAATTGTCGTACTCGATTATATCATCCGAAATACTGGTGAGTTCGTTAATGCATTCTTCACATACTCTGTCGGTAATAAAAATATCTTCGCTCGTCAGATCGTGGCAACGACAACTGGTTGATTAGATACGACGGTGTTCCTCGAACGACAGAAGTAAGTCAAAGCTGAGCTTAAATGATCGAATGAGTAGATTTATTCCCATCCTGGATCAATAGAGCTTTTGACATAATTAAGATTCCATCATTTTCCTGATGCAGGCTTTTGTTGTTTCATATGCAGGAAATTTTGCAACCCGTTGCTACAGAAAAATTTATTGGTGTAGCATTTCGTAGTAAAACTGCTTCGTCAGATGCAAGATCATTATCAAAAGATTAGTTCAAAGAGAAAAGTGGAAAGCTCTTCTCTATCGTTTTGCTACAAAATATTATTTTTACTAGCAAAGTTCGATGCAGAAATGATCGAACAGCAAAGGCTTGCAAAATTTTCTGCATAATTAATATTGATGCAACTACGCTGACAAAGCTTTAATAACTTGTTCATATTATGAGTGATAAGAGTTATTAAAAAGTGAATCATTTTCAAAACAGTGAAATGCGTGCAACGTTTTAACCACGAAAATAGAAATGATGTAAAAAAATGATTTTTTCAATGAATCATTACCGGTACTAGCTTTTCCTTAACAAATTTAAGATGTTAACCTGAAAACAAAATCTCACAATTCCTAGCGTTTTTGCGTCATTTCTCTTGCCTCTTTCAAGAGAGTGGTTGACGTACTTTAAGGGCCAATGCTTAGCTGTGTAGCAAGCTCTTGTGGTTTAAGACAAATCACTTCAGGCATAAACCCCAGAAATCAGAATACTCTGAAAACTGAAAATCGAAGAAGTCGATCAACTTCCTTCATGGGTTATTGTGCGGGCATCTCCTTATGCACGTATTTCCTGAGGAAGTCTTTGGAAAACCACATCAAAATCATGTATGATAAAGATTTGTGTGCAATGAATCAGCACAATGCAAGTCCATTCATTCTAAAGCCGCGTGTACACTAGTCAACTAGGTGGAAGTCAACTAAACATCACATGACTTTTTCACTCCGCGCACTCGCTCTGTTCCGAAGTTGGTGTCGTTCAACTAGGTTGACCTCCGTGTACACTGCAATCTAATTGACTGGTCAACTAAAGTACTAGGGAAGAATAAACGTTGAATTTTCATTTCCGCACGAGATGTCGTCGAAAGAGGTTGCGTTGGCTGCCGCCAAAGTCGTGGCCGAAATAATAAAGAGAAAGAGGAGGTCAAGGAAACGGTCATGCTGGACAAGAAGGTGGATATTACGAAGAGACAGGCAAGGGGCATCGAATGCTCTATTAAAGGAATTAGTCGTCGAGGATCATGCGGGCTACACAAACAATCTGAGATTGACTGCAGATCAATTTAAATGGCTCCTCCGAAAGGTTGCTCCCTCGATACAGAGACAGGAGACCCTATTGAGATCACCACTATCTGCTGAGCTAAAACTCCAAATTACCTTGAGATATTTGGCAACAGGTGATAAATTATCATCTTTGGAATACTTGTACAGAGTTCCGAAAACAACTATCTCACGTTTTTTGCCGGAAGTCACGGAAACAATATGGACAGCTCTCCAGGATTATGTTCAAGTAAGTAGAAAATGAAATTCATAAAAGTTCATGCATGATTCCTAAGATCCATAATACATGTAGTTCTAATCGTCCTATCTTTATGGTCAAGGTAGCCTACATGTAAATGGTTACATAATAGAAATGCAGGACAAGGCCTATAGCAAGAGCCAATTTCATTACTATTTTGTTCATCATGCATATTCAGATGACACATGGGAATAACAGATGTAACCAGATTGAAATGATTCATCATAGATTGAATATGCATAGGCCTACAGTAATGTAGGCCTGTATGTTTGGCCTGTAGGCCTATCATAACTAGTACCGACTCCAATGAATTGATGAAAAGTTTTCAATTTGATGAATTATTTTTACATACCTAATCAGTAGACCTATAGTCCTATGTATAGCCGAAATTCAAGGAAATCCATATACGCCTGATAGCTTGTGCACACGGTAACAAAAATTTTGTTTGTCATTCATTCGTTATATATGTACTACGAATACTGCAGCAAAAATATCTTAAAATGAAAGGCATTAGATTTATAATTTACAAACCGAATTAGGGCCTACTAATTGCAAAGAAATAGATTACTGAACTCAAGTTCAGCTATTGATATTCTACCTCATATAATATTAATATATCTAAAACGAAATTTAATATCCTGACCGAAATCTTTTTTATCTTGCTGCCATGATACTAATTGTATTTTAGCATAGGCCTAGGCCTTGTTATGTCATTTTAGCAGAACGAAAAACTGCAGATCAAGTATATATTACAATTTCACAAGTTCAAATATGACGGTAACTCATTAATGTCTCTCCGTATTAGTCTTAAGCGCCGTTCGCTAATAAGACTTTGAATTTCTTGCTGAAGTTCCACATCGTTTTCTACTGGGAGCTGATTAAGCTGCATCCCGACACTTCGACCAAAAACGTCAAATTCAGTCTAATGTTTAACAGTATTTGTTACTTCCAACGCAGTGATGGCTCTATCTAAAGAATCATCGTGTAACCTTCTCTTCCTAGATTTCTTCATTGGCATCGCATCAGTCTTAGGTGACGACTGTCCCGGTTGATCGAGCAGATCCGGCTCCTCATAGGTAATATCCTGCAAAAATAGAACGCTGTAATTAACTTTTAGGAATATATCTATCTTAAAAGTTGCCGCTAAAGTATGATGCGGTCTACAAATTGTACATTGTGCTTAGAATTACATACATGTACGAGTTTACATACAAATACATTTTCTCACTCGTACAGTTCGAAATACAGTAGGCCTACAGTAACCATTTCACAGACACAAATCTTTCGTGCCTTACATGACGCCATTTGTCATCTTCTACAATTGTGATTATAGTTCCTGGATCATCCGAACGACTTGAGCCTAAATGTATGTAGTATCATAAATTACTATAGTAAAATAATTGAGATCTTAAATGCAAATATTACGAAAACAATGTATAATAATAGTAGTACAAATATAATAGTAGTATAAATATAGTAGTACAAGTAATATAGTAGTATAGTAGTAATTACATCATCATCATTTACGAACGAAAACTTGATTCTTTCTCAATAAGCTTAATATTTTCATTCGTAATATGTCTGGTCACAAACTTTTGAAACCAGTACTCAGTTCATGATTTTGATATGTGTTTGTAAATTATGTCCATTTTTTGCAGGTTCCTCGAAGCGCAGATGAATGGGAAGAAGTCAACAAAGGTTTCACGACAAGATGGAATTTTCCTGGATGTGTAGCGGCTATAGATGGCAAGCATGTGCGTATTCAAAATCCTCCCTGCAGTGGATCGCAATGCTATAATTACAAAGGGCATTTTAGCGTTGTTCTTTTCGGCATTGTTGACAGCAATTACAGTTTCATTTATGTCGATGTCGGTAACTATGGCAGCGCTTCAGATGGTGGCATTTTTGGAAGAAGCATCTTCAAGTCTTCCCTTGACGATGGTAGTTTAAATGTACCAGACCATTGTCTTTTTGTTGGTGATGACGCTTTCCCACTACAAACAAATCTCATGAACTAGCTTTCAAGAGCTAGAAGAGTAGTTGAAAATGCATTTGGATTTCTGGTATCTAGATTCCGAATCTATGAAAGACCTCTGAGTGTGGATGTTGCGACAGTAAGCTCTATTAATCGGTCTACTGTTGCCCTGCACAATTGGCTTCGCAAGTCCTGTGGCGCAACTTATATTTCATCGAAATCAATTGAATCAGAAAATCACGAAACCGGCGAAATTTCACGCGGCCCTTGGCGAGATCTACCTACTCTCGGTTTCGAAGATGTCAGTGATAATAAAGCAAAGAATGCAAAGAAGGTGGCAAAGAAGTTGAGAGACAAGTACATGGAGTACTTTAATGGAAAGGGAGCAGTTCCATGGCAGAATGTCATGGTAGTGTAAATTTATGAAGTGAATATTTTATTACACTGTTCGTTTCATGCATTTCATCAATGACTTATGATGCCAGATGTACTGCCTTTCTATGTTTGCGTTTTGTTATTTTGTATTTCTATCTATTATAGTAATATGGAAAATCGTTGTTTTGTCTGATAGTGATATATTCCTAGGCCAGACCTATAGTTCAGGGATCATACCGAATCAGCTGATTATGATCCTTTCCGGTGATCCGGCAGAGTGATCTGGTCAGGGAATAATGTTTTTCTACAATCTTAGTGACCGAACAAACGAATTCACCCTACAGGATTTCAAAGCAAAGCTAGGCAAATGGAGGGGAGAGAAAATAGGCTATCGCAGATCAATAACGGAACTGTTTATTACTGTGATTATGGATCGCTTTAATCGTATGGACTGTAACCGTTAGAATATAGGTAGGCCTACTGCATGACAATAAATAGTACAGTAGGGCCTAGAATGTTCCTCATTGAAATACATCAGATAAATTCTACTTTTCATTGTCACGAAGTATGTAAGCTTATATCAACCGCGGCTACCACTCTGTAGCCATGGTTGTCACCCAACTCAATTCATTAATCACATTTCTGTACCGCATACCCAGCTACAAAGAGGTACGTATAGATAACAGTAGTTTTATAAATTGCGGTTAAATGAGTTGCTCGTGGACATGCCATACATAGTAAAATCTTATGATAGTTGCAATATACAATAAAAGTTGATGATACCATTGTCTTACCATGTTTGTTTCTGGTTCAGCGAAATTTGACTTTCCCATAAACTGATCCGCCAATGTGAACCATGACATTGTAGGGGGGGCCTCCGCGGTACCGGCCCCAGACTTTTTTGATTTCATAATCATCTTCTTTTCATTAGCGTAAGTTGTTCGAATGATTTTCAATTTTTTTCTTGCCGCTTTCATGTCGAAGCCATCCGTATCAATACTTTGTATCAAACTGTGCATTGCTGCATCTCTTGCATCTCTATTTTTGTAGTTGGGATGCAGTGAATCCCACAAGCATTGTTGTTTGGAATACTCCTCCACGAAATTATACGTTTGTTGGGAGCTCCATTTACTGTTATCCATAGCCATTTTGCGACAGACTCGATCAGCGTCAAGCAAAGTAAATGATTCAACAAATAATGTGCGTGGGAGAGAACAACGCTGTCCTGAACCGGTGATAATAAATCGATGGAACCTCAGCAAATCTCAGAGAATCCATCAACGAGTGCTGTGAAGTCAGATATCTATTGCCATCTACTGCTTAGTTGACCTCTTAGTTTACCTGTGAGGTAAAGTGATTTAGTTGACTTCTATCATGGAGTCAACTAAACAGAATTGATGCCGCGCGCTCATTTTGGCGCGTGTGTCGATGAGAGCGTCAATGTGCGTCTAGTTGACTTCCACCTAGTTGACTAGTGTACACGCGGCTTAATTTTCTCGATTTGCAGAGCATTTGCACCTGTATCATAAAACAATAAATCCTTTGCGGAGATGCGGAATCGGCTCGATTGCAATGCAAATATTTATGATGATAAATGATGTTAAAGTGAATGTTCATGGATACATGATATTGCTTATCTGTGACACGTATGTCGAATTTTAATAGTTTGTAAGCATCGAATTATGTTTCACTTTCAAGTCAGATTGATTTATTGACACCCATAATAATCAAATTCGTCCAGCTCGTTATTGGCAGATAAAGTATATTATTTCTGAATTTTAATTATTGAATAATCGATTTAAACCTGAAGGATAGTAATTATTATTACGCAACATTTCTAGCAAGAGCAGCCTCAGTTCCGTTACTTACTTCCGCCTTACATTTGAAGCGCGAGCATTTTCCTGTACTATTTCAGGTCTATGGAGCAGTCTCCGAGCCACAGGGACCTATCAACATCACTTCGTCCTTATAAAAACTCTTTGAAAACTCCCTTTTTTCATGCAACAGTTCATGCACCAGGCGCTACAATACAATTGCTCCTTGAATAAATAAATAATAACACAAATTCATAATGCATGGAGCTGTTTGCATTGTGAATTATATTTGCGTGTTACTACAGGTGAATCTATCCATCCGGTGTTGTATATCACATGCAAATAGTGATGATGATAAGACATCAATTATTCTGTTGTAAGCGTTTAATTTTTGATTAATCATGTATTTCTCAGGATTCCCGCGGCCCTTGAAAACCCTTAAATTTTTAAAAGACAAATTCAAGGTCTTGAATACCCTTGAATTTTGAAATCGCCCTTGAAAACCCTTGAATTTTGATGAAGTCATCAATTTCAATATTTTGCGTGTCAAAATTTTGATGTGGTCTACATATCATGTAACACAATCACTTCATTTTGGCCAGCGAGAAAAAGGAAGAGCTCTCTTCTATCAACGTCGAACTCAATAAACTTAAATCTGTCTGATTCATTCACGATTACTGAGCTTTCATGTGATCTGATCTACGCATACGCATTTTGTTATCCATCAAAGTTGTTACGAATTTAATCAGAACTTTTTATCAATTTTTTTCATGAGTTGTTAATCCTGAACTGTATTGTTATGATCTGAGATTTTTTTAGAGTTTATTAAAAAGCTGTAACCACTGAGATTTTTTTCACAATCATTCACATGTACTAACTCTTGCTTAAGTCAAAATAGCTTTCTCATTTGCGTGGAGGGATTACACATGTAATGCCTCTATATGTTATACAATTCCGCAGGTAATTTGTGTTCGAAGTTGGCAACCAACGCGATAACACATTTTGCGTTATTCACCTATAATTGTCCCGTTTGTTAACTGCTGCCGTCAAGTCGGCTACGACGTCTAACCAGTATGACACATCTGTCGCTGCGGCTTCTGGCCGCCTCATAGATCTTTAACTGAATATTCAGGTATTTAACATATATTTCAATTGATTTTCTACTCATTTTGATATGTAAAAATGATCTATTGAATCATGGAAAATGTATTTCAATACTTATATATGAGAAATCTCAAATTTACGTTACCCTTGAAAATCATTGATTTTGCCCTTGAAAACCCTTGAATTTTTTGTTCGAAAAGCCGCGGGAACCCTGTTTCTGTGTTTCATAAGAGCTCTATATTCAATATCAAGCGGGATTAAAAAGGAAGCATGAGATGTGCCAGAATCTACATGTGTTATATGTTCACAACACACTTCCTTTGCTCAAAATCATGTGATAAAGGAGAAATAGGAAAATGAGTACGATAAGTAGAAAGTGTGGAGATGCACCAATGACGCTAAAGGCGTCAAAGAGAACAGTGACGAGAGTGTAAATCAATTTCATAATGGCAAACAGAGGAGGCTAATGTGTATGAAATTAATGTCAGACAGCTGAGCAGAAAGATGTATGAAATAATACTGATAATGACACCTTTTGAGAAAAATGTGAAGGTAAGGAATACTTAATAGTAAAATGAAAAATTCAATGTAAATGAAGTATTGGCTTGAAATAAGACCTATTCACTAAAATTCACTAGCCGCAATCGGTCACCTCACAGTCAAAGTTCAAAAGCTTATTACCTTAAATGAAGCTTTGGCACTGCTCATCTGTGTCCACAGAATTAAATATTTTGTTTATCTGCTTCGGTTTGCTAGAAGTGTGATTAATACGAAATCAACGGCACATCGAGGAACCTATTAAGTGGGCAAAAACCAATACCTTACAGAGATAGGAAAAAAGTCGTGCGTCGCTTGCGGAATAATGTGAGTTTCAGCAAAGTGCTTCGATTGCCAAAATTCCTTCAGATATGAAGAATTCAGATCATTGCGCACAAGTTTTCTCCATAATGTTGGCCCTTCCGATCATTATTAAAAAAAGTAGCAGGCGTACGAAAATTAGTTCACTTGATGCTTTCACATCCTCTGCTCGGCATTTCTCACTGTATAGTGCATACATTGAATCTAATGTTAGCTAGACGATGTGTGCCTTGGTGTGTGCGAAGTGATATCACAGCACGCACGCATCTCTCACTGGCTCTGGTGTCCTCTGCTGACAGCTTATTGTTTGCCATTTCCAATAGCAAGCGATACACGAATTATCTATTCGAGAAGGAGCAAGTTGTCTAATTCTGTGATGTGCCATTTCGATATTAAGGTTACATATAACTCTTCCTTTCTAGGAAACCGAAGCGCGCGCAGATGAATCTAATTCTGTGCCTGCGTCAGTTGAGACTTTATGTTCTTGGTTTTGCCTTTACAGTCGATGATATTCGAGACCTGAACGAAAATTGAAATTTCACCATAGCTTAGTGAGATGTATTTGTCAATACAAATTGTGGCTCTATGTTGTCAAGTGGTACAACGTTATGCATTGTAGGAGATGGTATGATATGAGACTGTTAGCAAAGTTCCTTAGTTGACATATAGGAAGTCAAGCTGAGGAAAGTGGATATTATCAAAGCCTTAGCAGTTCCGTCCGTCACACAGTGCTTGAAAGAATTCTTAAATTGCTATTTGGCGCGATTCGAGGATTCACAATTTATTCGTTGGATTTGAAATATAAAAATATGGTCTTCTAGTGTGAAATAGGTTTGAATTTATCCTTAATTGTGTACCTACGTTTTATGTTAACCACATTTCTATCGATCCGTTCCGCACCGATTCTGCATCACTTAAGGATATGAAAAATAATACTAATTAAAAGTTGTTGTATAATCGGAGACGGTGTGTAGTTCCCATATTATACCTATTTGCTTCAGAATTTTGTGTCATGTAATTTATCTAAAGTATATTTGAATTTCCGTCCCGTCATGAAATCACGAGCGCGTTGTGAATAAAGATGATTGTGGAACGTTTTGTGCTTATACAAACGTTGAAGTGTATTGGACATACAGTCGAAAACTATAAGTATAATTGTAAATAATGCAATAAAAATAATAAAAAAAAATTATTATAAAAAAGTAAATAATAATAAGGAATTGCAAGTTCTCTGATGAAGTTATCACATTTAGTCCTATTTGTTTTCGTGTTGATCAATGCGAGTGCTTCAATGCATGAAACCCGCCATCACAAAACAAACATGGACTTCACTTTGACATATCAAATGCCCAAGCAATCGAAGTCTCTCGCATGTCAATAACTCCTCCACTCTCTTTATTTCAACATACCGTTTCGAATCTCATTCTCATTCTGAAAGTGCGCATGCGCTCTTCAGCTATTGTTCAAATTATTTATTAGGACCTGTTCAAAGAAAAGAGGATTATTCCAATTTTAATGGTCCAATTGAAGCTCATGGTTTTCATCTCAATTATTGAGTGTTGGTTTCAATGTTCTGATATAGATTATGTGCATAACCTCTCTGAAATGCAAACTGATTGTACAAGGTGATCATAAAGTCGCTGTAGGGATTAATTGCCAAATATAATAGAGTTCAATACCTCCTAGAGGGTGTATATAAGAATAAAGTATTAATCAATATCATAAATTTAATGAATAAAACATAAAATTGTATTATCGACTTACTTAATTTGCCAAATTCAAATTAAATTCAATTGAATATTTTAACCGATAGAAATACATGCATTTCATATAATTATCTCCTGTCCATGGATCATTTCAATTTAAATGAAAACTTTCGGTAAAACTCCACTTTCTCAAGCTTTAATGTATCTAGATCCTAAATTTTTCAAACCAAAAGAAGGAAATTTCAAAATAAAGTCATTGTTCGACGGTCTTACCACGATTGCCAATGCACTGTTGGAGTCGTTTTCGTAACGACCTGATGGCATTGTGGTACATTTTAGAGGTGATTTCTGAACTTGATGATGAAATACTGTCTGTCAGCTGTTGTAAACTTCTCGGTTGTGAGGCAAACACTTTATTTTTCAAGAATCCCCAAACAAAAAGTCCAAAGGGGAAAAATCAGGAGACCTACCGGCCCATAGCATTCGTCCGAAAAAAAAAATTTATCGAAGAAGTCTTCACCTTCGTAGGATTTTCGCAGTAAACTCACACACATGCTGACTCGCAATCTTCTTCGTGTAGCTCTTGTATTACTTGAAATTTGTAAGGAAAGAGCCCTAGATCATGTCTCACTACACTGTGAACATAACCTTAAGAACAGTTTGTAGCTGAAGCTGCTTGGCGAATTGATGTTTAGGGTTGTTATACGAATAATCTCGGAAATTTGATTTGCCTTCTCATCATCGAGTGATGGTCGACCACATCTTTCTGCATCTTTAACACCTCAAGTATTACAAAATTTCTTGAAAATATTTCTAATGGAATTCTCATGAGGAACATTATTCCATTTCCAATTTAGCAATTCTCTTCTAACACGGTTTACAGATTCAAATTTTTGCCATCAAAAGAACAACATGCGCTGCTGAACATCCATTTTGGAACTGATTTCAGTCACCTTAAAAAGTCTGTCGAATTAAAGATTATTTAGGGGGAAAGAACAACAGGAGAATCCTGATTGGTCGCAGTATCATATGCCAGAATTTCCTTACAAATAAGACGTAGCTGCGTTCTTTGTGTGCACAATGTGAGCGCATGAAATTCATGCATTTGGTGCTTGATTACGATAATCATATAATAGCTTTATAATGCCTTTTTCATCCTGACAACTCAAAAACCTCAAATTGAATTCAGCCGTCCTTTTCATACCATAAAACAAAACTTTAAGTCATGCTCTCTTCATTTTCATAAATAGCTATCATTTAAACTCATTCACTTTTCATGTATAGTGAATTGTAATCCCACAGTGACTTTATGATCGCACTGTATTAGAATCAGAGGCCTATAAAAAGATCTAAAGAAAGATTTATCATTTTTGTAAGCAAGACTGAAAGTGCTTGTGAATGCTTGACACTTTGTGCTTGATATGACTCGTATGTGTAAAGCGCACACAGTGCTGAAAAATAATTCAGACCAGGTTGTTTATATTACCCTATGGGCTATCATCTTTCGTTGACAGATCTGTCTTCTATTTTACCTCAACCTGTGAGTCCGCTATTTTCCATGTAAAATTCAAATTTTGATCAGCATTTCTTAGATCTACGCAATGATGGGTTATACGAGCAAGTCAATCGACAGTGTGAATTTTCTCCTGATTTGATCGCAATCAGAAATAAAGGAACTGCCATGTACCGGTATATCGCAAGCTTTTGATATATTTTTCCAACGTTGTTTATTTTAGCAGCTTGGCTTACGCATGAAGTAGAAGACCTCTAATACTGAACTTTGCTTGACCATCCATTTTTGAGCACAGCAACGCGCCAACAAGTCTCCTAACTTGCGTCATACTGTGCAGACTCACAGTGACCACCGCTTCGGATGATCCCTCATTTTGAGAGCATATCTCCCAGGCCGCAGAATTCCATAATATTTGCGTCATCGAGGATAAGCTTAACCTCGTCAGCCGTATCGCTGTTTCAACTCGATGGTATAGACTCTGCATGTAAATTGGTCTTCTTCCTTCAGACTATTTAACTATTGAGCATTTATCACGCGCCCATTCTTTTCAAGCTTGCATTTGACGGGGTTTTCCATTCTCTTTTCACCAAATGCATATTATTTCTGGTAATATTTAAGTTGGTTATTATGTAATAAACAATTTCCTCATCCACTTTCTGATAAGGAACTCAACGCCATGAAGATAAGCGAAATTCATTACATTCCAGCAAAGAAGATGGATGAAACTGTTATTTTTTGTTAGCATTTTAGAAATTAATTAACATTAGATATTAACAAATAACAATTAATAATACAATACTTTCTGCATTGATATTTTGAAAGTGATTAGAAAGTCCTTCAACTATCGATGCATTTGAGTTATAAACATAGTTCATCTCTACAGGCCGATGGCGATACATGGAACATGGTAGAATTGCCATCTATCCAAGTTGCGGCTATCGACAACGGTCTTGCGTTTCCCTTCAAGCATCCAGACGAATGGCGCGCCTGTGAGTTATGTTTGTACAATGTAGATGTTGCCTAACTGTATGTGTTGAAGAATGATGTTCATTGCTAACGATTTTGTCATTGCATGCATGATTCTGACCTTCTGAATGTTTATTTTTCGCGTTTCCAGATCCCTTTCATTGGGCTTGGTTGCCGATGGCGAAACAACCTTTCTCTACAGAGATAATAGATTTGGTGCTGAACAAGCTTCTAGACGATTCGTTCAAAGACTCCCTCTGTGACGATTTGTTAGAACTATTTAAGGTAAGCAAACAAAATCAGATTTTGCTGCCATCGAGTCAATGAGCGTTTACTGTTAATATGGAAATATTGAACCAGAATTTGTTACTGTAAAAATTAATAAGCCTTTTTGCCGATAAGAACTTTCATAAATATGTCTTAAAAAACTTAGTAAATCTTAAATCAACACTGTAACAAAGATGCAATAATGTATATTCAATGGAGTGTTATATAAGAAAATTCAATTACCCAATCCTATAGCCAATTTTTCCGTCGTTGAACTACATGATGGGTTTGTCATCGTGTTTGATGTGCAATGGCAATGATCTACTTGAAAACAGCATCAAAGGATAAAGCCCAAAAATAAAGACAAATCAAAAGTTAATGTATTGGTATTTTGCTTTTTCTAATTCAACAAGTAGATAATCGACAATACCTGAATAGTTTCTACTCCAAAAGTATTAGACCATTGTTTGCGAATGTCGTAATTAAGCCAAGCAAATTTTATGAAATGTTTCTTGAACCCGTTTCGGACTAAAGTGAAACAGCTACTCATCAGAAAGAAAGACGTACAGAACTACATAAATTCGAATAGTACAAGTATTAAGAAACTTTATAGGACATTAGGAATGCATGCATCTGTGCAACAAGTGCGTGCTGTCAAACATTTTCATTGACGCATGACTAAATGCAAATATAATAATAATAATTCTTTATTTGTCAAAAACAAATGGCGGTAATGACAATATGTACAGAAAGACAAATCATGAGTGAACACAGTACTTAACAAAAGATTTGTTATACATGGCCGAACGTCTTCGGAAAGGGAGTAACACACGGGGGTTCCGCACGTTAGCAGCATGGGAACGAGTGACGAAGAAATCAGCAAGGGGATGAATGTCCTTTTGGCTTGCAATTTTCTTGATTAGCTTTGCACAACACTTGTCGAGCATATCGATGAGACTCGACTTACAAGAAAAACCAGACCATTTCATGGCCATGCGATGAAGTTGTTCAAGTTTGCGGAAGGAGTTGCTGTTGATATCGCAGATAACAGGCCAGCAAAAAGCAACATGACAATAAACGAAACTTATGTAAGCCTGCCACAATACATTTCCTGAGTTATGGTTGTTTCGCAAGCGTTTTACAACTGACATAGAGCGACAACATCTGCTGTACAGGGAAGAGAATTGTAAGTCCCATTTCGCATCATCAGAAAAAAACACACCAAGAATCTTAATATAATTCACATGCTCGATTGGTTTATTGTTGATAAGGACAGGGCAATTTGGCGGAGTGAGCAGCTTTCGAGCGACAGTCATGCATGCATTTTGTTTTCTCCGAGTTTATCGTAAGCTTTTTCTCATCGCACCAATCACTGAAGACATTCACAACATTCTGAAAAGTATCAACAGCATTCTCATCGCCCAAAAAAATCAACGTGACATCATCCGCATACACAACAACTTTCGTATCCTGCGAAGGTAATAGGACATGGTCTCTGATAAGCCGCTCCAGAACTTTACTCAAAAAGGGTAGGATGGAGATGGGTCTGTGGTCATTTGTGCCCTTTGGAATCGGAGTGATGTTCGCACATTTCCAGAGGTTGGGGAAAACGCCGCTTTGAAGACACTGGTTGTAAAGTCTTGTAAGAGGCAGAGCAAGTACATCGATGAAAGATCTGAAAAAGAATCCGGGAATTTCAACCGGACCAACAGAGTTCGATTTGCATTTTTTAATCATATTGACAACCAAGGATTCAGTGACTCGAAACGGGGTGGGTTTGGTTAAAGGACGTGAATCACTAAAGAGATGAATGTCGGGAGGAGAAAATGCACGCTGAAAGTAATCATTAAGATTGATGACATCAGCGAAGTCAAAAGCCGATTGTTGTTTTTTGCCAGCTATTTGAGCATTGATACATTTCCATCTGTCGGAGGTCGAGTCAGACGTCAAATGAGAGAAATGCTGGAATTTGGCGGAAAGCACAGAGTTACGAAATTTCTCTCTAAGCTGAAGATACTTAGGATAATTCCCTTTAGAGAGCGCACGGTCACGATCATCAGACAAGAGTTTCAGGGTAGGGGTCAGCCAAACAGGATCAACATTTCTCATACGGACGGTTCGTTCAGTCGAGTAGAGAAGAAAAACATAGCGAAGGAACATGTGAAAATGGTCAACAGCAACATTCACATCATCCACATGAAGAAAGAATCATCCCAATCAACCGAAGATAGATAACGATAAAATGCAGCGAAAGATGATGGAGAGAAGTACCGGACCTTAACTTTCCTGGTGATAACAGAAATCACACTTGATTTATTAAGAAAAATGCCTTTGTGATCTGAACGTCCCAATGGCGAAATACAATGAGGGGACATAAATTTTTTAGGCATATTCGTGGCAACAATGTCAAGAGTGTTACGACCTCTCGTAGATACATTAACAAGCTGTTTCAAGTTATTCAAAGCAAAGAAATCATCAATATAAAGTCTCAAATCATTGATGTCATCAACAATCATAAAATGACTGGTTTCACTGTTATCTATCAATTCTTGAACGAAGTCCAAAACTAATGAATGTGCAGCGACTTTACCCCAGTAAGGATGATAAATAGCACATAAAGTCAAATCAAAGTTGTCCATGCAAATACAAAGAATGTTTGATTTGAAAGAAGAAACATGGGTATTACTTACAGTAGAAATCTTCAGATGTGATTTACAGTAACACACAATACCTCCTCCGTTTGAATCACGATCTTGTCGAACCAATTCGTATCCTGGAAGTGAGACGGCATGATCAGAGATGTTCGAGTCAAGCCAGGATTCCGTAATCACTACAACGTCCGCGTCGAATTTTGAGGTTCTAATAAGAAGATCGTCAAGTTTATTAAAAAGAGACCTCGCGTTGAACACAAGAATATATGGGGCTTGATATTGTGGGGATTTCGGCTTGCGTAACTTCACGTGTCCGTTGGTCACAGCATTGGTGCTGGCGGTCGGGGATGAGTAGGGAGAAGTTGGCTGTTGGCAGGAATTCGATGATGTAATTATCGCTTTGGGAAGAAGGAGGCGATGGAACCAGAGAGCGCGTCTTTGTTTGCGAGGCAGGCGGTAGTTTCCTCTCAGCTGCAGAAGAGTGGACCGCGCGTAGGTGATTCGTGGGGATGACGTCATGGGAATGGGAGGCAAGATGAATGCAGAGTGGAAAGCAGGAATGCTGACTAATTGATGGACAACTTAAAAATTGAAAAAAACGCTAATTGCAGAGCAGGGTTGCGGAAACCATTTAAGCGAAGGACATCGCTGGATAGCGCAAGAGTTTCCGAATCGAAAGACGTAAAGATCGACGAGAAAAAAACAAGCGTAGAGTGTCAAAAACATGAATTTGCCTTGCTGCGCTGACAACCTGTACGAGCAGCACATGAATGCGTCCGACGGCTACGGCGGTAGAGGATGTTGTGAACACTGACATTGTGATGGCCCGAGCACGGGCACCGCTGAAATTCCAGTAGCGGTCCCATTGATAAGCAAATACGCAAGCATTTTCTTCTAAATAAATGAAATTCAGCAAACTCCTTTTCGAAAGTAACTAGTAACTTTCGAGTAACTTCAAAGTAACTTTCATTTTATTTTCAGTATGTATTACATTATTCGTTTGCACTAATTTTTTTTTATTGCAGTCTACTCATTTATTTTACACTAGTTTCTTGTGACTTTCAATTTTATTTATTTATTCAAATTTTATTCATTTTTTTTTACGTAATAATTTTCATTTGTGCTACTTATTTCCTTCCTTTTTTTGATTAATTAATTTATTCATTCATTCATTCAATTTTTTTTCTTTTGTTACAATTTCAATATTCCATTACAGTCGTACTTCACTAATCAATTTCAGCAGTTAATCTTTCAGAATTTATTACCCATCACTTTCCTTTTTTCTGTGTTTTAATTGTTAGCACGATCTACACTTTGATAATTTCTTGGTTAGCTTATTTTCTATATTAAGTTAGGTAATATTATCTCCTTTCCCATCTGCAGTGAAATAGGTGATTGATATCATCTCCCGTCGTATACAGATTACGCTTGTCATAATTGTTTGCGGATTAAGGCTAGATATGATGGGACACAGACCGGTCCTCTTGAGAGATAGATTAAATTTCATGAATAGTTAGACACCAATTGGTCCATTTATAACAAGTCTAGTTCCTTATTTCATTTTCTTCATGGAGTAGTTCCAGGTGAGACGTTGTAGGTCGATTCTAGCAAGTTCAGTACCCATACTGTAGTTTCACATGTATTTTATTTTCTTTTTTTTCTTTTCCTCAAAGTTCATTAGAAATTTATTCATTACAGTTGTATTTTGTACAGTAGGCTTAATCTTAGTTTATTTTATGTAGTTGTAACTGAGATTCCTAGAGGATGATGATTTTCATTTAAATAGAAATTGCGACGTAATTTATCCAATTATTCGACATTCGTACAGCTGTTTCACGTTATAGGATTTCAACAATTGTTTCATAATGTGCTTGCATGCAATTTCGTAACAGACTGGTAATATAGCAAATTATGCAGCCTCTAAATACATACTAAAAAATCCATATCTAAATGATCGTTTATCTTACGTTATCAATTTCATTAACTGAAAGATTTTTACAAAAGCACAACTTTTTGAGCAATAAAAAATCTAAGAAAGAAACGCGCAATTTAACACCGTAGGCTATTTATGCGCCTACATCCACACCAAGTTGAGGATGATATCAGTCCAAAATCATGCCAACAGAATTCCATTAACGCTGCCACTGACAGAAAAGCTCATCAGAGTCTTCCTTGATATTTCGAATAAAAGTCAATGGCTAAGCTAAATGATGAGTTCGAAAAAATATCCAAATATCGGTGTCGTTAGTACATGGAGGCATTTGGAGCTTCTGCTAGCTGTAAAGATTTTGCTCTATGTTCCGGTCCCGACTATACCAGAAACGCGAAAAATAGTAAAAAAAATATCATTCTAGGTAACTTATCAAGTACATTTTGCTAGCCTATTACATAGGCCTAGAGAAAAAGGCCGGCTATCTCAGACCTGCTCTGTCGGTTAGCCGCGACATCCACGTGTATTTCTTACAAAGTGCACCTCATCATTAATCAACGGTCAAAGAAAATATTTCAAGAATGCGGGATTGACTAATAGCCCTTCAAAAATTTAATGACTTCATTGAACCTATTGATTTTGAAAATAATTATAGCCATAAGAGAATAAACTTAATTAGGCCTACACATATTTAATCACGCATTTAGTCGGTTAATTTTTTTGGCGAGTACAGATTACCTGACCTTCATAGTCCTGAACTATTTATAAGATCTGAGTGATTTTCCAACTATCGAAGGAAATTTTTCGTACTTTCTAATGATCACAAAATATGCAGGGCATTTAATTTTCTTCAACTGATTCATGTAATTTTGTAACTTTTTTTACAGTTTTTGGTTTTAGTCAATTTTTTAGACTTTAACTTTCAAACATGCAAGGCTGAAGTAGCTAATTGCCTTTTGAAACGCAATATTTTCAAAAACTGCATTGTCAATTAATTAGCAAACATTTTTGAGATTTGTTATTGGTACATTTTGAATATTATTTCAATAGACGCCAATTGCAAGAATCTGACGGAATTAATTATGCAGTGTAGAGAAGAAGCAGATTGAATAATTTGATGACGATGAGTGCAAAATCACAAATTGAGTCAAGTTAAATCAGATAAAGAAACTTGTCATGGTTTGATCCATGATAATGTCTTCAATACGGAGTTATCATCACTGCGTTGCACTGTCATTGCTGTCATTTCAATCAAGAAATGTCGAGACCTTGATTCTGCAGTGTTATACCTGACTTTGCTGGAAACATCAGACACAAGCTTTATAACTGACGGTTACCATGCGTCCTTTGCTTCTACGCAAACTGATGCAAAAAGGTAATAAGAAGGAATTCTTCTGGCCTTCACGGTCCACGTCTACTGTGATAATTTTTCTGACTTCTATTGTTGTTTCTTGCTTTCTCGGTATCATCGTGCTATTGCATTAACAGCGCATCTTGATATCATGGTTTCTATCATGGCTGCTGCGTCAACTTAACATGCTTGAAAATTCAGTCTGATGCAACTGAAGGCTGAATACAACTTTCCATTATTTCATGAATCAGGTGATGATAATGAAGTGCGAGTATTTCTTGATCGTAGTAAAGTTCAAGAAATGAACTTTTCTGTCGATATGAAATCAGATAGAGCCCGTCAGTAGTTCACTAGCTAGGTCATTTAGGTATATGTTTATAAGCTTAAGAACCACCGCTCACAGGATTCACAGATTTTGAAAAATGAGTGCGGTCGAGTCAAATATCGTTCATTATCTAGCACATGAATTTGGTGGCAAAATTCAAACAGGAAATGTCTCAAATTTTATGATGAAAATAGTGTAAAGAAGTGTCCGGATAATTTTTGATCGGTGTAATTGGAATAACACAATTGGTCAATTTGAAAAATAGCGTGAAAATTCGATGAAACAGCCCGGGAATTTGAATCATGAAATCTGGTCGCCACCCTGTTCATAATGAGATTAGCAAAGCGAAGACACTGTCAAACTCTTTATTTACCTTAACTTGTTTACAATCACGTCATCAATGATGATTGCCCATCAAAGTGTGGTGTAGGTCGCCATTAAATCGACGAAGAAAATTGAGGTAGGCATCTTTTAAAAAGAAGAATTTTCTACAAGAGAAACACGACAAGACTCATGATAAGTGTGTTATTTTACTCTGATCTTTCACTTAAGGGAAGAAGCAGATGTGAGTGCAATGCACTGTATCCAATCTAGATATTTAAATAGAATTTGATGACGCATTAGAAAGAATGTTTTTATGCCTCTGACTCTGAATTGTGACACGTTGCGCGTTGGCGCATGGAGAGTGTGTCAATTCATTATCATTGTTTGGTATTTTATAAATTTGCAGTGTCCTGAAGATGTGTTTATAAGACAAGTTCATTCCAGGCTAATTTACATTATGATGTTATAGAAATGTGCTTTCTGTCGATTGAATGGTAGTTTGAGAGGAGTAATCCGATATCTTTTATTTTTGTGTGGTCAGCATGAACTTCTTATGCATTCAGTGGTTCTCAAGATGGGCCATGTTGACCACAAGTGAGCCTTAGGCTTTCGAAAGTGGACCTTCGACTTTTCGAAGCGCATTTGATAAGTGTGGGTTAAACGAATGTCAGTTTTTGAAATGAGACGGTTATTTGATCAGAATTTATATGGTCTATAAGCATGTTTCAATACCACCATGAATTATGCTACTTTTATACTGGAAACTGATAGAAAATGCACCAAGACGCATGGAGTGATCGAGACTCAAATATCGTCTTGTATATATTTTTCAGTTTGAATTTTTGCTATATTCGTTTTGAAATGTTGTTAGGAATGTTATTGAAGAAAACGCTTTTTCCGCACATTGCCTTCTTCTCTACAAAATTGTTGCTCAAAGGCAATCATCACTGATGACGTGATTGTAACCAAGTTAAAGTAAATAAAGAGTTTGACATTGTTTTCGTTTTGCTAATCTCACTATGAACAGGGTGGCGACCAGATTTCATGATTCAAATTCCCGGGCTGTTTCATCGAATTTTCACGCTATTTTTCAAATTGACCAATTGTGTTATCCCAATTACACCGATCATGTAAGTCCAATCCATCATAACCTTGTGTCTCAAAGGAGATGTGCGTTAATTAGTACAATTAAGTAACAAAAGGATCTAAGGGGGTTGGAGACCATTTAGGACCGAAGTCTAATGGTTCGCATTGATGATCGCTGCCTCGAATAAGATGATGTGCAGCAAGTGGCGCAGATAGGTAACAGAACTTCACTGTTTGTCGTGCACGGAGGTCCTAGTTAAGAATGCACTTTTGGCGATGTGGTCGTATCATGCTGAGGAATTTGAATGTTAAGTGATGACGGCAAGCGGTAGGATCATGGTTGAACTGTTATTCTCCCAAAAAATGTCACACGCTTAGATAATCCCCATAATAATAGAAATTAGAACATTTCAGACTGTTCATCAATCTAATTAAGCACTTACGTTTGATTTTAAAAAGTTTAAGCATTGTTCAAATTAATTGGTGGACCATTGATGTCTTCATATAAACATATTTCAACAATTGAATAATGCGGAAAAGATAGCAAAACTTAAATATAAAACAGCAACAACAATCGACTTAAAATCCCACTTGTTTCGAGTTCCACAACGCCCATATGAACGACCCGAACTCCATTTCTCTAAGCATCATTTTTCGTCTACCATGATAAATTAATCACCGTTTACCTTTCGTACTACTAACAAAATGTCGTCTCTACTAGTAGTTGCATAAGAGATGAAAATATGATAGAGGCATCCGAAATTGACAAAAAGCGTTGTCAGGTCCAAGAGTTGGAAAAGTCGGAATTGGAATTAATTCCGATCCGGATTTAATTCCATTTTTCGTCGGAATTGGAATTGACCTTGATAAACCTCAATTCCATTTTTTCGATAGACCTGTGATAAATCTATTTGCACAAAAATTGAAATCACAGTACTCGGCCGTTGTGTTTACTGCACGCAGAGATAGAGAGATAGATCGACTGAGGGAGCTTTATTTCTATCATTGAATAAAGGGTGTTAATTGTAACTTCGATGGGCCTACTGCCCCCGGACAATGTTATTTCAGCGATGAAGCAAACAATTAAAAGACAATCATCTTTGTTCAATCTGTTATTTAGTTATTTATCAAGTAAGATATAATCAAAATAAAACAATTGTTGAATTTAGCTCTTGATAGGATAAGCTCAATTGGAGATTAACTTAATTGTTGTACACACGAAAAAAATCGGTTTGGAAAGAGGAAAATTAGCCCTGCATTAAAGGGCAGCCTGTCAGTTCAAATCACAATATAGACAGTGTCAACAAATTATTCTAATAATTAATGATTCAATTAAAATGGCAATTACATGAAATATTATTCAACTTCCAATCACAACAATTAACAATATTAATTTTTAAGACTATAGTTATATAGATACGATACGCAACGATAAAAGAAAAACTTTACACTTACAGTTCACTTCTTAATGTTGAATTCACATCAATTCGATCGGACTCACTTATACCAAAATAATATCATAAATATCAGTGTCACTTATACCGTCAATCTTCAATCGCGCTCGCTGATGTGTTGCCGTATACGCTGCTGTGTTGTTGTTCGTTGGCAGTTGTTGTTGTTGTTACTTCTGTAGTTAAGTTACACCGCGAGAACCCGGAGTTCTTCTAACAGCTACTGGAGATGTCGTATGTGTTGTTGTTGGTAGTTGTAGTGTCAATTTCTCATCGTTTCTACGTAATTTATACAAATTTTTGAGACTTGACGATAAATCCACTTTCTTTTGAAAATTGGAAGAGTTTCCTTTAATCTCTGCTCGTTAGGTTTCGACCCGACCACATTTCATTCTTACACGGAATTTTAATCTCCTTTTTTAACATGGACTGGTAATTAGTTTTCATGATATCGTTTTTATCGTCGTTCTTTTCTTTCATCAACAATCACGTTATTCGCAGATTGAATTTCTTTCTTTTGTCAGTTTATTAATAGATCTAATCGCATCTCAGCGTTTGATTCTTTGCTGACCGTTAATTTTTTTCGTTCTTTCACGAGATATTGAATATCTCGTTTACGAAACGAAAATGGCGTAGGTTGACCGGTTACACATATACATGTACACAAGAAATATGAACTATGAATATGAGAACGCACATAGGAACAACGAGGATAGGATAAGGGCACATGGGTTAGATTGAAACGAACAAACATTAGATACATTAACATGATACACTGTACGCGACATGCAATTATCGGAATTGACTCTTATTATGGAATTGAATTGAACTATTTCGACTGGAATTGGAATTGGAGTTGGAATTGAAATTTCTGCTCTGGAATTGGAATTAAAATATTTCAGTGGAATTTTTCCAGCTCTGATCAGGTCTACTAAGGCCTAGGGTCGCATTTATATGAGCAGAACTGCTAATTTCTGCACTACTAATAGTATTTTCCGGTATTGGGTTAATCCGTGCGGTCAGTTTCGGCCCAAAATCATGCAAACTCACCTGACTAGTTGATAAGGAGCAGTATATTTTCTGTCAGTCATTGTCAACATGTGTGGCAGGGATAGTAATTGTCCAAACGTTTACAAGCGACGTTTTAGTACATGTATTATAATTATTGAACGTTTGCAAACGTTAGTAATTAATTCCTAAATTTAGTTGTTTCGTCTGTACTGCATTAAAATCATTTCTCCCTGAAGCATAACTTTGCATGATATTGGAACGCGACTGACCGAGTGGATTGGACATTGTGAAAATTATGCCGAAATGTGTGACTTCAGGGCTCAATAAATTCCTAAATATGCAGCGATTTCTGGAATGAAACTTGATATTTGCATTCTTCGGGAAGTATTTAGACTTCAATTTTCTGCAATTAACAATTTTGATGTTCTTTTCTGTCGAAGTTAATTCCTTGCGAAAAGTCACATCAATATTATATCATTTGTATAATAGTTTGCATGTTTTCAATTTCAGACCGACAAGGGCTTTTCTAGATCCACATTTGAAAAGCAAATGGCGGTGATGCGGGGGCAGGTAAGCTTTATATGATGTGTGGATGCGTGCAGCGATGTTGAATATTTGAAGATAGTGTATCGCCATTACTGCTCCCCTAGGTGTATGGGCAGTGGCGACATAGTCAAAGTCTAGTTCCTATGCTTGTCCTGCATGTAACAAGTCAAGAATCGAGTAGGCAGATGATTTAGGTCAACAGTCAAAACCTTGATTCCGGCCAACGCCGAAACGTCAACAACAAAAATTATATTATTTTTGACGTATTTCATTTGGAACATTGGAATTCATAAACAATATTTGGAATCAAGCGGTCGTGAAACACATTTTCTCATTCATTGATGAACTCAAACCGACTGACGGATGGCCATCATCAAGGACAATCATTTGAGACTTCAATCCATTGAAAAATGAAGATATCTTTGAAAAAATATGTTTTGCAAACATAATCATAATCCTCAGTTAGTGGCTGATTGAGTCACAACATTGAATGATCAAAAACATTGTGTTTTGCTGTGCAGGCTCATTCAAGATCAGGAGCTTAGCTACCAGGCAAGCTTAGATTATCTTGAGATTTCCTTAGCTTTTAATGAAGGTATTAAATGTACTCTGAATTTTCAATGAGAAATAATGAAACGTTGAAAGTGTGAATGCTAGAAGTTGGTGATTCAAATCCGCCAGGAAGCGCAGTTATTTTCCGTCAGTTAAAGTAAAAGTACACATCAGGGGTGAGCCGATGTGACATTTCTTCATCTCAAAATACAATGTGACAAAATGTGTCACAGATCCAAATGTGGCGGCCCACCTCTGATATATGACAATATTTTTTAAAGAAGATGAATTAATAATGCATATTTGTCGCTTCGAATGTTGTTCTTTCACAAGATACTTTTTGCATTTTTTAGATCCTCAATCTCACCGAAGCAATGAAACTAGGAAAATCGCCTGTCGAGCTTGTTCAAATGCCTACAGTTTGTATTATGCGAGGCCAACAAAATCTACCAAACGCGAACAGTCCTGGAGCTTCCAGCGATGGAAGTTCCACCTCATCTTCTCGAGGACATTTCTTTACTGAGTATCACAAACGGCCTTATTTCTCCTGGTGCTAACCCCGTGTTATCTGCCCTCTTGCGTATTGCTTCCTTGTCCTCTCGTGAACGCCGTTATGAACAGTATGTTTTTCGCTACCGTGTCAAGCATTCCTCGTCCGTCTAACGCGGTAAATGCGATAATCAGAAAAGTGGGATGAATGGTTGGAACAGTTCTACTGGATAATGCTAGCTATTCACTCTTTGTCGATATCCGCTCACAAGTATGACAATGCATTTCAGCGGTTATTAATGAGACAAAGAATGGTGTAGTCTAGCCAACTGATGATCAGGTAATCATGTGCTTTCGATCATTAAGTGATTATGTTGATCGATAATCGACCATTGACTGTGGCTCTCTGGTTTTTGTGGTGCCCTGGACATTTATTATTTGTCTTTTTGCCTTCAGAAGATACAGATACAAAATCATTGTAAATATGTTTTCTATCAATATCTCAAACTCGATGCTTCATGTGATGGTTCAAGGTCACTGAGGTGCAACAATTTCAATTTTGATTTTTGAATTGTGTCAAATTTCCAATATTCTTGTGATGGACAGTGGATCAGTATGTATGGATCAATTTCTTCGAAATTTGTATTCATATTGCGTTACGTTGGTCGTTTTTGTAGTATCCGAGAAGAGTATGAATCCTTGTTGAGGGCCTGAACTACTATGTCACAAAAGCAATAGGATCAAGTCAACTAAGAAAACGGCTATTTTTGTCATACTTAAATCATTGATGCCGAAATCAATTTGTTTTTCGATGTTAAAGTTAATTGATGAATTTTCATCTGAATTTCTGTGAATTAATCACTTTCATTTTCATACACATCAGAGGAAAAAGTATTAGATGATTATGAAAATGGTCTTATCATTTTTATTGTCAAAAATTTAATTAATGTACATGAAACTATTTATATTACCGCTGACTCCCTTATAATCATGATAATCCCTGCGTACATACACTATCATGTTAAATCTGTTTATCTCATCAACTCAAGTGCCTCACTAAGCTTAAATTTCACTTCTAAAGCTGGGATTTTCTTGGTATAAGCGGAGGCCATTGTGGACATTTTCATGAGCACTTTCATGGCAAAACGATGTAAAATGAAGATGATTGACTTGTTGATTGGCTGCTATGAATTTGTACATGATTGTATGAATGTCAATAAATGAAATAATTTGAACGCTTCGTTTTCACTTCATTTTGTTTGAGCAATAGAAGAACTGATATGGTTACCCTGAGGTTTCAGACTTTTCCAAAAACAATTCTTTTCGTCCGTGAACTCACAAGGCAAAAAGAGCGTATCAGCTATCTATAGGTTCTAGAATTCACTAGAAAAAAGAAGCTATTTTGTAAAAAGTCAAATCAAATTCCCATTTGCTGTCGCATTGTATATTTTTGACCTAGATGATGCTTTAATTAACAGCGGTTTTATCGTTTCCTATAGCCTACATTATTGGTTCATCAAGGTAAATTAGAATGGAACATCTCAGTCGGCTGCATAGAACGTAGCTGAAAAATACACACGTACATAATCTGAAAAAGTCATGAATCATTATCTTTTACGATGCTGCATTCAGCACTGGGCTGCAGTCTATCTAGCCAGCGTAAATAAATTGAAGAGCCATTAAGCCATAAAAAGCAGTGGTGTCGAGTGCGCCCAGACCAAAGGCCTTCACTCGGCATTGGAATACTATTTCTATACCAGACATTTTTTATGTTTCGACATTAATTTTCACAAAAGTTGAATTTTCGATAATTTCCCGAACATTTTTTAAGGTCAAGTGAATTGTGCACGTGAGAAGTGATTGTGCTCATGTCTCTTAACCGCCTCAAGGAACTATATCTCCTCTCTGTCCAGACCACCATTTTCTCGAGAAAACAGGAGGCAAGGTCAACAGTTTCTTGCGTTTCTCATGGCAGGTCAGCCGCTCACATGTTTGAAATTTTGATGCATTAATTTAATTTAATGTCTTTGTGAATACTTTCAATTTTTATATCAGGTTGGCCTATATTGCTTGACGAGTGTCATCTTTTCATTATATTCCGTTCGGAAGAAAGGCGTGGCTCTATGATCTCATCTGCAGTACTAAGCATATAGCGTACGTCACATCAATAACGTAAAAACAAATTATGGAATTCTACCGAATCTGGGTGTTCGAGTCAGATGTATTACTCTGTATTCATTGGAGAACGCTCATCATCTGATCGCAGTCTTGTCTGAACGTCAGCCATCTGCTACTGTTGACGTAGTGGCCTCTCTGACATAAAGCGAATCCAGGAACATTTGGGTTGCGCTTCTCAATTAGTACTACATTTAGATACCGCGCCTCAATCAAGAATCGCATAGAATTGGGAATAGAATTGGAGAAGGCAAAGCATCATGTCTATCGGAAAAGCCAATATTGGCGCGGACGCGTGCGCTTACTGCTTCACACGCACACAACTCTCTTTCGCTGTCTGAACATCAATGCTCCGTCTGAACACACGACCAGCTTGTGTCTAATTGTTTGAAGAAAACAGCTGTGATTCGAACACGTGCTGCAAAACTGTTCAATGATGCTGAGCGTCTGAGTTTGAGACGGAAAGCTGTGCAGTTGTCACGAGAAGCTATCGAATTTGAATGAATGATGACACTTCATTTTTATAATTGTAGGAAAATTATTTTTGAGCATGCGCCGAAGGCCTCGCAGGTACAGAGAAGACGCCACAAGATACTTTATAACTTCAATAATACCGCAAGGTAGGCAGGCTTATATACGAGTGAATGCCTAGAACAGACCGGCTGTGATTCCTTTATGAATTATTACAGAAGTAAAGAGTTTTCTCCTTCGGTTACCCTAACATGCTTTCAAGTGCTGATGACACCTTAAGCTTAAAATCTTTTCGGGTCAAAAATGATCATTGGTCGTATATGGGTTAACTTGCTAACTCATTCTTTACGAAGTAGGCCTTTATGCAATTTTCATCAGGGAAAGCTAATTTGAGTGGTGGAATTTAAAAAGGATTGACTTGACCTATGTTTGCACACATCTTAATTGTGCGGCCGTGATTCTTTCGGCCTTCGAAATGGCAGCCGAAAAATGTATAAGGTTGCGCACCCTTGCCATAAAGCTTAACCACAAGATCAACATTTACGTTTACAATGCGTCGCATGGAATAAATATTAGAGGCGCGCACTGTGCAATATGATTAAATTCGTTGATCTAAATATGTATTGAAAAATAGACTTCCACCCAGCGGTTGAGGGTAATATCTGTCCCCCTGGCTAAGCTAGTAGCATCAATACATGCCGCACATTAAAACTCGTGATTATGCAAAGCTATGAAATTACAAAAACTCATATCTACTATCAAGTAACTTTATTTGTCTCGAATATGAACAGTATAATAGGCTTATCAACATGGTACTCTGTACTGGAAATTTACACTTGTAAAATGCATCATTATGAATCAATTAACAAATACACTGTGTCGGGATGGAGTCTTTCAACAAATTTGAATATGGATACAGGGTCAACATAATTCGCATCTAGTGTTGAATTTTTCACGTTTTGAAATGCATTATGATGAATCAATTAACACCTCAGAAGTCTCCTTCAAAGCATCCTCTCTCAAAGTTTCGTCTTTTAACAAATTTGAGATTCGATTAATGATGACATCGATATCTTCAACCAAATTGGCATCATGAAAAATTTCTTCTAACAAAAGTCTTTCAACTTTGGAAGTTGCAGCCACCTGGAATAAAATAGGAGCTTTAATGAGTTAATTGAAAATGCAATACTTGAAAATTACTAGTAAATATTTGAACACAGTGCAATGGATGATGGGGATGCATTTTCCCACTTAAGCTGAGTGATTTCAATCTACATGTATAATAAATGTTCCTGACTGTTCACACCGTTAGCTGACGGTTCGATTACACTGTACCTAGCCCAGGGTTGCCAAACTCGTCCAGAAAAAAATCCGGACGCTCTAATGTTATATCATCGGAGTAAATATAAACATTAATTGCCTTCTATACTTAACTGTGAATGGAGAATAATCATTATGCGTAAGATTGTCATCAATATCATGCGTATCTCTTTTCCTCGTCATTCATAAATGACAGGTGATTTTGAATGAAAAATCGCAGCTTTTATGAACCCGCAATATATTTAATTAACAAATACATCAATAAATCTCAGAAGCCTTGAGAATATTTCACAAATCCTTTTAACAAATATAGGCAGTACAAAGCTATATAAAAATTGATCAGCGCGTCTATGATTTCGTTAAATGATTGAATCAACAAATCTATGAAAATATACATTAGTGCGCCTATGATTGTGTTAAGAATCAACAAATCTATAAAGAATACAGCGGTGTATCTATGATTGCGCTACCAGAAAAACAAATCTATATACAAATACATCAGTGCGCCTATGATTGCGCTACCAGAAAAACAAATCTATATACAAATACATCAGTGCGCCTATGATTGCGCTACCAGAAAAACAAATCTATATACAAATACATCAGTGCGCCTATGATTGCGCTACCAGAAAAACAAATCTATATACAAATACATCAGTGCGCCTATGATTGCGCTACCAGAAAAACAAATCTATAAAGAATACAACGTTGCATCTGTGATTGCGTTACCAGAAAACAAGTCTATATAATAATACATCACTGATAGACAAATGATCACTATCAATAAAAACACGTCAGGTATAAACTATCTAGCTCACTGAAATCTGTCCATAAAAACAATCCGATAAAAAATTCTTCTTTGGCAAAAACAATTCTTTAAATTGTCTAAAAATTTACGTTCATGATTCTTCATCATCAGTGGCACTATCGTGCTCATATGATTGGAAGTATCGCCGGGATGAGCTTCGAGCTAAGTCGATGAGGGACTGAGTCACTGAAAAATGTTGTAATCCATCGATATTTTTCAAGTAAGATCGCACTCGCCGGATACCGTTCAGAGTTTCGGGTTGGAGACGATTTCTCTCCTTTGTGACTACAGCTGCATTTACACTAAATCCTCTTTCCTCAGCAGCATTGTGTGGCTGAATACAAAGCAATGCCTGCACAAGAACTTCGATCAGCGGATATTTGTGCTTTTCGAATATCTTGCTCCAATAAGCATCTAGCCGTTCTTCTTTGAGTGGCTGAATATCATTGTTGATTGCTAGCTGTTTCCATTCCTCGATTAATGGTTGCATGTCATCAACTTTTATTTGGGAATGAGACCTGCAAGAAACGACAGGTTTTTCAATTTTGTTGTCTTGTCCTTATACGACTGAAACGTGAGGTTTTGTGGACACAGCAATGTCAACTTTCGCCACAAACGCATGTGTTCTTTTTGATCAAGTTTGAGATTGCTCATGGTTGCGTGGAAAGCCTCCAAATAAAAAGCCTTCGCTTCGAGTTTGAAATAGGTCATTTCGGCAGGATGCAAATTTTTCAGACATTGACGTTCGGTTCGGTGGCCAATGTCAACGTCTGATGAGTGATTTTCAGGGGCTGTGCTTGATGTTGAAATCTTCGACACGACGATGTCTTCACAGACAGAAGGCAGCAAAAATCGTCCGCCTAGAGAAGCCATCATACCACAAATTCTATACACATTCTCCGGCTCAATGGGATCGTCTCCCTGTAAAAATAATTGCATTTCTTGAAATAGGGGAAGTGCTTCCGATAGAAAAAGGAGGTAGATGTCTGTCTTCTTTGATGCAAATGCGCTGCGAAGTCGCTCTTTACCGATCATTCTTGCCAAATCTGCCAATCCTTTTTTGGGCAAATAGTGGACGAAATAGGTTCGAAGCGCATCAAGGAGCGTGAGAACTCGATTCACAAAATGAAGTAAGGTCAAAAACCGGTAGAATGCAAAAACCGTAATGAAGTTACGGTAGAATGAATTCTTCTATACAATACAATTTGCAAACACATTGACAAGTCAAAATATATTTGTGCAAATCCAAGAAGTAAACTGTTATAACAACAGCATAGTGCATGTATAAAATTACCCAAATTGGACCCTAGTAGTCTGTGAAAAAAGCAGTTTGCAAAAATGATACGGATGAATCAGCTTTAGTCCAAAGCAAGTAGTTGAATGATTTTCAACGGGTGAAGAAATAACTGACGAACATAAGTATGGATTCGATAAAAATCCGGAAATTTGATGGTTTTGACAAAAAATCCGGACTTCAGCAGATTCTGTCAAAAAATCCGGACTTCAGCAGATTCTGTCAAAAAATCCGGACAATCCGGATAAAATCCGGACGTATGGCAACCCTGCTAGCCTCAACTGAGGAATTTGGCAGCTAGTTATCGAAAATTTTAAATAGCACCGCAAGTTCCGGGGATGGAATGAACTGACACTCCCATGGATTGCATAAAGCACGTTAAGGGTTCCTCTACATGATGCTGTTCAAGAAAGACCATTCACATAAATTTTAGCAAATCACTGCATTACAAGGTCAGCCCAGATTCTCGAATATCTCACCGTGAAAGCATACCCCTACGATTCCGTCGGCATGTGTAGCCGGGGTTTGTAATATCGAACATTTCGCTGGTGCGTCATTTTATTGGCCATGAGAAACTTATGTTTGAAAAGTTTGAAAAAGTACTCAACAAATTTTGATGAGCCTGCTTCTTACATCACGAGGATTTTGCGAAATGAATCACTATCATGTAACCTAACATGTAGCCTAATCATTCATAACGTATCACGTGATCTTGAGTCCTTTCCCTTGACAAAGCTAGACGAACATCTCATCTGTTTGTTTTTAATTTTGTGAAAGAATGGGACTCTCAGCCCACGTCACATAATAACCAAGTGATGACTTAAGTCATTATCATCTGTGATGAAGATCTCCGAATATTGAATTTTTGAAATACACAGGTATTATATACAAACGTGTTGCAAATAAATGACTCAATCAAATATTTCCCAGTCTACCGACAAGCAACAAAAGAAGTTGCTCCTTGTTCTCATGTGTGATTCATGATCATATTCACATGTTATTCGGTAGAAGAATCATGATTTGTAGAAGAGGTGATCTTTATATCTTGAAAATTGTCCAGAAAACGTGATATCAGATACGAATAACCCATTAATGCCGACTGGCAGCCCTTTCTATCATAACGAAGCAACGTCATCCCCAGGGAGGCAAAGTAAGTGAACAAATTAAAGAGGAGATCAATGCTCTCCGTGACACAGTGGTTAAGTGCTTGGCCTAGTGATCATCCGGACTATAAGATGCCAACGCTGCGGTTAAAAGTATAACTGTGACGTCAACCATCATCATTATCAACGCGGTTCTAATGGTGCCATTGCCGACCTCGTACGATGCCCGCAAATGACATTTAAAACTATTTTTAGAATGACACATTCGTTATGAATGGGTTAACAAGTGTTGGCGAAAAACCGCCCGGTGACCATTTTACCCGGGCGCAACAGATTTTCTTCACAGATCGCAGCTGCTGGATGCATGACAACAATTCTGATTGAATGATTTTTTTAGAAGAACGTCATACTTTTCTATGTGCGAATGTCTTACATGAGCCGAGCTTTGACGAGTATATTCTCTACAGCAGGCTTGATTAAATTAAAATTGCGAAGCCGACTTGTGGCGAAGAAAGATGAGTGGCTAGTCACCCTTTCGCGCTGTCTTGGAAGGAGAGACGATTACACATCCTTCAATTAGTGAGATTATTTGACCGTGAATAGTCTTGACAACTGTTCGTTGTTGGAGACAAACGATTCATAAAATTTTTTATCAGTTATATTGTTAGTAATAATAAATTTTTACATGCTTTGACTACTTAACCCGGTGATTTTCTGGACCATTTCGTCAGCGGGTGAGTAAAACCCGATTTTGGCCGGGCAAGTCAAACCCATGACCAACCCTGTCACCTATACACATATTTGAAAGTAGAGAATAACATATGTCGCATTAATGTACGAAACGGCTGGATAGAACGAGAGTGGACTAACCCTCTGTGCCCCGAAGCCAAATCTGTTGCACTGCTTCAACTACCCATCATGGTACGTCATTCGCTCACATAACTACAACTCCCCTGATGGGTAGATGAGGCAGTGACTAGTCGAACATTTGCGCAAGTGCCCGCATGACGGTGCACGTCATTGTGGCTCAAGAGGTAAAATGATTGATTTGATGAGCACGACTCTCTTGACGTGTTCCATATGTGAAGTAGGAGACAAGTCACTAAAGTAACCCTGAAGAAAATTTCTACTCCATCTAATCGAATTAATAGAAATATTCCACGCACTTATGGATCAAAACAAGAACGAACTAAAACGTCAAGACATAAACGTCCCGTGCATGACAATCATGTATTATCCCCCAAAATTTGGATTCTGGATATTATAGCGAATGTATGAAGTCCATGAGAATACTTGTGTCAAGTCAAAATCGTCCTCGTGCAAAATGGTCTTCACAAAATTGTCCCAGGAAAGCCTAAATTTATATAATTTAAAAATTAGAAGCTTTTCTCAGCAATTTGCATCCAACCCTATGTTTCTGTTGGAAATTTAGCCGAAAACAATGGCATCTAACATTATGAAAGCATGTCTACCAGGGTCTATCTCCACAAACTGTCAGAAAGTACTGATTTTCCGCATAGAATTCCAGCAGAAACAAGGGTCTCATAAATGGTGCCAATCACTTTCTTGTCATTTGAAAAAAAATTGAGGCTCAAGTTTTACTGTCTTAGGAAACCCTGGGACAGCTTTTCCAAACTTGAGTTTCGGCACCATTTTGATCAGGAACCAGAACTCTGATTCATGATTTTCTAAACATTTACAATATGTCTACTATGCTAATCCAATTATGTAATTGTACAAAATTCTAAAAATGTTGAATTGCGAAATCAAATTTTGATGCTTCAATTATTTCATGGGACACGCTCATGAATTAATTTTGGAACTGTTCAAGTGGTCTATTGTTTTGCATGCGCAAGCATGCATAATGTAGAATACTACTGCGATCCCGAGTCAAATGTAAAATTTCCATTTAAATACCAAGTTCCAAAAATTGTCAATTTGTGAAATCTAAGCTGTTACCTGCTTCAATTGACGTATCAGCAAATCGGAGTCGATTGTCCCACTTGAAGCCTCGAAAAAGGCAGATGGCTTGAGCAAGGGTTGGTTCCTCCCGTCAACCTTTGCGAGATAGCTAATTGGGGAGTTGCAAATGCAATCTAGACCCGCTTTTCGGAGAGATCGTAGCCCTGCCAGATAAGTCAATACGTCTCTCAGATAATCGGAGCATTCGGAAGGAGATTCCACTGAATCGTATGAGGGACACATAACGTAGAGAACATGAGTTTCTTTAGGGGGAGCAAAAGCGGCGATTATAGGTAGCAGGGCAGAATCGGTGGCAGAAACAGCGTCTTGATACGACTTGATTTGAGATCGCAATTTTCTCCCATCGTCGGAAACCAGAATTTTCTAGAATAAAAATCTTACATCAGTTATCACTTTCATTATTCCGATAAGAACAAAATTTCTTACCTTTATGATGACATCTTCATCACCAAATTTGCTTGAAAAGAGAGTTTTCTCAGGATTCAAAGGCTTCATGTCAAAATAGGAAGTCTCCCAATTAGCAATTGTTTCCTGAAATTGACATCGGAAGTAATCGTAACCAGAAACTGCGAAGCATAACAAAAAATACTGTTTCGTATGACGTAGTTCATTAAAGCGAAAATCCGAATTAATGACTGCACGGACTCAGAAGAATGGAGACTATGAGAACGAAATAAGAATACATCGCACGAGTTCAGTGCGGTCTCCGTAGCACAGTGGTTAAATGCTTGGCCTAACGATCTTTCGTTCCAGAGCTCGAGCCCCGAAAGTGTCATTGGAAGTTGTCAGGATAGGCATCCAGACTAATAAGATCATAACGCTGGAGATTAAAGTCTTAAAGTTCAGCATGGAAAATGGTTCAGTACTGGTTCTACTTGAATAGCTCATATCTCATTCGGTAATATTGTTCATTTTTCTACGCTATATTTAGCAGGGAGTCCAACAGCATGAATATTTTCAATAAAACTTACTGAATCACACATGGAAGGTCCAGCGCCTCGCAATAGTTTCGCCAAGTGTAGAGAAAGTTCAGGCCGCATGGATAGGGCATGGGTGATGAGCGCCTGAAATTATGTAGATCATTAAAAATTCATTGCATATTGCCAACGTAGTTATAATCGATGAGTAGCGTCATTGAAGTTCGTGCAAATTACTTTTCTATGATCAAAACCATAACTGCGAATTTACTTGCATTAAGCAGTAACAGTGCTTCACTGGAATCTTCGTAGGAACAAATTGACATAACAGATCTTTATATATTCCATTTATTGAGTTTAAAAGATTGAAATATGAAGTTAATATGCTGAATTTAAAAGTTGCGATGCATAAGCATTGAAAGAGGTCTGCCTCACTGAAAAAATCTTCAAATTTTCACAGATAGTCTAATACTGCATTATTAAGTGACAATGGAAAGACTATGGTACAAAATTGACACATGGTGCATAACTATCATTATCATGTTATAGAAGGCTGATATTGACAGAGATTTTCTTTGTTCTTTGATGTACATTTGACTTCTTTAATATACACTGTTTCTCTGAATACTAGGTTCAAATAATTGATGTAATTGCTTAACATAGTCACGGTTATCTCATCTGCTGCGGCTGGAGGCTGAAGTGCGCTCAGATGTTTGTGGATAATTGTTTTTGAAAGAGAAATTCGGTATTCTCAGATGCAAAGTTCGGATGGCGCTTCCTACGAGTAGTTCTTTGCATGAATTACATTTCACATGATACAATCATTTTGCTAAAGCATATCTCCTTGTTAATGTTTTGCAACTTTTTTAAAAGCACACTTTTCTTTTATTCTGTTTTTGCAACTGCTCTGAGGTCGAAGCTGCGGTGTGTACGTATGACTGAAAGAACTTTTTTGAATTTTCATTCAAGGAGTCACTTTTATATGGAATTTGAAAATAGAAAACTTTTCGGATTTAGTTTGATAATGTCTTTAAGTACATCAAGAGAAGCAGTGTATTAACGAAATCAAGCCAACATTAAACATCCATTAATAACAGTTTTGCACCATGTCTAAGCTTCATTCCATAGTACGTTGCACAATTATCTTTCATATTTGCATCATCAATTGATAATGCAGTATTATACAATTTCCAAATATTTGTAAGAATTTTTCCGTACACAGGAACAAAGTTGTCCTTTTAAACCCTTGAGATTTAAGGGGTGGGGTCCAGTGAACTTCTACAAGTTCTTGGCTTACCTCCCTAAATCGATATCAAAACATGAGGGAAGTTGATTTTAAGAAAAACAATGATGCTTGCATATAGCTGATCGATGTAACTAATCCCTTGACTGCCTTTCAGCCTTCTTAGTAAACGTTTACGAAGATGTAATGTTTTGTAAGTCAACAACATTTGGCACAATACCAGTTGTATAACGAGGCGGTTCCACTCCTACAATACTACCTCAGATAGGTAATTTTATTGAAATTGATTAATTCCGTACTACAGAATCCTAAATTTGTTCATTATTTTAATTTCATCCATCCCTATCATTAATAGGTTTACCGAAATCATAACTATTGCATATTATTTTACTCACAAAACAGCTGTTGAGATCTCAAATTCGTCAATTGCTGCTGTGTGTCGAACCATGAATACAATAAAAGCGCTCATCTTGAGCTTCTATTTATACCGAGTTCATACAGGCCAACCAATCACGCGCGATCATGTGCGAAAGTAAACAAATCGCATTTTGCGATCTTCTTACACGAGTATGATGTTAACAGTAAATACATGTAAATGAATTTCACGCATGATGTACTATCGTGGATATACAAATGAAATATGAGTTATTTTTCACAAGAAAATATATTTTTTGATGGAAATTTCCACACCGTCTGAGACCTGACTGGTGTGTCTACCATGCTTCTTTCCACTGATTCTGTTGAAATGAAGCATCACATGCAGAATCATGATTTTGCAGGGGCATGAGCGGTGGATATATCATCAGTGGAAAAAGTCGAAAAGAAAAATTTGGCCGGTCCACTGGACCCCGTCTGGTCACTGAGGGTTAATCATTTTTATTGAAACAGAAATTTGAAAGCTTAACAAATCATCCTAGACCATGCCAAGATGTCAAGATGATTAATCAGACTTTCGATAAGTACAGTAATTAAGTCACGGTCATAAAAGTTGAGATATAGCACAGTCAAGTACATGCACGAGTATTATGAAACATCTTTAAGTCTAATGAAGCTTGTTATCCTGAATGAGAAGTCATTTGCACGGTCAAACGAAAGCGAGGACAGTAGCAAAGCAAAGCCGTAACTTTGATATTTTATCATAATTAAATCGATAGAATCCCGTACGGAAATAAATGGGGTATGATCATAGTATGAATTCATATATATAATCACAGCATGATTTCATACGCATGTTCATAGTATGAATTCATACTATGATCATACGCATGAATATGTAATGGTTTTTTACACTTTTCATACGTATGAAAACAGTAAGAATTCATACGTATGATCATAGTATGATTTCTCCATAGTATGATTACAGTATGATTTTTTCATAGTATGATCATAGTATGGTATGATGTAAGACTATGTAAAAGATTTTCATAGTATGATTTTCGTACGAAAAAATCATACGAAATCATACTATGAAATGGTATGAAGTTTTCATAGCATGATTTTCGTAGGAAAAAATCATACGAAATCATACTATGAAATGGTAGAAGATTTTCATAGTATGATTTTCGTATGAAAAAATCATACGAAATCATACTATGAAATGGTATGAAGTTTTCATAGCATGATTTTCGTAGGAAAAAATCATACGAAATCATACTATGAAATGGTAGAAGATTTTCATAGTATGATTTTCGTATGAAAAAATCATACGAAATCATACTATGAAATGGTATGAAGTTTTCATAGTATGAAAAATTCATACTTAATCATACTGTGATTCATACCCATTTATTTCCGTACGGGATGTGACTACATCATAGCATGTTTATCAATGACAATAATGCAATTTATGTCTTGCACAGTTGATAGGCTTCCACAAATTTATGCGCGAAAGAAAAAAATTACCAAAATCTCTCCAGACGCGCTTCGTACCACCGACACATTGATACTGTCGTTGGTGTGAAACGCGTCGCGCGCACTTTTGGTAACTTTAAAAGATAAATTTGCGTCTCGAACGAAGGGAGAGATTCACGAATAATGATTAGTCTCCCGTACGGACGAACCGTGAAATTCCACATATTTAGGATACCTTTATCTTTTCAAAATATCCGGTCAGCCAAGTGCCTATTTTCAAAATTTAAAAAAGTGTGATGTCAAGCTGCTGCAAAGATGTTGATTGATGCATTGAGTATAAGTAGTTATAAATTTGTAAAATATATGCACGCACGCATTTTCACCGTTAGACGATCCTAACAAGAGAAACATTACATAAGCAGACCCTTGTTTAGATGTGTGCAATATCTACTTATTGCTGCTTAAGATCAGTTATCAATTATTCCTATTTAAGAAACTGATGCAAATGCACTATAAGGCATATAATACAAAAATAAAACCAAAAAATCGAAAAAAGAATTTTTTGTGATTCATTCAATTGAATATGGCTAAATATTACACCTTTCAATGTCATAATTCGCAAAAATTCCCAGAATTCCAATGTCTCACCTTGTGTTTCATAACATCTTTCAAGACTGAGTGAAGATTACATCGAACTTGGTTAATTTCAGACTTCAGTCGCTGAAGCTCCTCCGAATCTTCACTTTCATTCTGTAATAAAGAACAAATTCAATTACTTTCTGCAATTCTGTAATCATAAGAGGGTCTTTCTTGTTCTTCCTTCACCCTCAAATGCCAAACTTCATCTTATATCCGTAAAACCGCTAAAATGCAGACTATTGTATAATACTAAACAACTGCATGCAAAACTTTCCAATAATCCATTGATGAATCATGATTTAAAATATTTCTTCAAACGACGGGTTGTTTCATTCACTTTAAAGCATTTGTCACATCATTATCCAGTGGTAAAGAAGACTATGTGTTCACCACATCTGCTATAGGCCTACATCCACTCGCTATCAGATAAATTTCATGCAACTACACAACGCATTCTAATCGATATGATTTCAACTACGTTTCTGACATGTTTATAAAATAACTGATTTTTTTCAAAATAAAATTCGACGTTTTTAAAATATATGTAGTTAAAAACAATTGCGCGCTACTTTTCTGTATAAAAATCAGAGATAACATTGCTCAACACATCTTTTTCATTTTGACATTTCAAAATTCATGAATCAATGGGTCCTGCATTTTCTTTCAGCGTGCATTAAAAAAAACAGAATGTCTGTGTCGAATGTCGCTGATGTCAACCTAGAATGATTGCGTGTGTAGACTTGATTACATACATCATGTAGTTGCACTGCATGAACGGAAGCATCAGAATAACATTCCAAATTCAGTGCAGCATTTGGTGTTTACAGAGATTCATACGAAACATTTACATAAATCTGAAGTAATCCACTCTTGACGTTCTCATTGCAGTTAAAACACATTTGAGTTAGGCTAACTTAAATTACCGCAATTAGAGGGGTGATTATCTGTGACTGATAAATAGCGCATAGAGCTTTAACATACATGGAATTTAATACTAACTGCATTACACCTAAATGTATTGTATATGACCATACAAAAAGCACAAAAATCGATTCTTCATTGCCAAGAATAATATCTATATGTATCTATCTGGCTAAGTATAATCACTTGCTAAAATCCTTCTATAAAAAGTTATTAACCAGAAAGTCGTTAGAATCGCATAGCTTCACATATTACAAGTCCAAAGAAAGATAGCGTTTTCAGATAAAAACGCAGCTCAACCGCTGGATCAAAAAACTAAAATTCAAACTCAGACACTAGGGTCGTGCAAACCTTAACAGATGCGCACATTTATTTCAGGATGTCAAATTACACATACAAATATGTACATTTCAAATTCAAGATGAATTCACTTCCGTACAAAGTTTGTCTAAAACTTAATGGTTGACCTAGAAGTCATGTCCTCCGCACTAAAAGAAAGTAAAAACAAATAATTTTCCCATCTTTTACTTTTTTTAATGTGGAACAAAGGACTCATAGGATAGGAGAACTATAAATTTTTGATAATAGCTCTACCATGGTTAGCAAATATCTGGAAAACAAAGTCTGTCTATCAAATTGTCCATTATTTTTAAGGTCATAGAGGGAAATTTTAGAAAGCGAAAAGTAAGTTATTTCATCTTGTTGCTTCGAAGGAACTCTCTTCATAGGCGACATGAACAGATAAATGTTCATGATGCTAATAATCAAGGCTGCGAATGTCAAGCGAAAATGAGCAAAGTTGGGTCACATCTTTATTGATGGCGTACGCAAGTCGAAAATCTCATGTTATGCTTTTTCCACAGCATTTGTTAAGGAAACAAGCTTGACTGAGAGGCAACCAATCTGCCGTCAAGGTGGACCTGGATATTAATCCAGTACGCACATAATTTCAAGCACAAGAATGCACTCTTCTTTAGGAATGTTAGGAACACAATCGCATATCAAAATTCATGATTGCCTTCATCCATGAAGTCAGACACACATCTGAATAAAGCGTTTGAAGGAGGCATTTTGAAAATGATGGGTTCACGTCACGTGGTGACCGCGAAACACTGAGTTAGAAATTTACTGACACCTAGGGCCCAGGATATGCTATATACAGGGATGAGAACGCGATGTCACAAAACATCCGGAGGATCTCTTCTAGGGCAGCCCAGGCCCCAGAGGTTACTTTTATTTTCTGGGTCCATTTTCAGTTTTGCTATGATTACAAGTAATCCAAGAGTCAAATTTAAATAGTTATGAATCTTTATGCGCTTACACACGATAGGCCTTTTGCTGCGACTGAAAATACATTGGATTATTAATGCAGTAAGGCCACAGATAGTAATTAATTAAACCTCAACCATATTGAGGCAAAGCGCCGCAGTCGAAACTTCCAGCCTTTTGGGAGTGCAACTAGTAGAATTTTTATGTTTTATAAAGCGCCGCAGGCCATAGAGATCAGATGTGAATGCTATTGTCATCTCTTGTGTGGGGAGGACAATAGATGACTAGGATGGCACCAGTCCGGATGCCGACAGCGGGTCTACTTCAGGAATTTTTTTTCTATAATTTGAGATAGCTTCTGATGTAAATGCTGTATAACCTATATTTTTCACGCAGAACAAGATACACACGACATATGTCACCTGTTTGAATTGAATATGAATGAAATTTGACCGTTAACAAAGCCAGTAGACGACATAGGAATGATTCATCTTCATAATCCATTGCAAACGATAGTGAGCAGAGTGATATTCCAGCATACTTCCCGACGATTCTACCGGCGATTTTGTGATTTTATCTTTATTGGTCTGACATGTCATTGATTTTCATAAATTGATAACCTAATAACCGTTTCGAATGAATTATTAGTCTCATTCTATGAAACATCCACTTCACCAGTTTATCAAGAATTTCCTGTTCTCTTCGGTAGACTGTTCGTGACTTATTATTCACAATTGCAATTACAATTGCCAAAACTGCAGCTACAATCATTTTAGGTACAATTCAATGATTCGATGATATAACGTCAATGCTATATGTTGGATATTGTTGTTGCATACGTCCAATGTAAGTAATTATTAAGCATTGAAAGTTTTCCATCTGATGGATCCACAGGCAGGATTGCAAACTATAAACAGCAAGTGACACATTCACATATGACTCTGCTTTAGATTCATTTTGTATCCGTTATATGAATACATGTTGGAGATATTTCATGTCCGCTCTACATAACATAGGTATCTAACAATCTGATCTCTATGCCGCAGGCGAAACCTCCAACCTTTTGGGATTATAACTAGTAGAATTTTATGTTTTATAAAGCGCCACAGACGAAACCTCCAGCCCGCATAATTAGATTGCTTTACTCTTTCAGCTTTACTAGAAGTGAACACTAATTCAAAACGATGGCACATGCGAGAACTTAGTAAGTGGGCAAAAAATGAATTCCTAAGACCTTACAGAGATAGGGAAAAAGTCGTGCGTCGCTTGCGGATAGCTGTGAATTCTATCGAAGTGCGTGCTTCGATTGCCGCGATTCTTTCAGATTCGAAGAATTCAGATCATTGCGCACAAGTTTTCTCCATGATGTTGGTCCTTCCGATCATTATTCGCAACATTGCTACGAAAAGGTATTTGACAAAAAACCTGAAATTGCGGTATCATCTACCCGCCTGTTTTCCTGCTGAACCCTGCTTTTCCTATTTAATTGGCAACGTAAAATAGAGATTTTCGTGCATATTTGAACAATACCTACCTCCATAAGATCTTCTAAGTCAGCCGATAAATGACGGAGTTGAGATCGCGCCTTTTTCATTTGCTGAGTAGATGATTCAATGCTGTCTATCGTTTCCTCTGTCATAGCGGTACGTGCTGACAGAATTTCACTAGCCTTGTGGTTGTATTCAGTCATCGAGTATTTTTCTGTTTCCAGATTGTTCAATTCTTGAACAATGCCGTTGATATTCTTATTACACCGAGAGAGACAACCAGCAGTCAACTTTCCATTATCACCCATAATAAACTGGTTTCGGTATGTCTCCAATTCTTTATTCATTGACGTATTCAAGTTATCAAGAATGGGAAAGAAAGTCTTGACGCTATGTGAACCTTGCTTGGCAGCTTGGATTCCAAGGGCACCGGTTATCTGCAAGAGGAATAATTGGGCAACTAAATTGATATCGACAGAACATTCGAACATGAACCGAACCCTTATCTTCCCCGAAATGAAACTTGTTAAACAACATTCATTCAAACTGTAATTCATAAGATGTCAATGCTGTCAGTGCATTTCAAGAGGTGCAAAATAGTCAATTGTTAAATAAATGGTAAGTCATCCGGATTAACGGGTAATTCCACGAGTCTCGATTCACTATCGACATTTTTTTCAATCCTGTGAACTCCGGATATTGCATTTTGGATATCATATTTTTGAGTTGGAAAGAGCAAGGGATTTTTGAGAAGTCAATTATTATCATGTGTTAAGAATAACACGTGCAAAATTTTTCGATTTCCATCCAGCAGGCCTAATCATCTTCCAAGTATTTTAGATATCTTTGGGCCTTAGAATCCGTAGATTCATCCCCTTAACACAGTTGTACAAATGAGTGCGTACCCAATCTAAGATATTCTCCCGAGGCACACGCAGAGCTTATGCACTCACATGCTATACGTGAGCTTAGTAGAACGCATATCCACTCGAAGTTGCTTGAAAAGCTATTTTTGTTCGCATGTTACAGCGTTGGAATCAGCTTCCCCACACCAGCATCCCCCTCAACTACAGTCTTGATACTTCGAAAAGGCGTGTGAACAGGTTTCTAATGCGGCAATTTAATCAGATTAGAAGAACTGTTGTTTTGTTTTTGTTTGCTTCGAACCATTATTTTTTTCTTCATTGAGCTCGTAGCTGTGTTCATATAAATTCTGCTGTTGGAAATTTATTGCTGAAATGTTAAATGGAAAATCTCCATGTCGTTCAACACTGGAAGTGTCTGTAATAGGGCAACTACACGGGTATGTGAACATATGGGTAATTTTCTGAAGTACCTAGGAGCTTATTTTTGATTGCACAAACATCATCCTTGACACTTTTATTTTCCAGAAAAACATTCATTTTACCACGGAAATTTAACTTCCGTCACAAAATAATTTATTAAATAAATACTGCATTAAATACAAGAAAAAAATTGTAAATAATTACCATTTATATAATTTTATTGGATGCTAACATTAAATATGCAACCGGCATTGCCATTATTCTAGAATTGCAAGTGAAAAGGAAGTTTTAAGAGATGAACATTTAAGAGCAAACGTTTGATAAATTGGTTATGATATCTTCATTATCGTGCAGTTTTGCCCAGCTCTCTACTTTTCATCAATCAGTTTGGATGGCACGAAATGTCAGTGCTACCAGTGGACCTACATCAACAATTGCATGTAATACATTTACAGAAGATTTCATCTCCAGTTGTAGGCTGGTCCGTCGCATAGGCTTACTTAGTTATTTGCGAAACATTCCATAGCATGGCAAATTTTCTAACACACACCGAAAATCCAGTATCCAAAACGAATTCATAACGCTATGATTATCGGATTAGATCATATGAAGCTGCTCGACTTTTGCGGACAGAAACTGAGAATGACCATGCGATTCTCCGAGCCTATGGGCCAACCTCGTTAGACACCTGCAGGTCAGGAAGTGTCGACCAAATGCATAGAGACGCTGCTTGCGATGATTCCTGGTTTGTAGATTGTGTCACGAACCGAAATGGCAACATTATAGCCACATTGTTTATGAAAAAGTTGAAGGGAAATTCCGCTGGGCACCAATTGAGGATATGATGTGTCCATCATTGTGGTCCATAGTCAGTGTGACAGTCCATTGTCATCGGGAAGAAATCGAATTGTGTATAATTTTGATTCGAATGATTTACTGACTATTGAAAATGTGTTTGGAAACATTTAGAAGCGGCTGTATTTGAAATTTGTGTAGTTCTGAAAATATGCTCACGTATTTTCCTCATGTGTAACATCTTTAACATGCTGCATGTATCGTCGTAACATTGAATAACTTCAATTTACGATTTAGCATCTGTAGGATAAGACTTCACTCATGCCAGTTCTTAAAGAATGGAGTGTCTAGAACATGTCCACAAAAAGTAGACATAAAATATCGCCTCAATTCACAGAAAATTAAATTAGTGCAACATGACAAGAAACCGATGCTGCAATCGCGTAACGTCGCAGCTTTGTCATAAAATGCTTTTTCGCGTACGATCGTTAATTTTTGCCTTTTTCCGATGTATCTTTCATTTTGACCGCAAGCTTGATTTGATTCCATTCAATGATAAAGAAAAATGGCATTACTTCTGATGAAAAACTAAGTTCCAAGTTCATGAAATGCGTGCGAAATAACGTCGAAACGCGTGGAATTGCTCAATAAAATTAAGCGGATAATGAGCTTGTTGATCGGCTGAGTACGCCACAGTGATGCCCCAGGAATGCTCCTCGCCTATCATGGGAGAGATACATTTCTGTTCATCTCAATCTTGGTAGCATAAGAACTAGAACACGAGAACGATGTATAGATGCTGCTGCGGAAATGGCATAAGACCGACCTATGTGGAGAGGCTTCATTCGGGACGTCGCAAACTCACCCATTGCCACCACAACCCTACTGGTTTTCGGCGATAAGTACAAGTAAGTACAAAGTACGCCATAGTATTTGAACAAACATCCAGCGTTAAAAAAACAGAAAATCAGAACATCCTAACCAATTGTCCAATACAGACCTGCAATACTAGCTTCTTCCAGACCTCACAACAAACAAGAATGCAAAAATAAAGTTGTCATCACTTTTTGCTGAATAAAGTTTTGGACTGTTGTCTGAATTTGAAGTTATCCGCAAGTGAATTAGCATTAAACTTAACAAGGATACAAATCAGCGTAGCTTAAAAGGAATTTTAAAGAAGCAGTACCATGAGTTTCTTTAAGATTTCTGGGATTCGAATAACGGCCATCGGAATTCGAATTTTCTTTGCCGAAGATAGGAAGAATATTTCATTCTTCGGTTTAACTGAATAAACACAAATTCCAAATTATTAATAAAATCATAATTTCCGGCTCTATTTGCGCTATAATATATTTAGTCATGATGCTGCACATTCTCAGCCTCATCAGGGTAAAAGAAATAGATTTTGAGAAATGCTCAATATGAGAACGAAAAGATGAGTCTACCACTTAATGATTGAGGGAAGTCTCCAACTTAAGAAATAATTTGAAGAATTTAATTGAACAAAATATTAGTGGGGAAAAGGAAACGTCGACCCTATCAATTATCGAACGAAGCAAGTCTCTCTGCCAAATAGAACTAATTGGAGAAATTATCATGCAAGCGGACTGGTTGAAATAAAATATTGACCATTTAATGATCAATCGACGCATTACATTTCCCACAGACAATAAACTTAAAAAATTTATACAAAATGGGAGTCGTTAAAAGACGACATCTTCCATACCTCAATTATTTGACTCTCATTTTGCAGCTATTCAAGGTAAGTAAATTTAAATATTTACACAAAACAGGAAATCTTAACAGAATAGGAGAAATTCTTAAAAATAGAAAAATAAGGAGTTAGCGAAACCTGGACACAGTACTTCAAAGCTACCGGAGACTAATTTTGGGTACGTAAGTGTCAGATACTTTATTTACTTGCGGAAATATGACTACCCGTAATGGTCACAAAAAGAAACATTTTGTGATTAAAAGAAACTCGAAGGGCTAAAATGAAATTATGTCGCACATTTAAGCATTCAGTCACCATCTGTGATGAACACCGCTGGTGATTTAAACAGTCATGTACAGGTGCTGGCAGTGGATTTCAGAAAAGCGTTCGATTCCTTGAGTCATCGAATTTTGCTTAACAGTCTCAGCACCGTTTTCTGTGATAATTCACTTCCCATGTATATTATCAAGAGTTTTTTATCTGACCGTTTTCAACGAGTATCTGTGAATGGCATCTTGACGCCATGGAAATGTGTGAGTAGTGGTGTGCCTCAGGGCTCCATCTTGGGGCCTTTGCTATTTGTATTGATGATAAATGACCTTCCTGAATTCAACAACACAAAAGTCATTTCATATGCTGATGACATCACCCTAATACACCTGGCAACTGATAACGTGTCAAATGATCTTCAATCTGATGTCAATGTTTTCTGTGAGTGGGCAGCCAACAAGAAATTAAAAGTAAACGAGTCCAAGACCAAATGCATGACCGTGTCCAAACGTCCTAATTTTAAAAGAAGTTATGTTATTGTTATTGGTAAAATGACCATTGAGGAAGTTCCTCACTTGCGAATTTTAGGAATTGTATTTAGTGATGACTGTTCATGGAAGTGAATTTGCATGTTTGTACCAGAAATGTTGTCGAGCATTATCATTAGTCAAACGCTTGTCATGCAATGGAAATAACAGCTTTATTGTTTGGCAAGCATACATGGCGCTTGTATACTCTAGAATTTCATTCTGCTGGCCTGTAATCTGCGACATCCCTGGAAAATTGTTCTCTAAAACTTGAGCGTTTGGAGCGCATCGTCAAGCGTTGGGGACTCATCACCAACAAGCTCCCCATGAAAGCCAGGCTTGATCGAGGATGTGTGAAACTTATTGAAAAAGTCGCCAATGACACTGACTGTCATCCATTGTCTTCCTTTTTTGTTGTTCGTCCGCAGAATGTGCATGTCAGACACACCCGCAAATTGTCAACGCCATTTTGTAAACCTGTGTTCTACATCAGGTCCTTCGTCAAATTTTCGGCCCATACGTGAAGTCTTCTGTACAATTTTCACCAAATACCGCTCTTTTGTATTTCTGGTTTCAATAAAGCATTATTAGTATTACAATGAAGCTGCATTAAAATGTAGCAATAAGTAATATACAGCACGGAGTCTATAAATCAAACGTGAAAGATAAAACTAACAAAAATACGTATGATAAACGACATAATATCTAATAGTTCCGATACGGGTGCTTTTGAAATAAATACTGAGAGGACCAACCAAATCGGGGCGGCAGCCGGAATCCCGACATATCACATCCCCTGAGAAGGTTTTCTCACTCTGATATCAACAAATTCAAGCAAAGGTCATAATGTGAGCGGACGCCTCATCTGCATCATGCAAAAAGCACTTACGAATCCAAACGCTTGTCGGCAAGTGTCCATTCTGGATGAGGAATGATTTGTAGCATCTACTAACCGCTTCAAATCATCTGATGCCGTGAAAGTCTACAAATGAAATGTTAGAAATGAGCTGAACAATAACATACTGCAAATCACTGGAACTTACCGACCACAAATCCCTCGCCTCCTTCTCTTGCTCATCATCAACCTCTGATTCTTCCACTCTCGGACACATGTTTAACAGAAAGTCGATATCGTAAGCTGTATCCTGAAAAATTGTGCAATTGAGATCCACAGCCATTTCATAAATCGTTTCATAAAATCAAACATGTTTAAAACACAATTTTCGCATTGAAGTTTTCATATTTGACAACATTTGAACAATCGGTTAAGTTTGTTTGATTTATACGTTCTTGAAATGAGATGGAAAAATTAACAGTTTCTAACAAAACAATTTCGCAACATTTTCTACTTACTGTGGACTTTTCGGGTGTGGGCTTTAAAGAGAGGAGATCTTTCAGCTCCAAGAATATGGAAGTTTTGTTAAAATCGACCCAACTTTCCTACTTTACTTAGAAACAAATGTTTGAGGGAATATGACGAGCACATTCACGAAAATATGTCCCTAAGCAGAAGATAATTGGGAAAATGAATGATGAGGAAGGAAATGTGAAAATGATTTAGAATATCTAAACACTTATAAATGTGCATTATTCACAAGAGTATAGATGACGGACAAAGAAATAGATAAGTGAAGGAATATATACAAGAGGGATACTAAGTATGGTTGGCATTGGCACCAAAAAGTGGCAAAATTGAAGTTAAGAGTAGTGCAAAAAAGTCATTGAAAACAGCAATCAATTATATAACTTAATCATTTGGGCAATTCCACGCAGTCACGAACGAACTTTGCAGGATTTATTGTTACATTTCTGATTGTCATTCCTAACCTATTGAACCGGTAATAATCATACTTTATTTGAATTGGCTGCAATATTCACTGTTTATGAAACACTAGCCAAACCGATGAAAAAATGTGTATTTGATGGTTTAAAATACAATAGTTTGAGTGGTCACGAACGAACACAGAACGACACTTTTTCGAAAAAAATGTAAACGTTAATAACCTCCAAAGCTCTGGATTCTTCATCACGAAATTTGCTCTGATTGAATAGACTAGTATGCTATTTGATCAACTTAAATGCTGAAAAGAAATCTAGAAGCGTTTGATTACTAGCAGTTCATAAGTTTCGAGAAGTGCGGTCACGAACGAACATTTGATTTTTGGTTTTTCAAAAATCACGATAAACATTGATTTTTGGTTTTAGTGTCTACTATTGTGCTACGTCGTTTTCGGCCCCTCATTTTCGGTATCAAATTCATCCTCTTGATCTCATCTATCCCTTGGTGAAGTTTATGTTCTCTGATGTTGTAAGGATATTCGACAATTCTTCAATTTAGTTTTTTGCACTTCTACGTTGTGATTACTATTCATTCCTCGAGAAACAGACATGGTTAATTCTCGCAAAGCCAGTGACACTTCGAAGCTTTTAGCTATGTGCCTTTCATGTGATTTACCAATTGATGGTGACGTCATCACGTGCAAAGGCTGCCAGAAGACTTACCATTGCAAGAAAGAATGTTCCAATATCTCGGCTTCTTTGGGAAAGAGTATGCAAATGGTGGACAACTTATCTTACTTTTGCAACGATTGCAAGGCTATAAATCTATGCTCTATTTTTGAACGTTTTGCGGTTATTGAAGATGAGCTGATGCTTTTACGAAAGCAGCCAAATTCTCAGATGACTGCCGATATTGGTAAGATTGTGATATCAGCATTGAGTGAGCATGAAGAAAAGGTTGAAAAGAAGAACAATATAATTGTCTTTGGTGCGCCAGAAGCATCTGATTCCGAGGAAGATGACGAGGAGGATATTGATCACATTTTGAGAGTTGTTGGTACGGATGTCAGTGCTGTTGAGTCTTCAAATCGAATCGGTCGACCGAAATTGAATAATAGCAAGCCACGGCCAATTCGTCTAAGATTCAGATCACACGAAGATAAAATCAAGTGCTTGAGAAACGCAAGACAGTTGAATGTATCTACCAGCACAAAAGGAATATATATATACGTCCAGATTAGACAAGACTTCAAATGGAAGAGCGCAAACGACTGACCTCTGAGTTAAAACAGAGAAAAGAAAATGGAGAAAATGTGGTTATACGTCGCGGTGAGATTATCCAAAGGAATGCTAACCTGTCCGCATGACAAAATTGTATTCCTTCTATTTGCTATTTTAATGCCAGATCCATGATGAATAAATTAGACGAAATCTATGTTCTCATTTCGAAATTGAGTCCTGACATCATTTGTGTCACTGAGACGTGGTTGAGCAGTGCAGTTCCTGATCAGATGGTGTCTTTTTCTGGATACAACGTACTTCGTGGTGATCGGACATTCAAAAAGAAAGGAGGTGGATTACTCTGCTACATCAAAACGTTATTCTCGTGTGAATTATTGTATTATTTCGCTGAGTCTCCCGATATGGAATTTGTTTTATTAAGAATATCACATAAAAGTTTCAAGTGCTTACTTGTATTGATTTATTTCCCGCATGGAGCCAAATTGAACACCAATACTGCAACTATTTTGTGTGATTCAGTTACATCCACTGTTGATAAGTACCTCATCAAATTCACTGGTTATTCTGTTTATGTAATTGGAGACTTCAATCGTGTTGACTGTTCTTCTTTTAAGGAAGCCTTTGATTTGGAAAACATAATATCTGAAAACACACGCTATAACGCGGTACTTGATTTAATTTTGATTCCATCTGACTTTGTGTCTTTGTACTGTCAGCCAATAATATTGCCACCCTTGGGTTCAGGTGATCACAATGTCATACATGTGAAGCCGAAGACGAACTTCTCTGACATCTTGCCTTACACTCAAGTTTTAGATCTGCGTGAATCTAACATTGCTAAAGTCATGGCATATTTATCCGACATTGACTGGTGTGCTCAGTTTCGAGATTTGGACCTTGACAGTCAATGTGAAGTGTTTTATTCGTTCATGAATAATGGAATGAAAATGATCCCATGTGATTATATCAGGATTACTAGAAATGATAAGCCATGGATCACCAAGGTTATAAAGGTTTTGATCAATAAACGATACGAGGCTTACCGCAAGAAGGACTGGTTGTTATACGAACATTTTAAATGCAAGGTAAGATCTGCTATTTATTTAGCTAAGAAGCAATGGGGCTGCAGCATGTCTGAAAAACGATCAATTTGGGATGTCTACAAAATTGTGACCAATAACTTTACCGGTAAAAGTGACTGGATAACGGCGTGCTCATCGAATACACCTTTAATGGTCACTCTGAATAATCTAAATGCTCAATTCGCCAAGCATTTCACCAAGCATCAACATGATTTTGATGATGTTAGTAACCAATCCTACGAAATTCCTTTTACGTTCGCCCAGCATCGGGTTTTCGAACTTTTGGAAAACATCAAGCCTTCCCTTTCATGTGGTTCTGATCATATTCCAAGTGTTCTCTGGCAAAAGTTGGCTATTGTTGTTGCAGATCCTCTGACAATCATTTTTAACAAGTGTCTCGAGAAAGCAGACTTGCCACAGTTGTGGAAAATTGCTGATGTCATTCCAATCCCGAAAAGCTCCCCGGCCAAATTAAGTGAAGTTCGCCCAATTTCTCTTTTGCCACTTCCAGAGCGGCTGCTTGAGCGCGAACTCATCAAATACATTGGACAATCATTTCTATCAAAGTTTGATAATAAGCAATATGGATACCGCAAAGGAAGCTCTACAACTTGTGCCCTGATAGATATGGAGAATTATGTAACGGAATCTTTGCAGTATAGAGATATATCAGCCTGTCACATTCTTTCTGTGGACTTGGCAAAAGGCTTCGACAGGGTCTCACATGGCCTTGTAATTCGCAAGATGGCAAGAGACAATTTTGAAAACTTTATACTGGCTTTCACGAATAACTACCTGAAATCCCGATTACAGAGAGTGCGTTGGAAGGGCCAAGTCACAGACCTTGTTGAAGTGAGCAGTGGCGTCCCTCAGGGATCATGTTTCGGGCCTCTTATTTTTGGATACTTCACGGCCGATTTAATTTTACCTGAGTCATTGGATGTAAATATGATCAAGTACGCTGATGATGTTCTGTTGGTTGGCAAATTATCTAAAAATAATTCGTATGGCCCTCTTCATGAAGCATTACGGTATGTTAACGACTGGATTGATAAAAATGGCATGGTTCTCAAAAGAGAAAAGTGCAAACAGATGCTTGTATCTCTACAGAATCCCAGTAGGTTGGACTTTTCTTCTTTTATGTTAGCAGGAGTTTGTGCAGTTGATTATTTCAAATTTCTTGGCATCACATTGGATTCTAAATTCAATTGGGACAATCATGTGTCAGTAATATGCAAGAAAGCCTCTTCTCGCTTGTTTTTTAAGACAACTAAAGCCATTTTTGTCTAAGGAGGATATGATATTGATATATAGGAACTGTTTGAGGAGCATAATTGAATATAGCGCACCACTTTTCGTGGGTTTGAACAAGACAAACAGTGATATCTTGGAGAGAGTGCAAAACAGATCGCATCACATTGTTTGTGGCTCATCTAGCTGTTTGTGTGATAATTTTGCTCCCTTATCATATCGCCGTGTTGTGATCGCAATGGACCTTTTTGTGAAACTATTAAGTGATGAATCACATCCCTTGCACCATATTGCTCCAGACACTTTGAGGTATTCAGGGAAACTGCGTATGCCGGAATGCCTGTCAGCCTTAAGAGAAAGGTCTTTCCTTACGTCAACGATTCGTCTACACAATTTTAGATTTTTCAATCAAAGCAAGACGTGACCATTTTTCTTTGAATTTTATGTTGATAATTTTTCTTGTTAGTTATGCCTTTTTTTCTTGATTCGAAAGTTTGTGCCCATTTATAATTCATACTATCACGAACTTGCAGTAAATTACCAAATTGACAGTCGATTCTTCAAAGGAATTTTGAAAAGAAAATTGTTTATCATTGTTGTAAACAATATGGAATACTGCAATATCTGCTTCTCTCAGATTCTCAATCTAACCTATTTAAGCTAAATTCTCTCCACCGATGCTTGCAGGACTTGTCAAAACTGAAAACATCGGGCGAACACATGCATTGCATTAACGAACATGCTAGTCGACGCCATTCTCTCCTTTCAAATCACGCATAACGTCGTGGGTTTTCTCCAAAGTTTTGGTTCTTCTGAAAAGTGAATATACCATACTCTTCCACCATCAATAATGATACTTTTGGCCCTCTAGCTTTTTTGGAACATTGACCAAAAGGTCAGCTGCTTAACACTGTTGCCAAATGCCAACTGAAGATTTCTCGAGCAGTTGGTGACTCTCTTGAGTCAAAGTGACGACAGCGTTGACTACGTCACCTAGTCTTAACATCCTTACCATTACAGGTAGCACTTCGATCATTTCGATTAGCGGAAGCCTCCCTTATGCATGCAGTTTCCTGACAGGCCATGAACGATACTGCTAAAATGTCTCGTACTGTTGACATCGGCCATCTTCAACTCCGGCTTTTAGACTGCCTTTGTGGTCCATAGGACGTAAATTCTTCTTTCTCTTTGTCTGACAGCATCAGACCTAGAAATGATTTACATAATTAGCGCAGTTGACCAGTCTGAGAGAGAGGAGACATAGCAGAACAAAAGTGACTCGACAAATAATTTAATGGTCAGAATCATGACGATATTAGACGACAATTCGCTGTCATCAACTTAATGGCGTTATCAAGAAAGAACCCTGTGACCATTAAATTCAACTCTAAACTGAGTGTCTAGCAGACCAACATTGCAAAGGATCGTTAGTTAATCAATTATCATACAATCAAATGTGATAAGAATAAAAAAGATCAGAAACACCTTTTCCGCTGATCAAACTAAGAGGCGAATAGTGCATTCAGCACTAACACATGCAAATACCATACCTTTATCTCGGAGATTCTCCTCTGAACTGCTTCCGTATTACTTGACAGAGCGGTAATGAACTTTTCAACATTCTGCACAAGTATTTCAGCCAGTTGGTCTCTTTGGTCAGCAATCTTCATCACTTCCGCCTGAAGAACAAAGTAAGGATGATTCTAATACGTATTACTTTTGCTCTAGAGGCTCCAGTAGATAGCTTCTCCACGACAGCTTAGTTAACTTTCATTGTCTAGAATGATTCTGCCGTTGAATCTCCACAGATTAAAGTGAAAAAGTCCTGAACTTCTGATTAACCATGACAGATGAAATTATGTTGGAAAGGATCAGAAAAGTTTTCCTGTCAAACAATTATATTTAATATTTCTCAAACAAAATTTTTCGGTCAGCATCCACAAACCGTCTTCTGGAAAAAAGCTAGTAGTGCTAAGTAAGCAACTCAACATAGTTTTAACATAACTCGAGAAGGGGATGGCAAGAATGGATAGCACTACTAACCATTTAATGAATTTCTTTTTTGCCTGAAGATGGTCGGTGAATGTTGACCAAAACATTTTATACGTAATATTAATTATAACTGCTAACATCAAAAGATTCCCGATTCAGCTTTAAAGGTTACTTCCTGAATTAGCTTAATTCAAGTATTTGGTTTGATTATTCAAAAATTTCATAACGCCGTAATCTATTGCAGGAAATTATGCGCGCTCTGTAATCCCTGCTAAGGTCCTGTGGTTTCTTTACTTAATTTTAAGTTCGTCTTTACATTTATTGAATGAAGTTGTTAACTATTGGGAAATAGACATCTACTCATTTCGTTCAGTTTAGTGCTGTATTTCCCGTAGTCATGCGGAGCCGAAATGTTTTTAGACAACATTTTTATCTTTTGTTATATTTGCAGTTGTTCGCCATATTGCTGCTATTCCATTCGCTATCAGTCGAACATTTATGGAATTCTGCAATAGCACTTTCTGTTTAAGGAAGCTGAACAGTTCTCAAGAGGAATATTCATTAATAATCGTATGCGAGCTTGCAAAATCACTGATATACTTTACTTTTGTTGATTATCTCATTCGATCTGCACATGTGTAGATTACGCAAAATATCAATACTTACAACCTACAAGTACAATCTATTTCCTGATGGTTTTTGAATTTAACCTTAAAAATGTGCCCTGATCAACAGTCGCATGAAGCATACTAAGAAAATAACGCACTGTCGTGCCATGTCCTAGTGTATGAGTCATACCCTAGTGAAATCACACAACGAATCATACAATGAAAATAGGTACATGCACTCACGACACACACGCTATCAGTTTTTCTGAGAATGATTCTTCATGTCATGAAATGAATCACTGTTTCAGATATGAAAATGAAGCATATGTGCGTGCAGCACCGAATGCAAGAATTATGTAAGAATACACATGTCCACATTCATGAATTATGGATATTTTATGTCATATCCGATAACTGCACGTACGTCGAGCATTCATTTAATATGTCATGCTTTAATCTGAAGAGATGTATCTTGCGCATCCGGCAAATTCATTCTACATGCACCTCAATTGATATGGACACAGAAAGCATCATGAGGGAGACATTTGAAAAAAATGCTATTAGAGGATCAAATAATACCTATAATTTCACACGTGCTAAATCACATCTGTGGTATTCATAACACGTGAACAACGTACTCATTTGATCTCAGATCGGCATTTTTTATGGATCGGAGCAGGACGGGGAACCAAAGAGGTACCTCAGCAGAAGATAAAAAGGCAAGTTAAGTCCATCAATTCAAAGTTTCAGCATTGAAAATTAACTCGCTGGCATTTTGTAATATACAAGCAATTTTAAAGGAAATTGTAACATTGGATGGCATGAGTTATAATGAATTATTTGATATTATTTCATTGTTTATCATTAGTGAATATATATATTCTAAGCATTCTTCAATAATCTGGTGACTCATGAAGAAGTGCGAGTAACGGAACTGGATACTACACCATACCTCATCAACATCGCTCTCCGCAAGTTTATTATCCAATTCAGACAAGATTTCGTAGAAGGCATCTTTGTTTTCCATCACTTTTTGTCTGAAATCGATTAATTTCTTGTGAACTGCCGATGCTGAGTTGTCATTTTCATCTTCAGTTTCGGAGTTTAGGTCTTTTAATTTGTCTAAACGTTGGAACAGGGACTCAGAAACTTCTCCGTTCGATTGATGAACACCAAGGATATTCCTGAAATTAAGAATGAGAATTGGAGCAGAACTACTTTACTTTTCATTTACATAATTGAGTGATTAAACAGTGTGATCATTTTAGGAAAAAATTGATTCAAGCTGGGTTTCACTGTTTCTGAATAATTCGAGTGAATGGAAGATCGTGTTGATGTCGAACAATGCGACCTAGATTTGAAGCTATGCGCACATTCACTTTTTTGCAAAATCACCAAAAATGCCTTGTTAATGCTGACCACAAATGTGTATTTCTCAATTGCACGCTTACAGTTCAGTTTAGGCAAAATACATGTAATAATTCTTCTTGTCGTGAATATTTTCAATCCATCTCTATGATTAGAGCAAAATATACCATTAATTTTCATGCACTGAAACATGTACATGAACTCTACATTTTGGATGAAGCAAGCAGTATTCATTTCAGGAGAATTCTCTAAGTCTGAAGCTAAGTTAAGTTGCAGCTGAATTATGCAGGATTCTACAAATAATCTATTTCTGTCGGTCTATGCAATGATTGCTATCAAATGACTTCTATAAAGCCCAACAATAGCTTCGAGCAGGCCTAGACGACTAATATTCTGAATACGATATAACGACCGATAAAAAAAACAAAATGTAAGTCACGGATCTTTTTCATAAAACAAGAACAATTCTTATCGAATTTCTCGATATTTTCTACAACAGCATGGAGCATGAGGCAACACTTTCAGTTAAAAGTACCGTTGAGTATTGAACTTAGGAAGATGTCACGCTACTATTTTCATTCTTCGGCTGAGCAATGTTTCCGCGCAATTAGAAGTTGATCTTTATGATTGGATTTTTGTGATTTTATAATTCGATTTAAGAGTTCAGATGCATGTTAATAATTGCACTACAACATTGTTATGATTTCACCGCATTGTGAAACAATAAAGAAATTTCTTCTTCTTCTTCTTCTTGATTAAGCATTTTTCTTGTTATTTGTTACAAATACCACCTTCCAAATGAACTCCGACATCTTTCATCAACAACTGAACTACAACTGAGGCTTATCTGAAATAGTTCGTCCGATACGGTTGACACTTGAATGCCAGGTGCTTGAGTTACACTTATGGTGATTGCAAAACACGCTTCGAAGAGAAAGCTTAGATGAATGCCATTCAAAATACCTTGGGTGCAGTGTAGTGCAGGATCAAGTGAAAATCTGCTATTTTTGCACTGCCGATATGGGTTCTACATTTCTTCGAGAAGGCAATCGCGCATACAAACTTCGCGTCTTTATTCGATCTCATCCGTGCCATTTGGATAAAATGATGTCCATCCGAGTCTTCCAATCAACTTCCTGATAACAATTATCTAGATAAAAAGTCAGTGTCGAAGAAAGCGATAGCATATCGACTTCTGGAATCGGAGATTATTCTACCAACTTTTCACATTAAAACCTATGTTATTGAAGTAATTTGGGAAGTACAATGGTCAAGGAAAGTGAAGGATTTAAACTAATTACAGAATTCTATACAAGGATTTCTATATCTAGAGGCTTCATATTTGTTGGACCATAATAAGACATATTCCAATATATTATATCGACAAATTCTGCAAAAAACGACTCTCATTGTATCGGTAAATTCAATCTTTGAGAGAACCTTTGAATCAACAGTTTCAGTTTTCCAGTCGGTGCTCACGGAAAGTGAAGCCACTTCGTTCATAGATGAATGGGACGTGGGCTAATGATCGCTTACATTTAATGGGTGATAATTTCAGAGCAAAGATGCATTACTTCTTGACAGAAATTCAAATAATAGCATCAGGAATGTGTATCCGATCAATATGGGAAGTGCGTCAATGCTTCACGGAATTGTATGGTCTAAGTATAATTCCCATTATTTCAGACTTTATTTGGATGGATATGAAATCTCGTTGAGGGTAGTAGCAACAATATGACTGAACCTAGGAAGCATGGATTTTTAACTTTATTTTAAGTTTCATGAAAAGTGCATCAAAATGGTTAAACTTTGAAAAATAACATTTGAAATATTTACTAAACAGCTCGCGCCACGGACAAGCGGACTCTATTCTCGTAATCAGTGCATTAGAATTGTGGAAACAGTAAAATTGGCTTGAAACAATACCCCATTTCGACCACACAGTGCTGTCATTATTCTCAAGTTGAATATAAAATGCTTTACCTCCACCGGATGATCTTCATTCGAGAGTCAAATGTACTTTCAATCTGAAACAAGATAAAACAGTAGGTTATTCAATTTACAGGACAAGTTCTATTTTCAGAATACAATCCGGTGTATTATGGACTATTGAGAAAGATGACAATTCGAACGTGACAGTGACATTAGAGAATGTTTATTTGGGATTGAAGTTCCATGTCATCGATTTTACAATTTGCTGAACATTCTCGTTCCTGCATGATGAATAGGATCCAAATCGCTGAGTGATTAGTTCCAATAACACTAACTTGTTCCATTTTTCAACTATTCCGCTTTTTGTGTCCTTCTCTGTTTTCCTAATATTTTAATACCCAAAGTCATTCACAGCTATCAGTTTATATTGTAATTGTACCAACTTCTGCAGTGCGAGCAAATACTTATCTCTCTGTCGGGCCTTGGTCCATCTGAAGCCACAGCAGACTAAAAAATGACATAGATATATGGGTGACTAACTTAAATTCTTCCGTGATTGGTACCTTCTTTTAGTCCAGTTCATTATATCAAGCATGCCTCGATTTTGGAAGCATCAATGAGTCGTGCAGCCGTGGCCGCATGGCGGGCGAGGCTGCCATGATTATTGATGCTTGAAAAAAGCTAGGCATGATCTACTATTATAGTGAATGCGTGGTATGATTCATGTACATGTAGATTCCGTGAAAGTTTCTGGCTACGCATACATGGATAGCAATCTTTAATTCAGAAGCCGGCAACAACGACGTTTGCTGCCGGTTCTGGGACGGCATCAATGAAATAATACCGCAAAGCATTCACTACACTAATGACGTGGTATTTCATATTCAACTTAAATATATGTCAAGGTTATTATGATTTGATATTTACAGTCATCTTAAGCCTCAAAGATTTGAGTCCAATCTCAAATGGGACAATTGGGACAATCAAAAATGTCCCGCTTACATGCGTACAACCTGACAGAGATCATGTGACCGTCATACACTTAAAGTACTGTACGCTCATTTCTGCTTACCAATTCAGTGAGTTCTGAGAGAACCTTCTCACGGATGATTCCTTCGTCAAAGACTTCCACTACAGCGCCACTTCTTTCACCGTTATAATTGTCTTGCTGATTAAGCAGCGAAGTTCTGGAAGGGGCCTGAAAAGTAAAGGCGTAGGACCACTGTCTCTATGTCTTAAATATATTTACACAAGATGCGCTAGACATGTTAAGAGATATAAGGACTTATACATTGACACTACAGTATATCAATACTTAGGTCTTAAATTTATTTCTATGTGGGTTGCAGCAGATTTTCGAAATTATGGCGGCTATATTGAATTCACATAATTATCTGACACGTATGTAACCTCTTATAGAACTGGTTTCAAATGAAAGGTCGACTTTATATCTGCTCGTTAAAGGCTACATTATTGTACCTTAAAATCATTCATTGTCGAGATACAGCCCATTTTTTAATAATGGCAGCCAATTTGAAAGATGGCGTCACTTTCCAAAAATATAAATGTTTAAGGGTTCGCATTTTTTTCGTTTGAAGCCGCTCCCGCCGTGTGACTCCTTCTCACTCCTGCCGAACAGTCCATAATGACATTGAAAAGTAGTGACTGAGAGCAGAGTCTTGATGCACGCCAACTTTCACACTAAAGGTGTCGGTATTGCTGCCAGTGCAACACTCGACATTCTGTCACAAGCCATTCAAGGGCGATGAATGTACAGTGAAATTGTTCCTGCTCTTCTCCATACTTCTCTATCAACTGTCATACGGCTAAGATCGCGTCCGAGGTGATCCATCCGTCCATGAAGGCAAACTGTTATCGGGAAAAGGCAATTCCACACGATGATCCGCTCCCACCAGTGTAGCCAGACACAAAGTTAATTTTTTGCGTAACCAGAAAAAAATAAGCAGCACAAAAGTACACATTTTTTTCTTCATCGTTGATATTATCTCTTCCTCTGCTTCAGAATCTATATCAATTTCAAAGACGCCCTAGTTGCCAGTTCATGTTTGTATTACTTTCATAGCCTTTATTGATATTTTGCAGTACATTTAATCTATCTATTTTAATCAGATCTTCTTCAAGTTAGCATATTTTTGCAGCTTCGCTCTGATAGCGCTATTTATTCCCTATTTAGTGCGAAAAATATTCCGAAAAATAAAACAAAATTGCAGACTGAATCGATTAAAAACGATTTTATCTGTTGTAAAAATGGGAAAACCCATATCGCAAAATTTGCATTTAAACTTAACAATGTACACAATACAAAACAGGGTCAGACTGCACTGATAAATGTACACAAACAATTTTATTTAATAAATGCTCGTAAATGAAATAATAAATGCTCGTTCTGATAAATATGAACACAATTACTTGACGAAATTACTTGAATGGTTCATAATGAAGGGAGTATGACAATAAACAAAGTGCAAAATGCGCGATTAGATTATAAAACTAGATAGATCTCATTGAAAGGAGTATCTATTAAAAGAATTATCATCTAGTTTCACTGACTTTGTATAAAGTAGGTTCAAAAAGTCATAAATATTCTGATAAAGTAAAATGATTTAAGCCAAGCTGCTGATTATATTTTATATTGATTTATAAATTTTCGCCGGTATAACGGCCTGTTCACATATCAAAGAATCTAGGACACAAATTTCAAATATCATCAAAATATGAAGTTATCAAAATTATCAAAAATTCAATGGCACCAAAGTATGCGCACGTATCAAGATATCAGAATATCAGCGATTGGTAGGCTCTGCACTCATCCTTGTTGTTCAGGGCAGGTTTCATGGATTTTATTAACATAGCTTCCTGAACCTCAGATTGATGACATTGATATCGGAAGCCAAAATTTTTACTGAAAATGGGAAGACTGAATGGGGAGAGCATGTTTCTTTATGTTTGAATACACTAGAGCTCTTCTGAGTCTTGTGTTCTTTGACTCTCACATGGAGTGGGCGTACTGTGTTACCGATGTAAATTTCCCTGCATATGTTACACTTTAGTTCATAAACTATCATTGTTTTGTGACACAACTTGTTGTTGGATATGGTACAGTTGTTAAGGTCACACTTTGGAATATTAAGCATGAATCTTCTTGCATTACGAAATTTTTCTCGATAAGGAGCTCCTCTTCCTTTGACAACAGCTTCTGAAGATCACGACTTGTCTATTCCTCTAAAGAGTTTTCAGCTCGAAATCTTTCTTTTCACTGCATCTTTTCCCTCACTTAACTTCACACATTGCGGCATGAGTTCCTTTCAAGAGGGAAATCAAATATGAGGTGATAGAAATTTGATGCGACTTCATGGTCTTTCGTGAAAAGGACTTTGTTCAGAGATGAATTGGACAGTCTGTTTTGGTTTTTCACACGAACAAGTGATTGAATAGACAACTAATTCAATAAGTTTATTGTGCACAGAGGGGTGCAAAATATTGCGAAGGGGGCGTGAAATCATCCTTATTGCGCAATTGCGCAGGCCCCGAAAAAATTGCACAGGTCTGGCAACTCCCACATCTTGATCGCGAGGGACATGAGTTTGTTTCCTCGGTAGTTCACCTTTATTCTTGTAAATTGGCACAATAATACTCTTTCACCATTCCTTAAGCATTTTTTTACAAGGATCTCATTTATCATTATGTGATTCAGCACCGTCATCCATACAAGGCCTTTCCATGCTTCGGCAAGGACACCTCTTCTTATTCTTGGATTTTCACTATTCATCAGCAATGCTCTCCCAAGTAGCCTTTCAACTCTTTTCTTTGCATCGCCTGAAGGAGTCCTTCCCATGATCTCTTATCGCTATCGCTGGACAGACATCCATTGATAGTCTCTGTTCTCTTTTTGCAACCGGTATTCTGATGGCTCTGTTTTGTCCATCCTTGTAATCTAACTTCTCGTATAGCTCCATGTATGAGCTATTTTCACATTCGAAACCGCTAGGTATTGCAGACTGAATAAATCATTACACTAAAATGGATGAAAAATAATTGCAAGTACTCTGCAAAAATGCGAGCATCAATCATTAGGTAATAAATAATGCATAGATTTCAGGTCAGTATTTGCTATTACCGAGAGCCGAAGGCTCGAGGTTATCATGACAAATAATGACCGAATGAATCGATGCATTATCTGTTATAATGCATGACTTTATTCATAGAAGTCTATACCAGGTTAATAATTTCCAATCAGGAAAATAATTACCTGCTTCGTAGAACTTATTAACCTGTGGACATAGAAAGACCTACAAAATCATGCATTATACAGTATTAAAGAATGAAGATGAATAAATAAGATGATCAATCATCTACTCACGTCTTTCTTAAATGATTGTCGGTTGCTGGTACTCTCCCTTTTCTTCATTGGATGATTTTGTTTCATTTGCTTCGGCGAAGTTTGGTTGGTTCTGACATTATAACGCTTCATGACCTGAGGTGGAATCATTTTGGTGTTTGCCGATGGTCGTAGTGGACTCTGGCCTTGTGGACTACTGATATATAGACGCTCAGCCGCTCGCTGTTCAATCAACCAGGAACAGAAGGAACGAAATCTGTTTTCAATGCCGAAATCAACAAAAGCAATAGCATCTTCCGCAGACTGAAAGATATAAATAAATAACGTAAATGCCTTCGAACGAAATCTGTTCACAGTTTAGATGATCGTACATCGGTGTGCAGTCACAGAATTGAATTGATTTTATGCAGAACACATGTTCTCTTTCTGTTGTTTATTTAGCAAGTTTCCGGCTAATGGCTTCACTCGTCCTCAGGCACGTGCAAGTCATGAGCGATAATAGTCCGGCAGCCAAAACGAGTTTCTGCAGGGAACGAGGTCGAAAGTGAGAATATCAGAGAATGGTGCACACCTTATGCCTACTGCGAATCTGCGTGTCTGCCGAGTTCTAGTGAGTTCCTCTTCTTGCTAGACAGGATCAAAGAAAAACACATGCAATTCCAATGGGACGCAGATTGCAGTTTTTAGCAAAAATGAAATTTTCTATGTTTTCTATGATTAAACGAAAGTAAGTACTAAGCCCAGAGTCATAATTTTTGGCATGGAATGTCTTCAGGTCATTCCCTATCATGTGCATGTGCTTTCATCACGCATCTAATCGGCAATGCATGTGAGAATGTGGTTGAATTTTGGATAAAGTTGCTCAAAATGTTTGTGTTTGCCGACATTAAGAGGCTCGCCAAATCTAAATGTGTTTAGCTTTATACACAGGGGTGCATGACCAGGGTGGCAGATGGTTTAAACAGGGGGCCTGTTTAAACAGGTGTGGAAACCTAGGTAAAAACCACCTGTTTAAACAGGTCTAAAAGATTTCATGGGAGCAGAGCACATCTTGATAATCTAGATGTGTGAATCATATCTATCGATTTTCTCAAGCATATATCAAAGTTATACGTGAATGTATTCCTTTTTACATCATTTGACGAAGCCACGGTTCAGGGCGAGGCACATTCTTGCTCCGCCAAAAATAGTCGAAGAATTCTTCCCATGAGCAAAGCGACCGCAGATACGCCAATCCCTTATTTGACGTCAGTCAAGTGCAGATATGGAACTTGAATGTCGATCGTTGATTGACCAGATAGGGCTCCTATCGTCCTATCAGACAGCAGGATTTGACACAGCCCAGCCAATTATATTGCATCCTTAATTGTAATCGTGCTCTCGTAATTCCTGGTCTGTTGCACTTTAGTTCGAACTTCGAAGGCATCACCGAACGATGAACCGTGGAGGACGCCCTAGGGGCTCTTTTAGAAACAACTACAGTAGATTACCTCATAATGGGAAGCTGAAGTGCCTTTCATGTGAAACGTTGGATAACTAATCGCAGTGATAGATTGAAGCGTCACATGGATTTCTGTGAATAGAAGAGGCCACTTGCTGAATCTCCCGATACCGCGGAACCAACTACTTCTACGGATGCTGATTGTGTTATTGTCACGCCATCGGAATCAGCAGTGGTCGTCGAACAGGAATCCTCATCGACATCTCAACCGATTTCAACCCCTACGCCCGTTTCACAACCTACTTCGTGTTTCTCTTTCTGTATCTAAAAAGCATGATGAACATTCTGAAACCCCAATTGAGAGCAGCGCTGAATCATCAATCCCCTGCAGTTCTTCGAGTAACATGTCCAACTTCGTTTGTAAGAACTACCAAGCTTGAACGACACCAACTTCAAATAAATGGGCCAAAGCATTTTATCAGGTAAGTAGAACATGTAGTAGGCCTACTGGTAGTAAATGCTCTCTTGTAAATTCTTGAGTATGATATATTGTAAATGATATCTCGGAGTAAGTACCGTTAAAGCAGTTTGTATTACCTATACATAATCGCTATTTTCTCTACCATAGTATTGTCCTTAGTATAATAGGCCTACATGGAAATACATTAAATATACAGGGTAAATACATGTAGTCATTCGATGTCGATGTTCTCAATTGCTGAACTAATTATGCATTTTTCAGAAAACAAGATACTGAATAAAGTGATCGAATGCTATTTGCGTAGGAAAACATATAGTAGGTCCGAACATGGGCTTCCACGTAGGAAAATTATTCCGATCGCCTATAATTAAATTTGATTGATCTTGACTTCTTCATTTGAATCGAATAATTAATATAGTTAATTGTATTTTAAGTAGAGAGGCTTTTGAATTTGCCTCGAGGATAAATAAAGAATACTACTACTACTAATTGCATTTTGAGTCACACATTGAAGCAAACATCCTTGACGCTGTTTGGGACCGTGTAGTCTGATACATTGTGTTTGTGCGCGATGCAAGTACACGTCAATGTTTAGATATCTCCAGTCTATTAATTCATTTTTTGACAGGCTGACATTACGTTATCATTATCGCTGCTGAATTTCTGCCGCATAAAATGATGTAAATTCCTTGAGCCTTGATCAGTAAATGATGATTTCCTGCCTCGATAAAAAAAGCAGCTACAACACAGCAAGAACTCTACATTGTAGAATAATTGTATTTGTGGATTGTACCTGTAGTAAGCCTTGTTTGATTGATATGTCCATATGTAGAAAGGCCATTTTTAAATCTTCATCATTAATTAGTGAATCTAGTTCTAATCTAGGCCTAATTAATTATCTAGTCTCCATGATTTTAGTATAGAACTTTTATACAGACTGGAATGGTTTCACTAACTACCTTTAGCTGGAGATCTCGCATTCGATGGTCTAGGACTGAAAATGGAATTATAGAAAATTAGAAATTATTAAATTGTGTAATCACTCACAATCGTTAAGGTTTTCAAATGAATGCCTTTTTCATAAATATTTCAATTCAAATCTTTAGATAATTGGGCTTTAAAGTTACGCACGTACGCTGTAAAATCGATTAGTAGTAAAAGTCTATCATTATTTCAGAACCACTGGTCATTTCGGTCAGCAGAATGTCCTGCATTCATTGAAGAGCCACTTGAAGCTACACGTCCCGGACTTTCGTCAGGGGGGAGAGGACAGCATTTCTCAGTCGCTCTCTACTGGGTGGCAGGCTCCTTGATGAGAGTCAACAGTGAGATAGAGGATGAAATGAAAATCATTTGAAAGATCAGTTTGTCACAATGGTTTTCCGATGGATGGTCAGATGTGCACTCAAAAAACCATCATTGCTAATGTGATTGTTCACGGAGAAAAGGTATATGTAGCAATATTTCAAAGTGGTGTCGGGAGCTAAAACTCAGGCTGAGTGTTGTGCCAATAACGTAAAGGAGACTATCACTATGATTGAGGAAAAGTACAAGCTTGAGGTTGAGCTGCTTCATATCTGACAACGAGAATAAGATTGAAGCGAGTCCGGCAAATTCTCCAAGAATGGAGGCCATCACTGATTGCGCTGGGATGTGGTGCTCCATCTTCTCATCTCTGGTGAAAAGAAGGTTCAAGTCCATCGTCGCTCAAACAGGGAAGTATCTGTAATACAAAAGTATTTCAAGAGCTACACGTTCCACACATGAAGCTTGTTGACATGGGAGGAACATAAATGAACCTCAGTTTGCCTAATGACACACGGTAATATTCTTCGCTATCGCACTTAAAAGTAGTAGGAAAACATCGAATAATATTGCGTGTTTGTTTGCATGATGTTTCTTCAAAGGACGTAGTTAGATCTACGCAGCCTATGATTGATAAGTCTTAATTACCATGTGAAAGGGCCTTCTGATTTTGATGATAAAGTATATAATCGTTCATCATGGCATATCCTCTTCCGATTACACTTGATTGATTGGTATTATACTATATGTTATTTGACAACTATTAAGGTTTTAAAATCAAACAGTGTCAGGATCTTATCTATCAGAATACTGGTTATGTTATCGATGGTATTAATATATTAGTAGTATCGAAGAAGGACGTTCATTATACTTACAATAATAGAACTTTAAAAATTTACTGAGTCTAACTTATGAGGATGTCTTCGGTTAAGACTTTTGATAAGATTGCATCAAATTCATTATTCTAAATAGGCTTATGTTTATACTTGCTATGCGACTATCATAATACTTGAAGAACACTTGATACAGCAAAGATGCCTCCTGTATTCAGAATTTCACATAATGGATCCAGTTGATAAATGTTAACTTGGAGTAAAGTATTATCTAATTTCTTATCAATTATTGGCTTAATTATTTTATTATTAATCAGTTTTACAGGCGTCTGTTTGTCGGATTCTTGGGACTGTCCACTGTCCAGTTACCATTATTGTCGATATGACATATGACTAGTCTAGCCAGCGCAGTTGAAATGATTACAAATATTTTGAGCTACGTCTTGTATATGCTAATACCAATGCATTACAAATTACAATGCATTACATTGTAGAGGTAAAGGCAAGTCTTTTCCAACAGTTGGTTGAGGCCAAAAAGCTGTGTATTCCACATTCGTTTTCTCATCCACGAGTTCTACACGAAAATTCGCGATGAAGGTCACGCCGATGAAGTAAAAGCTTGGGTAGACAACCGAACTACTCGTTCTGCACCAAGCCAAGGAAATTCTCAATCAACTCGAGGACATCGAAAAAACCATGAGCGTCTTACAAGTATGATTTCAATATTATTAGCCGATACTTAAGTTACATCAGAGTTTCAAATGCCTCAACATAAATATTTATCGGTGGAATTTTTAGAGTGACAAGGCAGTGTTGAGTGAGGTGGTCCAGAGCCTTGGTTGCGCCTGATCAAACATAACATGTAGCATTCCCGGCCTGACTTCCAGAACTGATGACGGAACATACCAAAAAACAGCGTACGCAATGCATTTTAATTTTTAAATTATAAAATCGATACATAGACACATATTATTTATTAGTGAACTTAAGTTTTCGTGCTATACCGATACAGTACTTGATGTACCAATGAACGTTCACCGATGGCGATGTAGGCCAATATGCATGCACGGTTAAAATTCGAGATACAAAAACTGAAATAAAGCAGCAGAATATCGTCAAAATATTCATGTAGTGGCTGTCCTCTATTCAGCTTATGATTTTAAGTCATGCATTAAGCAAATTCCCCGTACAGAAAAAATTGGTATGAATCATACTATGAAACATTCGTATGAAACATAGTATGAAACAGACGTATGTAACATAGTATGAAACATACTATGGACATGTAACGCTCTGTCGGGCCATACCCTGGCATACGTATGATTTATACTATGACTTAACATAGTATGAAACTTAGTATGAAGCATACCCTAAATCATACTCAGCAAAATCATACTATGAAAACATACATGAAAAATCATATACGTATTCATACAGACACACTGTGAAAACGTAGTATGAATCATAGTATGGAACAGCAGTATGAAGCATACTATGAAACATACTATGAACATGTTAACGCTCTGTTCGGCCCTCGGCTCAGCCCAGAGACCACTCACCATGCATCTCCATCCCCATATCGGGAGTTTAACCCATAATACTTACCCCACCCCATTCCGAGCTACCTATAACTTACTTCCCCCAACGAGTTTACCCGAGTTAAGTTCTATCATTGATCATCCATGGCTCCTATACCCCAGGTGATTCCTTCCCACCATCCCGACATACTTACCATCTCCTTATCCAAATACCGTCAAACATCCTGACCCGCTTCCGCAGACAAACCCGCCATTTTTCCAAACGTGTGTCCCACTCAGCCAGTCTATGGCCCATTGTCCGTTCCGTCGTTACATCAGCACACGTCCCTAAGAACCACTTGCCGGAGTTACGCGTGGGGTTGTGTTACTGAGCACGTGGGTGTCACAACTAGTTGTCCTGACACACACATTGTTTCCCAGGTGATCTTACCGCCACCATTAAAGCTCCCACCCGCCACCATACCGTGTGATCTTCATCTCATCGGTAAGCACCCGGCCGGGTTTCATGACACCTATCACGTTCCAATACCCTCCACCGGCCATCACTCCATATCCCCCCCCGTTATACCTTCACCGCTGCTTGTATTCCATCCGCTTATCCGCTTATTCAAGTTATCCTGATAAGATTTGTCTCACCTGGTTCGACATTACAGTCTTGATTCCCCCCAAAATCACAACAACCCCAGTCGTACACGGTTAATTCGTTTAGCGCCCTTTCGGGAGTCTGTCCCTACCAGACTCTGAGTGGCTTATTTACTTGAGGCCCTGTAGCCACAATTCCTCTATCTGCCTCATTTTTCTTTTAGTATCTAGCCTCTACTACCTAATCGACGCCGCGGGGGGGACTATCTTTGCACACTGTATACCATATCCTTGGATCTTCCGATTTCTTCTATACCCTTGCGTTTCAACGTATCTTTTGACGGACGTTATCGTTAAGCCATCGCCATCCAGCTCTCCTATCTTGGCCCGCCCTCAGGTACAGGGTAGGTACCAGCTGGCAATTTATGAGTCCCGCATTCGGATCGGACGCAAAACTTTATAAGTGACACCCCCGATTCCGTAATGAGATTGGACGTGCACCATTTATTATTACGACCATAAATATCGTTGGCTCATACGCTGTATTTTTTGAGCCCCGGACATACCCCCACGCCTGTGGGTGGATCTTCACTATCGACATTCGTTCTTTATCTATCAAACTTATTCCGTTATATCCGCAACATCAACCGATTACCCTCACGCGGTACATGCCGCCTCCAACTAATACATCATACATCTTTCCATCCCCGGAATACGTATACAAGCAACCCCTTACGGCTATTCATCACTACCCACTTTTGATCCTTACCATCCGATAATATACCATATCCACCCCATCGATTAGAATCGTTGTCTTGATCCCCGATCCGAGCCCGCACATCTAGCAGCTTTACCATCAGCACTGAACACACAGAGTTAGAGCCATACCTAACATACGTACGATTCTACTATGACTTTACATAGTATGTATCATATTATGAAAACAGTATGCATATAATATGGCACACGCTGTGAAAAACATGATTTGTGAAACATAGTATGGAACAGACATACGAAACATAGTTATGAAGGAAGTATAGAGCATGTAACGCGTTGTCGTGCCATACGCCATGACACTATACAAAGAAACATACTATGAATATAGGTACGTATACTTCTCCTAAACACAGTGAGTTTTCAGAGTATTGATTATTTTAATTGTGTAAAATTCTTTGTGAAGAGGTAAATTAAAGTAATAGGTGTATTAATATGTTGATTAATGTATGAATTTTAGATATTCTAATTAAATTAGGTTAATGATTTGTATATTAATCGTGATAATAAATGATAATTTTAATTGCTAATTTTATATACGATGTATTTTGGGTTAAGATGATATTTTTATAATATAGATTATTGGGAATATGTTTGTAAACATAGGTTGATATGTATATATTGTGTTTTGAAAAGGGGTGTAAGTAGATAGGGGGATTGTAGATATGGGATTGTATGATTATTTAGTTTTGTTTATTTATAATGTGCGATTATGTGATAGTTGAATAATAATGAAGTAAAGGGTTGATCAGTGAAGTGTTAAGTGGTATATATTTTTTTAGAGATATTTAAATAGGAATATATATTGAATGGATTTGGGTAATGTTATTTGTAATTAGTTATATATGAGGAAATGTGATGAGATTGGAGGTAATAGATGATATGTTTGGATAAAGGTATGATTATGAGATTTAATCTTTTAAGGGTATGGTTAAAGTCTTGTTTAGTAATCAGGTATAGTTTAATGGAATAATTAGAGAGTAATTTTTAATAGAGATAATATAGATTTAACGTATGTGTAATATGATCTGACTAAAAATGCAACATTTTTGCAATACAGCCAGTATATCGTACGAGGAATATTCATACATAAGCACAGATGTTTTGATGTTGTTTCATATATCTATTACAGCATGAATTCATTATTATATGCACCACTTATCATATGAATAAAAACATGCATTCTGGATTCAATATGTCGTATTTTAATCTGAAAAGGGGAACAAAGTCAAAAAGGCACCTGTCTCTCGGTATAACATGTCTAATGTAGCAAGTCAACTTGATTTAGTTAAGAGAGAACATATATGAGGGAGACAGCTAATTAGGCTCATTTTAAGATCAAAAATTATTTGCAATTTCTCATACGCTAAAATCAATTAGGCATTCATTTGTTATAACAAACGACGACGTACCTTTTGATCAAAGATAAACGTTTTTGTATGATTTTTTTAAAATCAAAGTTCGTGGTGAAGTGGACTGAGTTACCATAAAAACCCTTAAGCAGAAGATAAAAAAAGAAAGTGCAGCAACTCGTTAGATTCGAGTAGCATAAAATTAAATCTAAAGAATCCGTTACCGATACCCTGTAATGGCAAGCAGCTAATAATAATGCCTCCCACGTCCAAGACAGTGATGAAAGTCGTTATTGTTTTGACGTTCATACCAAGTTCATTTATGCTTTCAAATGTGGAAAATAAAGCACTAATTGCTTATTATTAGAGAGTTGAAAGGAACCAGGAGCCTTCTGAGTTTAGACTGGACAACCCTGATGGGCCATGATGGAAAAACTTCAGATACAATGACCACACTAATAAAAGAAATTATACACGTTTATGATTAAGGTGGCAATTTCTCCCAGCTCGAATAATTAGAAAGATAAATAATAATCAAAATATCGATATCGAACAAATATTTTTCGCGAAACTAATTGAATTTGCTTTTATTACTTTCATGAATCATGTTGATGAGAGGAGAATTTATTATATTAAATGTGTTGGTGTTCTAAAATAGTAGCCGCTTATAGTCAATGGCGCAACTCAAGGAAATTATCTTAGTAACACTTTGTCATATTTTATATAACTTTTAGGATTCAGACTCAAAATGTGGACTTTAAATTTTTACTGGACATTGTACGAGATCTCACAATTGACACATGAGACTTTTCAAAAAGTAAACTCGTTGCAACTAACTAATTCTTTGAGGAAAAAAGCTCTACAAGACAGCGTTTATTACGTTTTCGTTTAAGACAAGAATTAATTACTGTTTATATGCCATGGTAATCGTTAATCAAATTCTTATTGATATCATGTTATGTAAAAAATGCATTGTAGGTCATGCAATTATGAGATGAGAAGGGATCCAACTCGATGAATTCTTGGTTAGACTAAATTATACATAAATGAATCATTTAAGCTATTTAAAAATTTTAAAACAAAAATCGATGTTCGTTGGGCATCATCTAGTAGGTTTTCACTACATATATTTTCAAATATCACGGTTGAAAATATTGTGAGATGATACTGTGGAAGCTCCATAAATATCATTATTGCATATTATAATCATAGGGAAAACAATGGAGCAATATTTCAGAATTGCATGCATTAAGTACCATATGTGTTTGAATTTCTAAATCGTCTCAGATGAAATTTTCAGCTTTGTAGCAAAGACGTTTTGCACTAAAAGTAAACTGAAAAAAGCCATGAACAATTTATATACTAGTATATAATATTATACTATATCTATCTATATCTATATACTATATATATATCTTCATATATATATCTATATAGTATGAAAGAATTGTCACTATCACTAAGAATCAGAACTATTGACGATCATTCGTTATCTGGTAAATAATTGTACATTATATGATAGCAAAATAGTCTATTTAATACTAGACAAAGATAACTTATCTAATGGAAAGATAATCTATTTCCAATGGACCCTGAGATAAATAATGGGTACGTCATTCATCAGGAAGTTGAACAGCAACATTTCCATGAACTTGATGAATGCGTATATTCAACGAAAGTTATATTTTGATATCACCTCATTAATTCTGCTATTAGGATGACTGATAATCACCAGGCCCCCCCGCATCATTCAGCCATGGGTACAAAAAATTTCGGCGGTTACGCATCAAACATCATTAGTAGAAAAATTGTTCGCTACCCAACATTAGATTGTACTTCCTGCACAATAACATGTTACGTATGTGGTGTGTATACGAGTTATGAAATTTTACAATAATCAATTATGACTGTGTTTCACAGTATGTTAATACATACGTATGCGAAATTCATACTTATGCATACTATGTTTCATACTATGATAATGCATACATATGCGTATGTATATATAGTATGTATGAATACTACGGACGTAGTTGCTAGAATTCAAGAATCGGCAAGGGCTATTTTATCATTTTAAATAATTATTATCATTTTATTATTATTCAAAATCAATTGGCCCTACATCTGCATTCTTGCTCATGTGTGGTTGTCATTTGTTCCCCCCCAGTATATAGGCCATGTGACATCGAATTCCACAAAGCGTTAGCAGGCCGTAATCTGTCCGCAACTTTTCGCCCTACACCGCTACTAGCTAAGCATTATCAGACATAGGTTACTTTATTTTCATATCAATACACATCAAAATTGCGTTTGGTACTCGCTATGAAAAAAATATCTGAGAAAGTCTAACGTACACGTATTTATGGAGCATCAAGTCCTAGTGCTACATACAAAAGGAATATACTCCTGCGCACTTAAATCTGAAAAGTCTGTATGCACGTCACGCAAGTTTTCGGAGGCACGAAGTTCCTACCATCTTCTAAAAATGGAATTAATTCGTTTCCAGCTTATATCTCGCTATTGGTGAAAACAAAATGCTGGAGATAGTCCACTAATTATAATAATTGTACAAAGACACGGAAAAGTTTAAGCAAACTATGGTGCTGCTTCAGGAGGTTTCGTTTAACCAGCGTCTGAACCTGTTTAACAGGTTTAACCACTGCTTTAAACAGGCGTCAAGACTGGTTAAAACCTTAACCACCAACATGTTTGTTTCTGCACCTGTGCATGACAATGAAAGGAAATGACCTGAAGACATTCCATGCCAAAAATTATAACTCTGGGCTTAGTACTTACTTTCGTTTAATCAGAGAAAACACACAAAATTTCATTTTAGCCAAAAGCTGCAATCTGTGTCCCATTGGATTTACATGTGTTTTTCTTTGATCCTGTCTGACAAGAAGAGGAACTCACTAGAACTCGGCAGACGAGCAGATTCCTAGTAGACATAGGGTGTACATCATTATGTGAAAGTCTCACTTTCGACCTCGTTCCCTGCAGAAACTCGTTCTGGCTGCCGGACTATAAAACTTAGCAGCATCGGACTACAATTCACTAAAATCCATAACACGGCCTACCAACACCTTACACGTGACAGTGGCATTCTACAGTGCAATGCATTAGACCTGAGAGTTAAAACGTGGAATCATAATACTGGTTGAAGTGTGATAAGCAACATCTGATATGCTTTAACTTAAGAGATAACAAATCAATTTACATAGAGAGCAAAACAGTCAAGAAAAAGAGATAGATCTCCAGCAGCGGTCAACAGAGGAACCCGACCGAGTCCCTATTGACCAGCAACTGGAGATTTCTTAATACAGTCGAACTTGTCATACTGCCACAAATTTTGGCGTTCCCTTGAATTGGCAATAAGACAAGTTCGACTGTAAATTGAATATTGTTCCAGAGTTCAGTGATTCAGAAGTCATGATATCGGAATTCTTCATCTATTTATTCCACAGAAAAATACACCGTTATCTTTTTCATTGACTGTTTTGCTCTCTATGTCGGTTGACATCTATCTCCAAGTTCAAGGAGATCTAGATCTCCTTGCTACAAGTTATTCCAAAGCATATCAAATGCTACTTTCCATACTTTAACCAGCACTATGATTCCATGTTTTAATTCTCAGGGTTAGTCTATTGTACTGTAGAATGTCGTGTCGAGAATTTTAGGGAATTGCACTCCAATGTGTTTCATACTGTTAAGTTTCATCCATCTCCTTGTTCGCACCTCAGGACGGGTGAAGCCATCATCCGAAAGATTGCCTACTAAACTATAGATAACAAGTCCTCTGAAGAAAATCATTTCAATTCCATTGCTGTGGTTCGACTCAGAGAAGAAGATTGAGTGAAATTACAGAATTAGACAGCTAATTCCGTGTGTGCGATGCCTGTCTGTACCTTCATAATCATTTATTTTCATAAAATAATTTCACTTGTTTTCAGACCCTTCTGTTTCGGTCACGCATGTTATGTATTTGAAATGTACATTCTAAGCTTCTTTGACAGCCACGGAATGCAAGTTGTATGAGAAAATTGCATTCACAGTCTCAAAAAATAAGAAAGCTGTTTAAGAATATATGTAAAAATGAAATCGAGTTTTCAACTTATCAGTGGATGTCAACTCATATCACTTACAATGGTGATCGATAACGCTCCTGAACATACTTTCACCAGACTGCTAATTTCATGAAATTTCAGTAAGGGAGCTTACCCGGTGAATCTGACATTTAAGAGCTGTTTCCGAGTTTCCTATTCTAGTCAATTCTACTTGCACCATCTCTGGATTGATGATTTTCACATTATGAAGTTGGCATTTTATAGCTTGAAACTTCATAACAGCTATATCAGCTGGCAGCTTCTTCAATTTGCTCGATAACATTTCACTGTTTCCAAAATCAATGAAGGTTGCTATGTGGCCACCATGACTTCCTGGTTTGATTGTACAACGGTACCACTTTGCATCAAGAGAAAACTTGGCAGCATAAATCTGATGCGGCGTGGCATTGGAAGGATTTACATTGGCAAAGTTGTCGGCATTCATAAGGCTTTCGTGAATAAGCTGCAAATTTTCTTTACCATATACCCCTGAAAAAGAGTAGCCTTGATTAATTGTCATTTGTGCATTCAACCATCTAGACAGTTTAGACGATTCCATGTTTCTCAGATTGAATATTTCTTCATATTCCAGCCATCTCCTGAATTTCAGGTGGGCCTAAAATATTCTCTCTAAGGTCAAACTTTTATTATGCTAAATTTCTATATTGTAGTGATCACTGTCTGTCGAGTCAATCCATATGAGAACGCAAAAGAAGCTTCCTGTGTTGCTGAAAGATGAATGAGGCTCTTTCAAGATTATTGCTGTTAAACAGTTATTGTAAGCTACTCATCGCCAAGCTGACATCTATGTCTCTTTAAGCATTGAAAAGATGACACTGCGTTCGGAAAAATCTCTGCTTGGTTAGACAATCCTTTTTTATCAAAACTTAAGGGACTAGGACGAGTTTATGAATCACGTGTCGCTCAGTGCAACATCAAAGAGCATAACAGAAAAGGAAAATGGGGATAATAGAGCAGAAAAACATAGAACACAGAGCGATTGGTTATTGCCCAGAAAATGAAGAAGTTAAGGTTGAGATGCTGGTGATGATCTTTAGTTCGGACCATAGCATTTTCCAAAAGATATTCAGTTAGTTATTTCGATAATTTTACTCTCCAAATAAAATTGAAATTTATTAATCGAGTTTTCGGAAGTTTCGTCCTTACTCAGGAACTTTAACAAAGAGAGTGACCAAACATCAGAACATGGATGCAAGCAACAGTGAAAATAAAGAATATTCACATATGTCAAAGATAAACGTGACCACCAGCGTGAGCTTTGACATCTTATGACATTGGTCCGTCCTATGTAATACGTGAGTGGATAAATTGTCGGATAGTGAGAAAGGACGCGCAACTGCGCGCAAGCGTGTAGTGACTGTGATCTGATATACAGGGTGAGTAAAAAAAAAACGTTATTTGAAGTTTGTGAAAAATCTATCTGAATTGTCATTCTGATTTCTTTCTCAAGTTGACTGATTGAATTTCTATGGTTTTACTTTCCATATCCAAGCACCAAATCAATGCTCTAAGTTCAAAAAATTTGAATTCATATCATCGAACGAATGGCTTCTGTACATAGTTTATATAAGTGTATGTACAAGTATTCATTTAGTGCTTCATTCATGCCAAACTATGATGATGCCAAGCTATGAACAGCGATCGGTACTGCAATGTTCTGAAACAGCATGTTATTCCCTTCTTGCGACGAAACGAAAACCAGAGCAGATTCTATCAACAGGATGGAGCCCCTCCCGCCTATCAGCAACGCAATGCGAAGAATCCTCGACGAAAATCTGACGGGTCGGGTGGATGCCGAAAGACAGATGAGTGGCCCACCCCGTTCTCCAGACCCTTCCTGTTTGCGACTCTTCCTGTGGGGAGCGTTAAGGAGACCCGAGTTATGCGCGACTGGCCAAGAAATACGAGAGAACTGATAGCCTGCATTCGTGAGAAATTACTTCTTCACATCTAACGCCTGCTGATGGCCTATGACCATTTGTTCGAAACGATGCTCTCTTTGCATTCAGTAGGAAGGTTCTCAGTTTGAGTCGCTGTTGTAAACCACAGTTTGTGAGGAGCAGCTTTTTTCAATGTATCATAACCGCCTGTTGTTGCATATTATTGTAACTTATAATAGATATCCCACAAAAGGAATACGTTTTTTTTTGACCTCACCCTGTACATGGGAGTAACAAAAAAAACGTTATCTTGAAGTTTGTGAAAAATCTATCTGAATTGTTCATTCTGATTTCTTTTCACGTTGATGATTGAATTTCTATGGTTTTACTTTTCCATATCCTAGCACAAAAATTCAATGCTTAAGTTCAAAAAATTTGTTTCATTCATTCGAACGAATGGCTCTGTACATGTTTATTTAAGGTGTAGGTACCGTATTCTTTAGTGCTTCATCATGCCAAAAACTATGATGATGCCAAGCTATGAACAGCGATCGGTACTGCAATGTTCTGAAACAGCCTGTTATTCCCTTCTTGCGACGAAAACGAAAACCAGAGCGATTCTTCAAACAGGATGGAGCCCTCCCCACTACAGCAACGCAAGTCGACGAATCCTCGACGAAAATCTGACGGGTCTGTGGATTGGTCGAGAGGACCAGTTGAGTGGCCACCCGTTCTCCAGACCTTACTGTTTGCGACTTCTTCTGTGTGGGAGCGTTTAAGGACCGAGGTGTTATGCGCGACTGCCAAGAAATACGAGAGAACTGATAGCCTGCATTCGAGAGGAAATTACTTCTTTCACATCTAACGCCTGCATGAAGGCCTATGACTCATTTGTTCGACGATGCTCTCTTTGCATTCAGTAGGAAGGTGCTCAGTTTGAGTCGCTGTTGTAACCACAGTTTGTGAGGAGCAGCTTTTTCAATGTTCATAACCGCCTGTTGTTGCATTTTATTGTAACTTATAATAGATATCCCACAAAAGGAAATAACGTTTTTTTTGACTCACCCTGTACATCGGTGAGACATCAAAGAAGGCCATCATGCGAAGAAAGGAGCACAAGGATGTTCGTGAGCTGAACATGAGATCAGCTGTAGCAGAACCACGAGTGTGATCAGTAAGTGAACTTCCGTCAAATCTCCATTATTGCTAATGAAAATAATTGGAATCACAGAAGAATAAAGCAAGGGATAGAGATCATGAAGCATACGGCATCAGTCACACTGAAAGCAAGGCAAACACGAGCGTCCCGAGCAAACGCATGTCCGGAAGCTATTAATCGCTCTGCTTTGCTTACTCGCAGTGTGGCAGTCTACAGTTGCTGCAATGGTTACTTTATAATTACTACAAAACGTTGGGATAAGCTCGCACCCTGACTGAGGCCTATGACCTTCAATGCAGACTAAATAGATTAGCGATGGAGATCTTTCGCGTAACTTCTTCTCTTCATAATTTTTAGCTTTTGCATGTTCTACTATCAATTTATGAGTAGCGTCTATTTAGTGTCAAAGTTTACGCTGGTCGCGCTCCATAGGTTACTTTGACGCATGTGAACTCTCTGAACACTTCTTTGTTAACTGTCGCTTGCACCCACGTCACGAACTTCATTATCCGGCATTTTCACAATTGTGTGCCATGACTATTTGTTGATATGGTTATCATCATCTTAATCTTTTAATGACGTTTTCCATCTCATTTGATGCGCGTATCTGCAAAAACTAAACTAACATGAAAGTCAGTTAATAAGTCCTTGCTGAAAGGTGATGTCAGACCAAACTTAGGTACCATGCTCAATAATTCAATTTCTTATTGCCTGATAAATCAGTCATAAAAAGAGTTTGTCGTTGGTATGTTTGTATCATTCTGTCCGGTTGTAGTTTTAAGCTGTTTGAGAAGCATTGCAATTATTGCAGTTCAATGCATCATAATTGAAAATTTCTCGATGATAATGTAATCGGTTCTCAAATCGTTTTAAGATATTTCACATTGTCTTATTTTACTCATTCACATAAAAATCAAATAATTTCTATTTGCCTTTTGAAGCTCACTTGAAAATGACTACGGATTTTATCGTCGAAATACTCGTATGTTGGATTGATCGATAAAAATACAATACAATTACAACTTAACTTGAGGCTTTCCCGAACTTTTCAATCACCTTTATTCTTACCTTGTATGCAAAAGTTGCTAGCGGACTCCACATGAGTAATCAGACATGTATTTGAGGGAGAGTTTGCTTCACCGTTCATCTCAGGTGGTGTTGATTTTATACCATCACCAGAAGCATCAACCTCAGGGACATGGTTTTTGATGTTGTTGGCGACTTGAGTCTTCGGAAGAAGTTCCAAGAGGCCCTTTTCAACCATTTTCTCTCGTAAACTCTGATCATTTACGTCGATCATATCAATTTCCCACAGCTTGAATTTGTCTTCAGCCTCCACCTCAGAATATCGCTGGATAGTGAACTGCTCACCTGCAGCCTGCAGCATTTCAGTAGCCTGAAAATAATCAGCAGCTGATTGTCACACCTCTAGTGAGTCGAAGATATGCCTAGGTCTGATAATAGTTAAAATACTGAGGCATTCACTGTATTTTCAAAAATTAGGGATACAAGTTGCATGAAGATGTGCCACCAAAAGAAATCTTACTAGTACAGACAAAAACACGGTGGATATTCGGGAATTTCTTTGATATTTAGTTGAATAAGACAGATGAAACACTCTGAAATTCGTAAACGGAGGGAAGATAACAACCACTGAGAGGATGCTCAGTCAACGAATTCGAACTTGTGAAGACAATTGCATACAAAGTAATTGCGGCGTTGGGGGCATGATAGAGAAGGAGCCCACAGAGATCTTGCGATGAGCACGGTTGATAACTACCACGGGATGATTAGAGATACATCAATAAACATGGGAGCCATAGAGTAGGGATATATAGGTAGAGTGTCGACTCAAAAAGTATCTGTATACAGTGAAAATTTTTATATCAAAAGATTCAGTTTTTTGCGGAGATTGCGTTCCCGTGGTCCAATAAATTATTTGAGCACTTTTGAAAAACTCAAAATTTGCCAATTTATAGCCTATACTACCGAGATGACTCTCCTACATAAGTAGTGTGAAGCAAGTTGGATATCAAAAGGAATGAATATTTGCTAATAAGCATCCTAACTAAGCGGAGATCAAGCTGATTATCGAGGGAATTTCATGAATTGTATTATAATGGGAGTCTTCATGAAAAAGTCGCGATATCATTCGTGCTTCCTTGGCTGAAATTTTAAGTTTTTAATTCAATTTTCAATTCTGAATTTTTAATTCAATTCTGATGTGGACCCATTTATATCTTTCAAAGTTAATTGAAATCATTGTCTTTGATTATGTGATTTTGCTCTGCCAGTGGCAGGTTGCCTGTGATATGATCACGCTATACCCTTGAGGTTGAGCAAGAAAGCAATAGGAACCTGTCGAATTTCTAATTTAGCGAACATTAAATCTCCAAGGCTGTCATGAGAATCTGTGAAATACCATCATTCCTTCTGCATTACAATCATGATCATTCAATTCCGTTGTAATTTCTGCAAAACTGCAAAAATTTACATGTCTCACATTTGGTGACAATACCACCTATATCCCCCTCGAGTTTATTTAATAAAATCGACAGTGTATACACAATGGGGATTTAATAAATGCGGAGTTACCACTCTACCTAATATATCTACTCTGTGGTGGGAGCTGTACATTATCACAATAACAAGAACACAAAAACACCACTGAAATCAAAAGGTCTTTTATTGAAACAAGTGGATTCACGGCCTTCAAAAATAATGATATTGCAGAATTCACTTTTCCATGAAGCGTGTCATTCAGAAGTATAGCGAGCATCGTTATTGAGAAAACTAGGAATTGCCATGTTATCAACTGCTCGATTCAGAGACAAACGGTTTTTATTAATCCAACTTGAAATGACAATCGAGCTGCATCAGAATCGCGTTTGGTCGGTTCAACAGAGACAGATCATCAGCAGACTGCAACAATTGCACATTAGAAGAAGCGACTGAAGGATATGACACACGAAGGCTAAGTAAAAACGGTCACAACATAGCCTTGTGGGACTCCAACCACGACACATCGTGGACCAAGCTGACCATTAAGGCGAACACCCTGCATCCTCGAGGTTCAGTTAAACTTCACCCACTAAAGAAAGCGGTATTAAGTCAATATGGTCGTGCACGAAATGGTTTAGAGAAATGAAAGAAAGTTGTCTCACGGAAAGCAACATAGCTTAATTACCGTCACAATTTCAGCCGAAAAGTTAGTAGTCTCTGAAATTTTGAAAGCAGGCCCTCCACGAGCTGTCTGAGGCAATTTCGCTTCCGGCTAAAATTTTAACTGAAACATAGATTTTAGAGGCTGGTAAGCACGATTATTTTAATATTTGAATTAGTGGCTTAGCCTCTGAAGCCAAAAATATGCAATATTGTGGCCTGGCCACATATCATTTCCCATAATTCGGTCACTCGGCATATAACTACTTCCATAGCTTCCGCCTTTGTTTCATCCTTTCAATAATGATGAAAAGACTAACAATATTTGCAGTGATAGGTCAACTCTTCATGTATTAGAAGCTTTAAAGCAGGATTCAGACAACAGAGATAAATTGCCTTGTCTGCTTGTGTATGTTTAGAGATAACATTCCTCACTACTTGTGGTCACGGCCAGAACCGTATCCTAGGAGGCAAGAAAATCAATTTTCATTTGAGCATGATGTAAATTTGTCTTGATTCCGACAATCAGAACAGTGACGCCACATTAGACGTAGAGTCAGTAAATTAAGATCGCTAAGAGTCGAAAGGTGTGAATAATATTTCTATTTGAAGATGTTTTAAGGTGGGAAATTGAAGTAATGTTGTTGTTATTTTTTATAGCCGATATATTTCTACGACTAAGCGTCGTTATCATCAGGGCACATATTATAAAAAGAAACTATTCAACAACATGAGGTCAAAATTTGACAAGGTGAAGATGTAAAAATAGATGTTTGTATCACCGGGCTGTGGCTTTGGGAAATCATAGTTATGCAATTATGTGGCAATAGTGCAATTCAGCAATCTAGGTCAATATTTCTACACCCAAATTTCAAAGTGGAGTCTAGTCGATAAGAGGAGCTGGAGCATGACATCCTATCCGCCGGGTTTAAGTCCATATACAGGGTGTTTCATATGTCTCTGTTTCTTGTTGCTTCTGCCTTGTCTCCGTTTGCAGAAAGTTCCAACTATTCATGTGAAAGGAAAAATATTTTTAAATGGTGATTTTTTCTGAAGTCTCTCTTTTTTTCAAATGATTAAAGAATTAGTACACGTATTACACCAAATCTTTTGCCTATTTTCCAACATTCGCGGCAATTTGCCTCTGACTTGTCCCTTCGCTGTTTTCTAAAACATAATTGATTACTTGATTCTTCACATTTTCGTCTGATGGTCTTCCAGACTTCTTTCTTGGCAACAAGCTTCCCTCTGTCCATAGTTGATCTTTCCAATACTGAGCTGTTGTTCGACCAGGCGCTTTACGATGGAATCTTTCTTCGTACTCTTTTATCGCTCTGGTAGGACTGTCGTAAGTAATTGATGCACTAACCAGAAATAAGTTACCTTTTCTTTCATTGTAATTTCGGAATCACCTGAAGCCATCAAGAGCGAAAAGTTCGTCCAATAATGAAAACACATGGAAATGAAAAGTTTCGAAGATGAAATGTGGGTTAGCGCTATTTACCGCAATCGTGCAATCAATCACAATTGAACGTCGCTTTCGTCGTCACGAATATCGATTTCTTGACCTGGCCTGCATAATTGCAGCAAATGAGGTGCGCCGTCCCCACGAGTACGCATGAGTGCTTCATGCGCTATTATGATACATGCATTTCATTTTGAAAAAAAAGGAACCGTAGGTAATAAACAGCGCAATATTGTTTTCCTAATCATTTAAAAAGAAAAATCTTCAGAAAAAAAGAGCCACAGGTAATAAACAGCGCAATATTGTTTTCTTAATCATTCAAAAAGAAAAATCTTCTTAAAAATCATATTTGAAAGTTTTTTTACCTTTCATATAAATAGGTGTAACATTCTACAGACGGAGACTAGACAAGAGATGCCAGAGACAGAGACATATGAAACACCCTGTATACGTAAGCATGGCGGATTCCGCAACGACGGAGTAAGATGGTGTTATACAGACCATAGGATAAGACAAGTAACCTAGCAATTGATAAATTTATCAGATCTCAACAGAACCGTTTCACGAGAATCATCACGAGAACCGTTTCGGCATGTCGCGCATCATCAGTATATAGGATGTTCTCCTGAACTGGAGCGCCAGGCAAAAGAAAAAAGCAGGAAAGAGAGCCAGTAATTCAGCATGAACCTGGCGGCGCTGTTGAACGTGAATTTATTATGGTTGCAAGCGAATGATTATCGGTGATAGCGATAACGGTTGGGCGTTAGTAATATGAATTTCTGTAAATTGGTCACATCGGACTGACAAAATGCTCTTTTAGGGACCACTACCGGCTTTCTAATTTTCTGGGAGACCGTGAAACCTTGATCAAATTGCTCAGATTAAGGATTTCGATTGCTGATTTCCAGAAGATAACACAAATCTAATTGCGAAATCTAAATTCCGTGAAGCAATACAACCGAAGAATTTTTACATTAAAATGCTAGCGGCATGCCTGACGATATGAAGCGGATGCTTCGTGAAATATATTGCGAGGATCGAAAGTAAACCACCTTTTTGTCTACATCCGTCTTCCCAAGCTAAATGATTAAAATGCTAGAATCTTGGTGCATGTTGTGAAATGTACAGTAAGGGAAATCCATAAATTACTGGATTATATACTACAGAAATGCGTGTAATGTAATCTATACTAATGTAAACATTGAACATCATGTCCACTGGTGCAAAACTTCGATGAAAGTAGCAAAAAAAGTTCGATTACGACATGCCTCGCGAAATTTATTATTTTTACATTTCCTTTGAAGGATATTAAAACATCGCGAAGTATTTCAAAGCTAAACGTAAATCTCAATAATACTCCCCTCGCACCAAATTACCTAACAATCTCAAGTTTTTTGCCGATGTTCTATCTCTATGTCTATCTAAAGACCATTTGAAATTGGTAGACGGGCCACGAAATTTGCAAGGGGCAGTAACCGGCCCTGATTGCGAAAAAATATATCAACTTCACTCACTCCTTGCAAGTCCAATATTTTCAAACCGTGGAAGCGACATCGCTTTGCAACGTAATTGACTTCCACTATGTCTCTGTCAATTGTCTTCAAGTCATTTGGGTTAACCGTCTCTCGGTTTCCGAAATCCACAAATCGAACATCGATCTAAAATGAAAATAAAGCTATATAAAAAGCTCGACTGATGAAGCGATTGGAATTAATTGTCAATCGATTAGGATATAGCAGGTAGCTCATTCATACATGACTAGGCACAGTAAACCGATTCAGCATGACAAATATTTGATTTATTCTATGTAAAAGAATGCTACAAACTGTATCTAACTGTGCCATCGGGTAATTTTTGTGTATGTGCATGTTTTAAACAGCCTTCGAGTCCTTATGCGATCATTATGAAAATACTTGTAGTAAGTTATTCCCACCTACGTGAAACAGAATGATCATAGCTTCATTTTTTTGTCATAATGACTATGGCTGGCCAGAAGTAATGCAAAATATAAATGAGCTGTAATTTTCTTATTATGCAACATTTTGCATAGGATAGAGTATCAGGGACACTAGCACGCTTGAAGATTTCTAGAATATTAGCAGAAAGTGATAAAATCATATCTGTTCAACAAATACATACATGTGCAAATGCGTCACAATAAATGCTCAAAATGACCTCCATTATTTTCGGTGACAAGTTGAAGTAGTCGAACAAGTAGAAGATGCGACACTACAGCAGAGAACTCGGTAGCTGTCAGCTGGAAATCTACAGCTACCGAGTTCTCTGCAGTAGTGTCGCACCCACTACTCACAGACGTCCCAGCACATCTCCAAAACAGTATGCAATTAATACAGACTAAAAAGCTTCGATGCGAAAGAAATCACAATTTTTCCCTATGCTTTTAGTCAAGATGTGTCTGCAATGTACACTTCAATCCTGATTCATGAAGCTATCGACAATGCCATCTCAATGCTGTCAAAAAGAAACTTTCACTATCATGGATTGATACCAACCGACATCAAAGAAATGCTCGTAACAATCCTCGAACATAATTACTTCTACGAAGAATCAGTTTTCAAACAAAAACATGGACTTCCAATGGGGTCAAGTGTGTCAGGTATTCTTGCGATTTTATTCATGAATTCCTTGGAGAAGCAGATTCTTTCCCATCCAACCATTGGTTTATATGCACGATATGTAGACGATATTTTCATTTTAACGACATCAAAAGACGAAACAATAAAAATTCAAGAGATAATGAAATTGCTACATGAGAACATTGACTTCACTATTGAAAACTCAACAAATGGTATAATACCTTTACTTGATTTCACTTTGACTATCTCCGATGATTCAATCAATTTTGACTTTTACAAGAAGCAGGCGAAAAAACCATTATTCGTGAATTACATGTCAGCCCTTCCAATGAACAACAAGATAAATTTTGTACGTAACGAGCAAAGAAGAATTACAGAACGCTGCAGTACCAAAAGTAGAAAACTCAAAGCGATGCAATACTTCTCAAAAGTACTGGAACTGAATAACTATCCGAAAGATCTCAAATATGTAACAAGAAATAATATCAGACAAAAACGCAATGAATCCGTATAATATTCATACTACAAGATCCCTTACATCTCAGATAACATCAACAACAAAATCAATGCAATATTTCAAGAGTTCAAGCTTCCTGTTAGAATAACTCACGAATCTTTCACTCTCAGAAATGCACTGAACAAACAACACCAAAAACAACATACATGCAGTTGGAAATCATGCCTGAATCCTGAAAAAGAAATGTCTCAAAGAAATGGTAGCATACGAAATAAAATGTAGCAAATGCAAAGAACGCTACGTCGGAAGTACAATAAGAAAACTGCATACCAGAATCACTGAACATCTCAAATCAAAAGATTCATCAATGTTTAAACATCTCAAGATATGCCAAACCAATGACCAACAAATATCGGTGTCAATTATAGACCATGATAGAGATCTAATAAAACTAAGATTCCGTGAGGCTATGCAAATCAAGATTTTGAAGCCATCTATCAACAACAAAGATGAGCTATCAGATTTTCATACTCTAATTTTCTAATGCCTGTGTACATAGTATATCAAATTTTGTATCCTTTTTGTATTTAGCTAGCTTAGTCTTTTCTATCCTTGTATAACTTGAGAACGGAGTCATAACTCCGACATATTGTTAAAAAAACTAGTAAAATAAAATAATTCCATCAAAATGCTGCTTAAGGAAAATTACGTTTTACTATCAGGAGTTTTTGAATAGAAATTCAGCTTGATCAATTCAGGGACTACTAAGATATATCTACATAGATATGTTAGTAGCCCTTGATCAATCATGTAAAAATCTAGTCTCAGATCTAATCTATACTAAAGCAGGACAAGGGCACTCATAAATGGCATAGATTATTCTCCTTCCAGTGCATTGGAGCAAGTATTTTCTCCTAAGCGGGCAATAATCTACTTTACAGGTCAAATAAAGTGACAGGTCAAATAAAGTGACAAGATATCTACATTACAAAATAATAATTATCTTCACGAAGATTAAAAAGCCAACTTTTCAGTACGAGGAGCGATATCGTTGTCGAGAGAGCGCAGCGAACAGAAATGTTCGCTCAGACAACAGAAAAGGACTTTTTCATTTTGCATGTTAGTGAAGAGATATCTCTTCCATGTAAACTGCCGGGAGGAAAAACCAACTTTTCAGTCCCACGAGATCACACAGCCAACTTTTCCTGTGTAAAAAATCAATGCATAGATTTGAGGTCATTATTGCTATAATTACCGAGAGCCGAAGGCTCGAGGTTATTATGACAAATAATGACCGAAGAAATCTATGCATTATCTGTTATAATGCATGACTTTTTTCATAGAAGTCTGCACCAGGTTAATAATTTCCAGCCAGGAAAATAATTACCTGCTTCGTGGAACTTATTAACCTGTGGACATAGAAAGCCTTGCAAAATCATGTATTATAAACCAGTTATGATTAGCCAGAGACTACCAAGATATCGACGTAGCCCCTGGATAAGCTCATTCATAGATTTTGCGGTGAAGCCATCAATTTCATAACAAACAATAGACATCTATAAATCACAAAATGAAAAGCTACATTCTTTCGAGAGGAAATAAACGTACACTAGCTATCTGTCCATCCCTCGCTCCGCTTGGGCTGTACAACATAGCCGCGGGAGGAAAAGTTCTTGTCTCCTCTCTCAAGAAAACAGCTATTTAATCCAGTGAAGGTAATTTGTTTCTTTGCATGCATCTCCATCTGGAAGATGTTAGATATCTTAGCGTCCCATATGTCGGTCATACCATGACAATAAGAAGTCTATGGCCATTGGCCATACTTAGAAATGAATAATGCATAGAAATTAACAATACCATAGAAAGTCCCAGAATGGAAATTGCATGAAAATTATGGCACACGCCGGGGAACTTAGTTGGGGCAAAATGCAAATTGTACGAGCTGGTTTCCAAGTTTTCTGATTGGCATTTATATTTATCAAGCCAATTTGTGATCTGGATTATTGCCCCATGTCCAAAGATCATGTACACAAAAGCAATAATGAATTTGCAAAATACTGCGGCAACTGGATGACAAAGAAGGAAATCCTCTAAAACGTTCTGTACGTTCATCATTTAGAAATATCGCTCCTACAATCTATCAAGAGTATAATCAGACACATGTGTAACTTGTAATGTCGATTTGCAGAACATACATTACTCAAGCTTGAAATCAGAGGCTAAGAAATGTTAGAGCATTTATTTCACTTTAAAGGACCCCTGTTCATTATATTTGAACAATTTTCAAAATCTCTGCATGCATTCGAATATCAGCTGCAAATATATCATCAAATTATATCACATAAGTCATTCAATGATTAATTGAAGAGTTTCATCGACATTCTATTTATCTGAGATATGATTGTAGGTAAAGAAGCTTTCAGTGTGCTATTCCAGAAAAACACTAGACCGCTTGACCGAGAAATTATCCAATCATTAGAAATTTTATCTGTGAATTCTTGAGATGTTCTTCCAATCAGTACAGCGACCACTTTAAAAATGACTCTGTGAACCAAATCATAATTCCTATTCCAGTGTTGAAAAATTTTATAATAGTTGTCAATGACTGGCACAAATAGACATAGTATATTAATCCATGGAATAGTAGGCTATTTCACATGATACAATACCACCATCTCACTAAAATTCTCTTCATGAAGATCCTGTGATTTGCTGTCAACAATTTCGACAACCAATTTGGCAAATGGTTTGACTATGATATAATGTTTTAGATCGAATCTCATCTACAAACCATGTGATTTTTCCATGTGACATTGTACATAGACAAGATATCAAACTTCCATTCTAGTGTACTATTATCTACTTCTATGGAATAATGTTTCTATCCATGGGCTAGGAATAGACATAGGCTACTAAGCATTGCAAAAGAAGACTTTGAATTTAACTTTGATCAGAATTATACCTTAAATAATTAATTAAATACCTTTAATACCGTGTCCGGTATTTGTTACATTCTGTTAATTAACCAAATAGTGACTTAAAAATGAAAAAGAACCGCAGAAATGATAATAGAGAAAATAAGTAAAAGATACGAAGTTGAAGGAGTCAATTTTATCGAATATTGTCTGCTATCTGACAGAAAGCCAAAATACCGGTAATGTGTTAGTTAATAATATATCGTTTACCAATTTGATATTTTTGATTATACATTAGGTCGATATGATTCAATTAAGCACATTGTAATGCTATTATGTTTCAAATGCTAGATTTAGGAAGTTGTCAAGGATATTTAACGCAATTACAATCAAAATAATACGTAGAGAAAATAAAATCGTGACGTAAAATCGGACTGCAAAGTGCTGACCAACGACTGAAAAGTTGAACAGCAACTGTAAAGTAATGCGCATGAGCTCTGACGGCTATGGTAATATCGACTTTTCAACACATGCATAGAAATAACTTACACACATAATAACATCGAGAATTTAAAACTTAACAATGATATAAAACCTATGACATAATACAATTTACCTTTCCATCGTTAGGCTCCGCTAAGATAACAGCTCTGTAATGTTTTCCATCTAAACTGTAACGTGCAGCGTACATTTCACCAACGATAGGATTTTCCACACCTTTGCCGACATTACCCAGGTCACAAAGTAACAAATGTGAAGTAACTAATTGAAGATTACTGCAATCCGATTGCACTTGAACATAAAATTCTTCAGCAGAAACTACATGAACGAGAACTCCAGTGTGAGATATTATTCCTGTTCCAAAACCATTAGAAGCGGAGGGCGAAGTCTTCAATTTTTCCTCATTGATCGGCTTCTTTGACTCTGAAACGTGTAAAGATCACAACGCTTTTGTAGGAAGGGGGGTTCACACAAATAAATTGCATCACCAACCAACTCGAGCTGTCAGCCGGAATTCCGGCAAATGCCAAAAACACATCTCTGGTTTTTAAAATAACTTTGCTCAGGCACATTTCCGTATTATAGAGACATAAATAATGAACAATATCCATAGAAAATTATTCAAATTCATTGAAAATATGCCCAAAATGTCAGTTTTTCGGCTTTTCTTTGCAAAGTTTCATGTACTGTCATGCTAACGCGATTATTGAGTGATCATGTCATATGATATGATGCTAGATGCCTTAATCACGATTCTGTGGTAACTAGCACCTGAACTATCACATTAAATCGCTAAATCTCTGTTGTACTGAATTGCATTCTAACCTATGAAAAAACTAAACCGCACTGCTTTAAATGGCCAAAGCAGACATGCACTAAATAAATGAGAGAAACGCTTTCCATCAGTTTGCAGACACTCCACTACTCCTCATCGACAAGTCGGATAAGAAAAGATTTCTACTTCTTCAGACACAACGTAGGCCTATATAAAGCCTGCCAGACGCTTCGGCACACGGATTTTGTAGGTGGCAGATTGTGATTTGACCCTTTTTTACTAGGGGTGTGCAATGTGATATTTTGACAAATAATCATTACTATATTTTCGGAGTATTGTAAGAGAACAGAAATTTAGGATTCAGAATCAAAATTATACCATCCCGAAAAATTCTGTGATGGCTCTACATATATATTACATTTTAGTGTAAGTGAGGAATAATTTCTCTAGTACAAGGTCACAGAAGCTTCATCCACCCAACTTCCGAAATTCAAATGATAATGAAGTTCATTGCTTCAAAATTGGCTGGCTCTGGATCGAAAAGCGGTTTGGCAAATGAGGTTATTTTCGATGCATCGAACTATAATAATTCCTATAAACAATATCAATAAACTGATAAGAGAAGCTCGATAATTCAGTTCCATCTGTGCCCACCACGTGTTCGACTGCAAAGAGAATTTCGATTCGTCAGAAAACACCACTTTCTCACGATGACTTTTCTGTCTGTCAAGGCTGTCTTTCTAGCTGGTGTAAATGCCCACAAGAAGCTCGATTGGTTGCTTTAGCATCTCCACCAGCTGATAGCCTCTGTAGTTTTAGGTCTTTTCGCATGAAACTTTAAGGCGTAGATTTGACCTCTCGATGACTAATTTGCTACTGTCAATGATTGTGGTGTATGTAGCTAGCGGATTGAACAGAGTACAGCTCGGTATGCATGAAAGAACAATGAATGGAATCATGCCTCAGCTACACTGAAAGCAAAGCAAACACGAGCGTCCTGTCCACAAGCTATCAATCGCTCTAGTTTGCTGGAAGTCTACAAATGCTGCAATGATGACTTTGTATTTGCTGCAAAAGACTATTGTTAACATAACTTTTTACACCGGGTACTTTATTTTTTCCTTGAGTGTATATTTCTTGAAAATTGCCCATTTCCTTTCAAAAAAAGAAAGAAGTCGATAACGATCGCTTTCAGTCTTAATTAACCATCACCAGGTGTATGCACAGTCATGGAAGCTATCGACCTATAAAAGATGACTAAAACTAATGGAGAACTAATTTAAGATAAAACTGCGACGGTCAGAGAAAGACCCGCAGTTTGTACGATGAATAGTATTTGTTCAATTAAGTTCTGTCGGTGCTACGGCAACGAGTGATACTTTCAGCTATGTTCGTGTACTATGTCTTGTAGACAACAGAGAAATCGTCGTCAAGGTCAGCAGGGTGCATATGTCTAGATATTTCAGTTAGAATGCCGCGAATATGTTCTTTCGTTTTACTGCAAGGATGACGTCTGGTCTCACCGATACAACTGCTTGAGCAAAGTTTGCAAGTAAATTTATGTACTAAATCATAGGAGACAAAACATCAACTTGTCTTCGTTCGGAAAAAAGTTAGCTGTTTTTAGGGGTTTGTAAGCAACAATAATTCTCTCGTTCACAGGGACGAATTTGTTCACACTACTAACAGTCTTCTTGGTTTGATTTTCATGGGTTTTTAATATATGAGCTGGTCAATATGCGTTCTCTTGCCCATTTCCCGCAAAAAATCAAATGAAGTATTTCATTTTTACGAGGTCACCATGAAAATAATACTTGGACTAATTACAATTTTTGTCGCATGTATGCTTAATTCAAGTGTCGAACCGAGACTGAGAGGAAAGACAAATAGTCCTGTCCTTCTTTAAAGAATATCCACACAATTTAATCCCTCTGTCCATTCCTCTATTTACCCCCTCTCGTAAATCTCATCCGAACAAAACAATACATATCTTTACTAAGATACACACGTCACAACTCACTCCATGGGACCTGTAGGTTGCTCCCGTCAGGAGTAAGGAGCTCATCCGTGTTGGGAGCGGGCAATTGGTCCGCCCAACACCTGACGGCCCCTGGATTCCCTCCCAATAGCAGGGAGGGGTGGATCGAACCACCAACATGATGAGTAGCAGTCTCCTAAAGTTGTAATATTTGTCATGTGTGGATCCTTGTCAGTACTCGTCAGTAAAATGTCGTGCACCAAGCATAGATATCGTGCACATATCTTCTATCAAACAACTTCAGATCATCTAAATAACTGATAAGAACTATCCATCAAGTAAAAGAAATGAAAAGGTTGAAATGATAAATGTATAAAAACAGGGACAGAAAGCGATGAGGGGACCAAAATGCAAAAAAATGTAGGCTCTTCAAATATTCAGTATCAAGATTGACATAAAGATTCTGAGTGTAAAATTCAGATGATTCACATCCAGAAAACATAAAACGACTCACTGAAAGGACGAACAACCGTTCTTCTCACTTCATGTGAAACGAATTGAAAAGCTGCTCTGTCAGAATGATTAGTGAATTATAACGAAAAATTATGGAAGTCAGACCATACAAACATTCGATTGGTCTGAATCATGCAATAAAATCTGGAATGACACATTATCAAATATCTAACAAGATCAATAACAGAATTAGACTTACCTCTGTTTTGGAATGATAATGAGTTTTCATTCTGATACCTAAAAATATGAAGTAAACAACAATCAAAGTATAAATTTGATCAGAAAATAATGATAAAATGACTTGTTGACAGATCTATAGGGCAACGTGGGTTAAGTTCGACACAACTTTAAGGCATCTTTTCATGGTTCTCTGTTTTGCTGCAACGTCTGAACAAAGCTTCCTAGTTCTTAAAATGTCTCAAAAACGACGTCACTGATTTTCGTTGTATAATCAGTGTTGCTTCTACAACTGGCGAAACTATTGATCGCTTTGAACACGATTTTCTAAAAAATGGCTTACTTATATTCATGACATTTAACATTGATTGTTCCATCTCTGTTGGGTACGACAGTTTGCTTCTTTGGCAGTTCTTACACTTCGTTCAGTCGTTTGCATCTTCCATGCGGAGTCTGAACGTTCAAAGGTGCTGGTGGTGTCAACCCACCCCCTCTATTGGGAGGGGTCCAGGGAGCGTCAGTTGTTGGGCGGGCCAACCACCAGCTTCCAGCGGCAGATGAGCTCCCCACACCTAACGGGGGCACCCCACAGATCACATGGTGTGAGCGATATCTGTATGTGTGTGTGCAAGTGCAAGAGAAGAGGTGCTTTGTGTTGTGCGGTTGAGATTCACTTACTAAAGGGGGCAAAGAACCCCCTTGTCGGCCGCTTTGGAGCAACCTGTGCGCTCGAAGGTCTTCTTTGATGCCATCGCTCCAAGATTTCTTTGGACGTCCAACAGGTCAGAGACCAAATGTCTGTGAAAGGGCCTCCGTTCTGGATAAGCGGATCAAGAACTAGCTCATCTTCCTAGTTGATTTGTGTTCGAATCCAGGTCAGACGAACAGTGCCCGCGCAGAGGTGTTGCGTCCTTCTTCACTTAATTTTTAATAATACACGAGTATTCAGCATAGCATGTCTACATCTACACAATACTCGCACATATGGTCTAAAACTGCGGCTACCTTCGTGATTTCTGATGATAATACCTGGATCGCAGACATTCAAGACAGAAAGCAATTGAAATATACATTAAGTAAATTGTTACTTAAAATCGCTTGAAAATACTCTTCTGGAAATTTACGGGTTAGTTTTGTGCTTCGCTGCAATTCGTGGGTGATCTGCCCTGTGATTCCAAGGTTTCCGAGATTAAAGTATAAATTCAACAAGGTGTTATGAATGAAAAGTGACAAGAGTTAATAATTTTCAGATGGAAAATTAATCGAACTTACTTTCTGTTCCTATCTGTCACTCGATACTTCTGAACTCTAATGGTACAACCATTAAATTCCGAGAATTGCAAAATTTGAATGGCTTCATCGATGTTTCGTCCACCAACAGAACAAAATCTGCAAGACAGCGTCAAATGTACCGATGAAACAGAATGGAACCAGCAAACATGCTGATGCTTCAAAATTGACCTTCTACATACCGGTATCTAGATATAAGCAGACTTATGAAATTTATCGCGTGGTTCTACTATGGACGCTATCCTTATTATAAATATAAATTCGCAAATGTGTAATTATGTGGTACACAGACAACGAAAAACAAAAAATCGTGGCTAACTTTCCTCCTCTAAGGCGACCCATCTATCATTTAACCCGGCTGTTCACAACATAACTACAGTATTCATCAGTCCCTTTAACATTAGTCTTCAACATGATTTCGACTGTGGCTGCAAATCCGCTAAAAGGCTTCTTCGATGTGTAGTAGAACGTCACAGCGAGGACTATAATTCTCCGCGATCTAAAGAAAAATGATGCTGCATTCACTGACATACAGCAAAATGTGATGCAACTCTTTGAAGATAGATGGCGGTGTAGATCCAATGGTGATCTACAAAACACTTTCCTTTATTTCGTCGTTTGTGTTCAACAAGAGGCGTGGAGCATAGTTTGCGTGATCTAGAGCTCACGTTGATTATCATCAATCTGACATCAATGTTCACCGGTTGTTTCCATCACTCAAGTAAATCGTTCTGGAAATCATCTCGTCTCCTCAATACTTCAACGGATGGTTTCTCGCTGAGCAAAATCGGCTGATGTGGGCAGTGCTTATGCTACATAAATAGAGCGATTTTATTCCACTATCAGTTCGGTTATTGGTCTAGTCTGACAGCGTCTTCGGTCGCCAAATTACTAAGCCGATTACCAATTACTTTCGCCATTGCTATCACGTCACGAATTCAGAGATTACGAGAATATATTATGACCTAGTACAACACTAAACTATAAATGCAACTATCAGACATCTATTCTTTAGGATATGCATCATTAACCAGGAGAAAAATAGATTAGCAGTTTATGAAAATGCAGCATCCTGCAGACAACACGCTAACGATCAGAGACTGATTTGAAAATATGGCGACGCAATTTGTTACGAAGAATAAATTCTTGGAGTCTATAGACTATATATCCACATCAGGCTATGAAGCACATCGAGACCATGGAATCTTACAAGTTTCTGAAGTACTGCACCGATGAATAAAGTGAAAAATCACCAAAGCATATTTTGACGCTCGTTCGTATGAACGGAGGTATTCATGTGTTCTAACTCATTGATGTTCGTGCAGTTGTGCTATTCATGGCAATTATAATTTTTACATTCTAAATTCTCACCAAATTTTGAAACATTTGAGAATTTCTCTGATGTTGACAATGGGCATTGTCAAGCTTAACTGCCACACTGACGAACCATCCACCAGTGCTCTGGTCTATAACTCCTCCTCATTTTCATGTTTGCAAGTTAAATCTAACTATGTCGAGTTCACTTAAAAAAGCATTATCAATCAACAATGGTGTCAAATTAAATGGAAGATTTCAATCTCGAACTACACGACTTGAGCAGAGCTGCGCATTAGATAATGGATAGTGTGAATTGCATTTTGTTATGGCATCCAAAAAGGCATCATAGCAATGATAGAGAAGTGGTTCTCAACCAGAGGCCCGTGCCCCCTTAGGGAGCCACGAGACCATTGGCTGGGGGCCACAAGAAGAGCACGTCGAAGTTATTGTGTGTATCAGCTAATCCATGAATAATTGCCAGGTTAGGCTACTCCCGGTCAGAGAAACGGATGGGACACTAATATAAATAAAGTAAGGATGTTGCTTGGGCATCATTGGTGAAAAAAGCAATTAGAAACCTTTTGCTTTGCAGCGCATTTGTCTGATTCGAGTACATAACTGAACATCAAAAACTTAGAGCTAATAAGGCAAGAAAATGTCTCACTGATTCTCCGGCCGATGTTTTTTAATGCGTATTTGGTTTATTAGGCTTAATTCACCATATTGTTGTTTATTTTAACTGTGCACAACTACTACATTTTACTACTTGTCTGCTACAAATCAATAGCCGAAATCAATAATGAAGCCATAAACAAATCAAACTCGTATATGATTATTTTCTTCAACTCCAGTTTGTTCAGAATATCGTTACTCTGTGATTAATTTATAATGACACAATTCAAGTAAATTCATGTAATCGTAAGGGTTGAAGAAACTTGGAGAAAGTAGCAACAAAGAAGTTGGATGGGAAATGAAGTGCTATCAGACATTCAACAGGGGCCACGATAAGTCGAATGGCTGGGAAGGGGGCCACAGACCATGCAAGGTTGAGAACCACTGGGATAGAGAATTCATTCATTTTCGTCATTTCACATAAATGTCTGTTGAGATGGTAAATAGATTATTAAAAAGTCGATTTCATAGGTCCTACATGGTCAGTTAAGACGAAAATAGGTCTATCATACAAACACGTTTTATATACTTCACGGGATTCTTGGGAGGCCTGCGAGAGCCCTCGGTAACACTAAAAGGCACTGTCACCGATGTTATACGAGCATAGATATCCATGGACTGCACAGACTTGTTCAACTATCCATATTTGCACACAGACTTGCAATGACACCTCACTGCATTGCAAAGCTTGTCCAGAGTTCTATGATATATAATGATACGCATGATAATTTAAATGTTGTCTAGTTAGCTCTCGATCTTCTACGTGACGGTACATGCTTTTTATACAAATCAGGAATCTATATTTGAACGCTGACTGTAGCGTATGAAACATAACACTTGTGCAAAATTCTTGTTCTACCCGAATCCACAAGCATTGAATAACATTATCATCTGTGTACTTACGCTATACAAGTTCCCTGGATTTTTCCGTTTCTGACAGAAACTTTACAATTGGAATTCAATTTCTTCTCCAAAAAAGTGCCTAGTTCTTCCTGCAATGTAAAATTGCATGTCTTGTAGATCTTGCAGAATGAATGCATACATTTTCAATAGGTAAGAAATGTAGGTCTATACAACACAAGAAATATCATTTCTAGAGAAGCGCCGGACGTCAGTTCCGACAGGACATTCCGGTCGGACGACAGACGTACTTCAAGGTAAACGATTACAGAACTTCTCATGTTGCTGTCATCACAAATTTTTGTTCATCATCGCTAAATATTGCATGACAGTTTAGCGACATAAAAAATTCGCATCGCAACAATCTTTTTGAAAGTTCTCAAAAAATCCCGAAACTTTTGTGTTTTATCAATTCTCACTTTGTTGGTCGAAATTGAGCGGCAAACGTAGAAAATTTTCCTTGTAACAAGAAAGGGCATCAATCTCCCATGGCAAATAATCGGTGAAAATTTCCTAAGTATTGAGATCAAGTCAACGAGATTGTGCTATGTTATTTAGTCATGGCTCATACGCATACAACACACAGCGCAGAGAAGTCCTCACAATCAGTTGCAACGCTGTTTCTTGCAACAGTTTAGGAGTTACCTAAGTCAGTCTGTCGAAGTTGTTAAATTATTCCCCATTATCAATGGGCATATATTCCTCCAATTCATTATTTCAAGCAATTTTGCTATGAAAACAGAAATTTAGAGGTAGATGACATTTCTCTATTAATAGCTGCTTTCTTTTTATTTTGAATCTTCCAAACTTTTCTGTGGAATTATTCAAGTAAACATGGGCTAATAGTTTTTGACATTGAGATAATGATTACATAGCTTGATTTTGAAATAAAATTCGTAGGCAAATAATAATAGTAATTTGAAAATGGCATATGGTGTAAGCGAAAACATCTTTGGTTTAATCGACTGTCAAGACAAACACCATGCTCAATAGTTGAAATAAATAATGGAACACCATTTTTCGGCATTATATGCATGAAACTGAGCTGAAAAATGACCTCGTTCAAATACATTGGCGAAGACATAAAAGATTTATAATGGTGAACACCATTTTACAGCGCTATGTACAGTGAGTTCACTACACAGCACGCACATTTTCATGCTTTTTCAAGGCATGCAAATCTGATTATTTTTAGAAAATATGTACATACAGTGCAACATAGGAAATATTCTAACCAAATAGATACATCAATGTATTTCATCCTTCCGTAAATATAATTTTATCGATGCACAATACCACTGCAATTTACTCCTCACCGTGCTGTGATGACGATTTTCTATGCTATGTCCTTTAATTGAGAAACATGGATATTGTTGTTATTTATTAAGTTATCTGCTATTTTCCTAACTTCTCTCACGGTTCGAAATACCCAATCCAAAACGATATGCTCTTGTGATCACTGCGAAATGTCGTATCAAGTAAGATGCAAAATGAGCTCAGTGTATTGAGAGTAGACCTATCCAATTGCAGCATGATTTGCACGTGTCATGCTTTATTACTCCCCTATCGCCTTGATTCGATCAAAATGTTTATTCGTTGTCCAGCTGTCCGGCCGGAACTTCTCCATGAGTTCGATTGAGTCCGGTTCGATGTAACTCTCATCACTTCACTGTTCTCATTTTGAAAAAGAAACAAGTATAATAGATGAATAATGTTGTTCAGAAGGAAGCTCTTACCTCTTTTGTCGCACCAGGCAATTGTGTGATATACAGGTCATTATCCTGCAAATTAAATGATCAAAATTATCAGTTGAAGCACACTTAAAATCTCACAAGTTTTGTTGTAAATCAAATGTTATAGCTCACACACTGTCTTAGCCATAAGAGAACAGCGATAACTGCTGAATATTGAATTTCTAAGTCCACATGATCTTCAGTTATTAGTATACTTCAACATCGATGCCGTACTGGCTGACTTCAAGAAATTCGCGCTCATACCAGGTACCACTCATTTGCACATACATAAGACTCGAACTAATTCCTGGTTGACAGCAAGTTTTAAATTTCATAGATCAACATGTCACGACCAAGTTGACTTCTATTTGTCTTCTAAATTATCTTTCTCTTTCTGAAATCGACACATGTAGGGAAGGTTCACGTAAATGTAGCCCTTGTTAAGGCCAAACCAAGTCAATGGAAGAGCTATAATGAACAATGTTCATGTTCGTCATAAGAAGTACAGGAATAAAATACTGAAGAGAACACGAACAGTTGTAAGAATTTAAAACGAAGACTGAGTTCTGATTCTCAGTGCTTCTAAAGATTGACACAAAAATTGGGCACCAAGGCTTTCAAAAGCAATATTAAAGCAAAATAAATAAAAGCAAAATTACTAATCTAATTGAGTTGTGTTCATCAGGGAAAGTGGTCTGGGGAAGCTGATTCCAAAGCTGCACCGACAGCCGTGTGAACAAAATAGCTTTTCGAGCAACCTACAGTACGTGCGCGTTCCAAGCTCGCATGACAGCATGTGAGTGCATTGGCTATGCGTGTGTTTCAAGAAAAGAATCTTTGGTTTGGATATGCATTCAGAGGGATATACTACAGAGCTGCTTCTACTGACGTAGCCTCTACTGCTTCTACTGAGCTCTACCAGCTTCTACTGAAGTGCTTAGACTGAAGTAGTTCTGTAGAAGACTGAGTGAAGCAACATCCCGTCGGACAGAGAGCGGCTGCAACTCGCTAGAAAGCGCTCCGCCACGTTTTTGAAATTGGACGGGGGACCAAAATTAAAATATTGGAACTTAATGTTCAAAGATGACAGCATTACGCTAATATCATGTGTAGAGCAATTGTACTAATGATTATGTAATTTAATACTTATACACCGGCGTTTATTCGAAGAAATATGGTATATAAGGGTTTGAAGGTAATTGTGGCAAAGTAATAGGAGCAAACATTTGATTTGGTCCAAAAAAAGCAAAAACGATGGAATTTGCAGCTAAGGTAAATTCACGCATAAATTCAAAGCTCTACGTGGATGCAAATGTATGCAAAAATTTGACTGGTCAAGCTTTTATGGGGATTACAATTCGAATCAAACAGTCGCCCATTCATCACCGAGTTAACGAAAGTCACACTGTCAAACGGCTATGTCTGCATATGGAAGGACTCACAACAAAATCGATCATCATCATTCCGCCTTCCTATTTCGCCTAATATGAAAAGAGATGATGCTATGATATTTTAGTGCACTGTGATATGTCAAGTAGTGAACAGAAAATTTTCAATTACACATCTTTAAGATATATTGTATGATAAAAATTCAAAGTAGGCATACTTGGTAAAATACAGGTATCACAGAAGCAATAGTGTTCAAGAATGAATATCTGTAGCGACTCCAGAAACGCTGAAACCATGTTAGCAGGATAAGTTAGTGTCTGATTTCCTTACTGAAAAGAAAAAAATACTGTATGGTTTTAGTTGCATTAGTAAAGTGCAGTTATGTCGTCACATCTACTGTCCAAAGTCACCCAATTTTGCCCATTTATAGTGGAATGACTTTGGACAGGCATTTAATCATGTTTATAACCATCATTTCAAGAAGCGCAATAGACTCAAATCATAATTTAGGTAATTCTCAAGCATGCTATACTGAGATTACTTATTTTTATGACAATGGCATGCTAAACAACGGTACCATTTTTTAGTACATTTTCAGAGGAGTCTGTCATGTAATGTAAAATTAAAGAATTTTGTAATATGTGAAAACTTATTATAACATCAAACGCCATGCAGTAGTAGCTTATGCACTACAATATTATGTTCCCCAACAATTGATACAATCTGAAAACATTTGAAAGTAGCAACGCGGTGCAATGCGCAGATTTTGATTTTGTCCAAAGTCATCCCATCTTGCGGTACTCCACCACGCGAAATTTCTTCAATTTCTTCCACCGCCATTCACACCCGACAAGCAGTTTGGATCTTTACACCATTCACCAGTGCGACCGCCTTAAAGTCTCCATGTGTTTCTGCACACTCGCGTATTCTTTTCATGGATACGGGTTCACACTTATCACAGCTTCCAGGTAATGTCCCTGAGAGAACTCCAGGATCACGAGCACCGTTGAATATGTCGGATACGGCATCATCCGAATAATGGATATTGAATACAAAATACAATACGATGCGCCAGTCCAACGTTCACTGACAATAATGAAGTTTACCAATTAAACATACACTCAAAAGTCTGAGACATCTATCATAGCGTTAATGAATACCGCCGTGACTCAGACAGATCACCGTTTTCGAATAACTGAAGAAAACGAGAGCAATCCGCCTGATCAGTGTGAGAGCTATTACAATCATGTGTGTTCTTTCTGCTGAGATGTGATGCGTATGCAAGATTTACGGTACAATATCTAAGCAACTGCACCCCTAGACTAAGATATTGAATAAAAATGCAAGTGGTAATTGTATTGTTTTGATATGACTTATAACTTATGAGCTTGAATTGATTACATTTTGACTAAATAATAAATTGCAATTCAGAATATTTCGACTTTTTCTTTGGGCAAATCACTATGCTTCAGAAATGGAATTTTAGTGGACACTTAATATAGGCCTATAATATTATGGTTTATTCATGTGTGAATTACATGCCTAAATTATGCTTTAAGTAATATATAACACAAATAGAAAAACTGAAAGATAATTTGATACTCGTTTAAATTGAATGCAAAATGATTTAATTAGAACGCAGAAAGGTGTAGAAATGACCGGGTCTCTGTTTGGAATTGCACCTGCATGTGCACGAAATTTACTCAGTACCATTAAGTACATGCACTTCCACAACAGCAGCCATTATTTGACTTCAATATACTGTCGTTACTTATTTGAACCTGTGACTTCACTGTCTGCGACGTTTCCATAACTAGACAGAATACCGATTCCATCTTCCCAGGTCCCCTGTATCAAACATCAATCATCTGGAAACGACAACTTCAATAAGAAATAATAGACACCTGTGTCGGACACACACACACACACTAAACTGTGGAGAAAATATTTGCTTGCCTAATTCAATTGAGATTTGGAGATAGCACATGAAACATGTAAGCTTCATTGATGCTTTTCAAGAAGTGAAGAAAGCAAGAGACTGAGCTGCTGAAACATAGAAAAAAATGCGTAGATGGTCTTCCGACGCCATGTAGAAACTATTGCCTATTTTGCCTAACTTTGAGTTCGGTTCCCAGTTCCGATAAAAAAAATAAATGGATCAGGTAGATGAGAAGATCAAGAATAACTCAGGAATTGAAAGATGGGTGAGCAAGGATCAAAATTTCTAGAAATACTGAAAATTGCAGGAGCATTCATCGGAAAGATACACTAAAAAGTATATATATATTCAATTATAGATTCAGGAATCCGTTTCATCATCTCCACAAGGTATTCAAAAGTTGGCAAACTACCATCAACACTAAAAAGAAATATGTTTAAAAGGAGCTGTCAAAAGCCCCTTTTCCGACTGCACGGGATTCCTTTCGAAACATCTGGTCACCTTTAAGTCATACGGTTGATAGCGTTAAATAACAAGTTACTAATCATGCACGCAAGATGCTCGTGTGCAGTGGAAGAAGCTACAAAGAACAACATGCTGAAGGAGAAACTGAAATTTCGTGATAAATCTAGATTTTCGACTCACCATTTAATTCTGTACAATAGATACTAAAATATACAAAGCGTGGTTAAACTTTGAAATTGAGGACTTTGATTTTATGAACATCTAAAAAATAAGAATCGCTGTTTTCTTAAGTAGTAGGTTTGTAACTTTTTATAAAAAATAGAAATGTTGAATAAGTGACGTTTTGTTGAATTTTGCAGTGGTCAATTGGTGATAAAATTTCACAAGCAAGCATACCAGGCCTAAATCCCATTAAGCACGTAGGCAACAATGTTGAGCTTGAAAAATTAACATTGCAGCATGATCTCGCTTTCCTTGCTTACCTGGATTTCATTCTGCAAGATATAGGACAGCTGTGGTGAGCACAAGAGAGCTTTAAAACCTTTACAATCATCCAATATTTAGCAATACCTCCTGCATATTAATGATTTGACAGCAAACTTTGCTCCAAAATAAACAAATACATTTGTGAGCATAATTTAAGTTGTACACATCTTTCATCAACAACAATTTTTATATGAATTTGAAAAATACTTAATAAAACAAAGATGTCTAATCATTCCAACCAACTTTCTCCACGATCATGACCATAAAACTCAACGATAAGTGAGAAGTTGAAGGGTGCCGTCAGGTTGTATAATAAATGCGGTCGACTTCCCCTTTGACAATAGTTAACAAAGGATTTTCTATAGATGCTTACTTGTTTCCCTACTTAGTCCGAGAATGAAATGCAAGCAATGTCTTAATTTTTCGATTTTGATAATAAACTAATTGTGCAAACGTGTTCATTATGCAAAACAAACGAGGTGGCACACCTCGCTCAGTGGCAAAGATGAATCAGTTGGGTCGCCGATGCCCTGTTGTTCACTAAAGAGAGTTGCAAAACAAGTGAATAAAATTGCCTCTGTAAAACCTCTTTGACTTGTTGCTTGATTGGCTGCAATGATTGTAGGGAACAGGGTGACTGAAGGATGTACTTTTTGTGTTGCATGATGCAAATTTTCTATGACAGCACCTATCTTCCAGAATCCCTTGATAACAAGTCACAAAGCCACATACTTGCCTTGCTGAGGTAGTTAAGCATTACCAGCGCAATGTGCAGCAAAATCCAGCTGTCAGCTGTAAAAAGTGTTTAAATAGATGAACAATTCAAAATTGTACAACTTTCGATTTGCACTGTTGGGCTCAGCTTTGTGCGAGGTATGCGTTAACAAAGTACATTTTTCGTAATATGTTTAGTTGAATGCACTAAATTATGATTGCAGTGCAAACATATATGGCAATTTCTCTAGGCAGGGTTGTCTTTTGATCTTCAATCGCCAGATTTTGCAGTCACTGTTCTGTGTATGATTTTGAGTATGAATTGACTTCATGAATCTTTCATGTCGTAGACTGACACTCAGTAGCTTGCATGCTTTGACAATACCTCTACCATTGATGAAGTGCCAGCATGTATGATGTGTATAGATTGTTTTTTATTCATAAGTTGCGGTAAAATGTTTTCTTGACACAAACTTTTACACATAACATTTCTTTAAACTTATTCTGATAAAGAAGCGTCCTCGTTCAGAATGTCTCATTTCAATTCATGGATCATGCAAGTGCGTCTGTTAATGTCTGATGTACACGTCGTCTCGACTCTCCAGGTATTTTTGCCATTCCGTTTGTGTTTCTGACAGGTATTTCGTGTTTCTGATGTATTTTGCCATTCCCTTGTGTTTTTATCGGGAAGCAGAATTATGTGCTAAGGTTGATCATAATCTGGTGTGCTGCTGAATGAAGACAGGGATGCGCTCCATTTTTTAAATTCAATTAGCAGAAAGTTGCGGATGTATACAGCAGGGACGCATGTGAGAAAGCGCAATCATAAAGTGCTTGGTTGGAAGGTTGATCAACAAAATTTTTCTTCCTTTGATCACATGCGTTGAGCATCAGTTTTCCTTCTACATGCAGCCTATATTAAGTTGCAGAAGGCTGTAAATTCGCGTGCTTCCTCTGTTGGACGGGTTATAATTATTTATGGACACATCTATTATTTTTGGCACCCAGATTTATTTGGACATATCACCTGATAGCAGAGCATAACCCACTAAAAATTCCTCCTATTTAGACACTAAACAACCCTATGAAGGATATTTTCCTTGTTTTTTGCTATGTATTTAAGTTCAATCTTAGTGTTCTTTCCAGCATCAGCGTGTTCTCACAGCTACTGTCTCATCAATTGAAGCTGGGACATTCCCATGACGACGTCTAAATGTTTCATAATTTTAATAAACTTATATTTAATAAGACTTAAGGTTTGCCCTTAAGAGGACAGGTGGTGCGTTCCCACCGGCAGACATTAAACGTTCAAGGCGCGTGAAACTTTTGACTATCCTAGGACTACATTTTAGAGCCAAACTTGACGAGATCAGTGTGGAGGACCTTCCCACTAGTCCATTTTTCAATCAGCGCTTCTGAAGCGGGGCTGGACCTTGCCCCTAATGGTCCTTTGACTTGTGATCCTCGACAAATGCATGAATGCATGAAGGTCTCTAAGTACAAAGACTTGACGGATCTGATTGCGTGCCGGGCGGACCTTCCCGGGGGTCCATAACATAGCGCTATACGGGCTGGACTTCACCCTTAAGTGTATGAGGTCGTACAAGGCCGCTTAACAAGTGATCTCCTTGGTCAAAGTTTCAGGCTCGATTGATTAGGAACTTATATATAAATAGACACTTAGTAATCACCATGTCAACCCCATGGAGACCAGTAACCGACACAGTCCATTCATCACAATAGGGCAGTTAGCGATAAAAAACAACGTTAAAACAAATAAAACAATAGCCAGTCGTCAGCAGGCACCCGCCTGGTCGCGTTTAGACCCCTCAACCTGAACGCTCAAGCCCAGGCGGGCGGGGCCCCGCATAAACTTATATGCGGCTGGCATTTAAGTTTAATACAGTGATGATGTGTAATAGTAAGTAATACTGATAGTAATAGTAAAAACAAAAACAAAACAACCGCAAAAGACGGATACAACCAAAACAAACTAAAATATATGTGTGAAATACTGAAATAGTATAACCAAGAAAGACTAATCTCGAATAAAAATACAACCGTTGCTTCATCACGAAAACGTGCTTCCATGCGATCAGTGGTGACGAGTTATCTATCATGATTCATTGACGTGAATCCGCCCGTTTTCTCGACGAATTGAGTAGAACTTTGAATGAAGAACTGCGTCAGCTGGAAGAAAGTACTTCATGCATAGCAAATGTAGAGTGTGTGGAATGAGCATTGCGCACACTGTGTCGCGATGAACAAGATGACAAAAACGATTCCATCGTGTAAGTGTAAGTGATGAAGTTGCGATAATCACATGCATGTCAGGAAACTTGTTATGTTGCAGGACTCACGATTATTTCAAACACAGTTTAGATTACGTTATCATTATTATCGGCGTTGAGAGAAATTCGTCTCATTTGATATGAGAAATTTGTTATTTTGTGATATGACAAAATGTGAGAAATTCAATATTATGTGACGTGAGAAATTGATCATCGGAGCGGACCATCCCTGATACAATCCGTTTCCCAAATCGTTGCACAACCCGAAAAACCTCTTTTGCATCAAATTTAACTGTAAGCTGCTTAAGCTCATGTCAAGTAATTTATTACCGAACTTATTCACTTGGTCAGCCGAGACACCTGCTTGATTTAGGAAACAGTGTGGTGTACCTAATAAATTGAAGTAAAGAGAAAAATTAGAGAGAGTTAGAAAAATTATTCATGATCATCATAGCTGATCATGTCACAATTGCTCCCGTTTCCTGTCATCATTGAATGAATGAGTTGCTAAAATTCTTTTCGATTCACTAATCGGGCGCAGCAACTACGACGTGAAGAGATTGCTATTTTTTATGAACAGGTGGCGAGTCTCAGTCTGACGCCAAAGCTTTGTGTGCGCGTAGATCAAGGATTCGAAATCCTGGGCAGATCGTTATAAAACTTACATATTCTGGGAGCTGATAGCACCAGCATTCTTTTAAACCCAAACTCGAAACTGCCAGCGTTCATGCAGCAAAAGTTATTAAATTGTGTGTAGTTGACTGCTAAAAACACTTTAAGCGCGAAAGTTAGCGAAAAATCAAGCAAGCGCATTAATTGAGTAAAACTGTACCAAATGTTGTCGAAATTCGAAGAAAATTATTTCATCTGAAAGCTTAACACGAGTCTGATTGAATAGTGATCATCTTAATTTTCTGTTTTGCGTAGCTAAGTCTGTAGGCATCGGTGAATGAAGTGACCAAAAATTCATACTCTTATGTCTGCTGACCACAACTGACCAGACACAACCTAATCGCTCTGCCAAATTAAAGTAGTAAACACATCCATTCGCATGGCATAAAGTTCATTGAAACTGAGCACCTTCATCAATGAAGAAATCATGTCAGACTCTTAAGAAACATTTTTTTGGTAAAAATTATTTGTACTGTATCTTTTTGTACATTCAACGAATCTTGTAATCTTTACATCACGATGAAGCTGATGGATAGTTCACAGTGTCACTTTTCATTAAAAAATTCTGTCGTCTTCATGTTAAAATCCTGCATCAAAGAAAACGCTCAATTTTTTCAGGAGGCCTACTGACCACTTAAGAAAGTAAAATGTATGCCAAAATAATCTGTGAAATGTGGTATATCGTTTATTAAAATTTAACGAGGACTTCAACACGAAAATTACATTTGGAAATATGCTAACATTTTTGTGCAATTATTTATGAAACGGTCTGTAGGCATCGGCTACAAGGCTTGTTTGCTATTGTGCCTACACCGTGCTGGGAAACATCGCACAGTCACTCCACAAACCAATTGGTCCCCTAGACATCATTATCAAAGTTTCTAACCTGCAGACTTAAGTCGGGGCACTTCCCTGAAAAGCAAATTGTAATAGTAAAAAGTCACTTTTTCCCCATGCGGTCCATCGAGGTCGTTCGCTGAATCACTGAAAGTCAAATTTGTCAAATGTTCACTGTCGTTAGTCACTCATGTCTGTTGTAAACGAATGAAGCGTCTCCTCCCTCCTGTCCACCATTGGCTGTGCTCTCCGCTGGTTCTTCAAGCAAGCCTAGAGTCCTGTGCAACGCGGTCTTTCTGTCGTATCCCATTCACCTACCGCTGCTGTTGTCACCGACTCAACTGTCAGGAGGGTCTCTGAAAGTCGTTCGGTAACTCGGAAATGGTGTAATGTGTATTTTGGTTGACCTGTGAATACCCTATCACCTACTGACTTTTCGCCGTGAACCTAATCAAAATATCTCCGTCCGTGTATGACATACTAGCTTTGGAGTAAACAACTTGCAACTGGTTACGCATTTGAATGAGAAACTCATGAGCCAGAAGGGTCATCGGAGGTGTCTGTCTAAGGTCATAGTCTCTTGAGCTTTACCATAGCAGTCTCGATTATCCTGGGTTCAGAAGAATAATGTTTAGATAACTCTGCCAGATACGTTCTAAGACCGGCTTTCAACTGCTGAATTCCTCGCTCAACTTTAGCATCTGCTGGGGGTGCCGGGGTGAGGTGCGGATCTATTCTCTTCCTGACGTGGTGCACATGGAATTTATTTAAAACTCTACTGGAAACTCTTGGCCCTGGTCACTATGCAGTTGCTCGGGTATTTCGTAACGACAGACCCACTGGTGAATGAAGGCAAATGTCATTTTTTGGGCCCTGTTGTCTGGGTTCTAATCTGTCCCGTTCGAACCAAATAGTTTTTCGAGCAACTTATAGTAGGCCTGCGTGGTTCTAAGTTCGCATAAATGCATGCGAGTGCAGTAGCTCTCGCGTAGTAAGATCTTAGGTTTGAGTACGCACTCATTTACTGCGGAACTGCTACCGACGCTAAGCAGTATCTGCATAAGAGACTTAGTGAAGCAATATCCCATCGGACGGATAGCGAATGCAACTCACTAGCTAGTTCTTGATAACCCATGAGGTTCTTGATGCGTTTCTCAACCCGTTCAAGGAGGTTAATGAGTTTTAGGGTCACCGGTCAACAGATGAGAACAAGATTGTCTGCAAATGTCACAACTAAGCCTGTTGATCACGTGCTAAGTAGGGGAGATTGGGGTGAAGTCGCAGTGCCACTCATATATGCACTTCAAAAAGAAGATGTGCAAGAATATTGTGCAGCAGCCACCTTTGAAAGCATGCTACTACAACATTGTCCGCATTGAACGATCTGAAGCTGAATAACGTAAATCGAAGAAAAAAACGTCGGGACATCCATCAGTGGTATTTATCAACGTAAGATCAATTCGTAACAAAGTCGATAAACCATATCTTCGCGTAAAAAGCTATAATCTCGCCTTTTTTTCATTGCGGAAACATGACTTGACGACACAGCAGATAATAGGCATTTCCCAAATTCCGAACTATAATATCTTAAGACATGACCGAGATGGAAATGGTGGTGGTATTTTGATCGTGATTGCCCTCAACGTCATCATGTTCATGCTTCATACCAAATCTGCACAATTGTAAAAGCGAACTTCTGTGGTTTATACTTCCGTATAGTCCGTAATTTTGTTTTTTTTGTGTCTTCTTTATAGAGCAGATGTGTTGTTAATGTCCATTGTGTAAATTGTAATGCCATGTCCGAATGCATCATGACATGCAAATAAAGCAATTATTATTATTGTATTTACTTCCATTATTATCTAGCCAAACCAAGCCATTTATTTTGTTTTAACCCCATTTTTCACACATAAAACACATAAAACACACATAAAACGAACAAATTGTAATCAAAAGCACATTTAGTACTCAGTGTAGTCACTTCATGTATTTTACATCACACCATTTGACGCGTCCTTGGTGATTATCCGCCATTTCACTCTGTCCTATAGTAGGATAGCAATTATAATGATAATAAGCGTTTATTGTCAAAAAAGTACAACTAACATCCAAATGAGAATCTTGGAGGCGAAAGTAACATCATAAAGTCAATTTGGAAACTACTTGTGGCCTAGATTTCTGGTGTCGAGTGAAAATGGTCTTAATAAAACTATCCATGGGAAAACCACAAAGTAAAATTTGATATCAGAAACGAGTTCAGCAACATTAAAAACCTAGGTTTCTGTCAAAATTTCAATCGAAAAATCAATAGCCTCAATTTGAAAGTAGGCCTATTTGGGCGTTCTTCCACGAACGGTCAGAGACTATTGACTATCTGGCATAACAGAAACTTTGACATTACATGCTGCTGAAAACGTTTCTGTCACTTAAATTCCAGTTCGTGGCTTCCCATGTACTTAGCTTCATGATCAATTTATAAAAAGATAATTCTGACGTGGAACCAGATGTCATTATTTATGTCTATTGGAAAATGTGCTCAGTTGCGTCCCCAGGAAATTTTCTTGGGGGAAGGTGGAAAGCTATTGCCTTCTCGGAGGCTATGTGGTAAAATTTACTTAAAGATGCAACAAAAACTTTCAAAAATGCACCAAATTTGAAAATTTTCTCTTTTACTAGGAAATTTTGTAGGTAGGCCTACCAGCAAATATGAACCAGATGTGGTAAAATTCAGCTACTTGAGTTCTGATTGATATTTAGAAAAACCCATCGATGGGGTGACATGTCAGTGTTTTAACTTCTTTTGAGATTCAAATTGGAAGGTCAAGAACTCCTCTTACAGAATTTTTGTCCCGAATAAAAAGATGGGATACAATCAATTTTTTAAATTATTTGGATGCGATGGATGATTGTCAAAAATGCTGCCGTGTCAACCCATTTAGCTATTAGTCTGATAGGAAAATCGCTGGTGTGCAAAAAGCTGTTTCCTGATAGTGCTCTCATCAATAAATGAAATACGCAAATACTTGCTTTTTCTCTTTTCCTTTTGTGATTGTTGGTAGACTTTCGGTTATTATGTTTGATGTAAGCATTGTGGTGATTCTAAAATATATGAGTAATGATAGACTCTAAAATGTAATCCGATGAAAATGATGGTGATTTTCTTGATTTATGACCACAAGAAATAAAGTTTTGCATGCACATGCGATATCTACTCACCTGATTTGTCGAGGGGACTCACCGATCTCCATTTCTTTTCAAAAGCTTGTCTGCCGCTACTTACTACACAAAATTATTGAATATGACAATTCGCATCGCCTGTGTCTGTATTGATAATTCGCTTACAGGCTTGTCGGCGAATGTTCCCGACATTTTTTACATATTTTATGATCCCTTTTATTCCTAATTGGTTTTTGGATCTGTCGACATTGCCTTGCTGTCCGTGCGGAGTGCCGAAAGGACAGATCTTCAGGCCTACTGCAAAAGTGTTCGCAGCGACATAGTCTATTCACCGTTTGACTTTCAAAACAGATGATGACGCATGATTTAAAATTGACGCCATCAATTTCATGATTGGTTGATGGTGTCAATAATCTTGCAATCGACGCTGACGCCGTCAATTTTTTTTCACTGACGCGTACAGCACTACAGAATGGTGTCCGCTTGGGTACTTCAAGAACAAAAGGATGATTTTGATGAAAATAACTTTGTCATAGAATTTTAATTTAATGACGTGATACATGCCATTGGTGCATTTTAGCGCTATAATTAAATTTTTCATAGAATTTTAATTTAATGACGTGATACATGCCATAGGTGCATTTTAGCGCTATAATTAAATTCCACCACATGTTTCGGTGACATAATTTATTGACAACTTGCGTTCAACTGGCAATTAGCCCGATGCCGATAACGATTAAATCGTGTCTATATTTCATCCTCTCAGCTCAACAGTTCTTGTCATAACTACTTCATCATCGTGACGATTTCGTTCTAGCTTCGTCATTTTATTTTGTCGGTTGTCGGACATTCTAGATAGAAGCATGCATGGACTTCTCGATAGTAAAGATATTATTTACAATTCTCATAGGGCCCTGTGAGAACTCGAAAACATCAAGTCCAAGTCGAGTCGAGTTGAGATTCGAGGTTTGCCACTCGAGGACTCGATCGACTCGACTTAAATTAACAAGCTCTTCAGGTTAATTAAACAGCTTTAAACAGGGTCGCGGCCAAGCACGGGAATTTTGTTGGGCCCGGGTAATCGCCCTTAAATTATAGCGAAACAACCAATTAGTCCTTAAATATCCCGGGAATGCCATTTCGTGATTTTTGTCTGAAGTTCAATGAGCATAATTTCTTGATTTCATCTACTAGTAATATTATTGTTTCATTATCAAGCCCGCTATTTCTATTAAATGTCCTCGAATCTTGATTGATACAATTAAGTAAATATGCACAATATCTGGATGGAATGTACATGACCAAATAAATTTGCTTCATTTCCATATGATTGTCTATGATATCTTGGAGGCAATGGTTATGTCGTTGACGCGTCGCTTATTGTGAAATCGCTTATAATTTTCCAAATAAGTAGTCGTTGCATTCTATTAAAGCAATTTGTGGCTGTTCAGAAAACATTGAAGTCATGTACGCAGTTTGGTTGACTATATGGAAGTATAAAGTCTCAATCAACCGACAGGGGTCTCAAAAAATAGTTTTGATTTTTGTGTTTCATAATGTGCGTGCATGCAATTTCGTATCAGACTCGTGATATGTCAAGTTATTCATCCTCTAAATACATGTACATACTAAAAAGTCATATAAATGATCGTTTATCTTACGTTGTCAATTTTATTAGCTGAAAGATTTTTACAAAAGCACAAATTTTAGAGCAATAAAAGAATCTAATGAAGAATCGCGCAATTGAGCACTGCAGGCTATTTATGCGCCTACATCCAACCCAAGTGACGATGATATCAGTCCAAAATCATGCCAACAAAATTCAACCAACGCTGCCACTGAGAGAAGTGCATCAGAGTTTTTGTTGATATTTCGAATAAAAGTCAATGGCTAAACTAAGTGATGAGTTCGAAAACCTCCCAGTAAATCATGACAGGGAGGCCACCCAAACCAATAGGGATTATGTACAGACCACTGCTTCCAAATATCGGGGTCGCTAGCATATGGAGCCATCTGGAGCTTCTGCTAACTAAAGATTTTGCGCTCTGTTCCGGTCCCGACAATAACAGAAACGCGAAAAATAAGTCAATAAATACCATTAGGCAACTTATCAAGTAAATTTTGCTAGCCTTCCATGTGCCTATAAAAGAAGTCCCAGCTATCTCAGACCTGCTGTGCCGGCTAACCGCGACTTACACGTAAGTATTTCTTACAAAGTACACCGCACCACTAATCGATGGTCAAAGAAAATATTTCAAGAATGCGGGATTGACTGATAGTCTATTAGAAATATAATGACATTTATATTATTGACCCTATTGTTTTTTAAAATAATCAGAACCATAAAAGAATGAACTTAATTAGGCCTGCACGCATTTAGCCAGTTAACTTTTTTTAAGCGAGCACAGATTATCAGACCTTCATTCAGTGGCTTGTAGCCCGTGAACTATTTGAGATCTGAGCGATTTTCCAACGATAGAAGGGTTCATTTTTCGTACTTTCTATTGATTACAAGAATGCGCAATATATAGTTTCCATCAACTGATCCGTATAATTGAATTTTTTTCTTATCATTTTTGCTTTCAGTAAATGAAAGGCTGAAGTAGCAAATTGCCTTTTTAGACGTGATATTTTCAATAACTGTGCATTGTCAATTAATTCGCAAACATTTTTTAAAATTTGTTATCGGCACGTTTTGAATATTATTTCAATATACACCAGTTACAAGAATCTGACAGAGTCAATGTGAAGAAGAAGCAAGTTGAATGATTTGATGGCGATGAATGCAAAGTCACATTGAGTCAAATTAAACCAGATAAAGTAGCTTCTGACATGGTTTAATCCGATGATGATGTCTTCAATACAGAGGTAGCATTACTATACTGCACTGTCACTCCTATATGTTGAATCAAGAAATATCGAGACCTTGATTCTGCAGTATTATACCTGACATTGCTGGAAACATCAGACACAAACTATCTGACGGTTACCATGCGTTACCAGGCCTTCACGGTCCTCGTCTAGTGTGACAGTTTTTCTGGTTTCTCTTGATGGTGTTTCGTGATAACTTGATGTCATCGTGCTCTTGCATTAACATGTGCATTTTGTTATCATGGTTGCTGCTTCTCATTTGTTACTTCAACTTAGCATGCTTGAAAATTTCAGTCCGACAAATCGGCTTAAATACAACTTTCCAAAATTTCATGAATCAGATGATGATAAATGAAGTATTTTTTGAAGTTCAAGAAAGTAACTTTTCTATCGATATGAAATCATTTAGATCTCATCAGTACCTCACTGGCTACAGATCATTGAGGAAAGGCATATGTTTATAAGCATAAGAGCCACCGCTCACAGTATTCAGAAATTTTGAATAACGAGCGCGGTAGAGTCTTACATCGTTCATTATGTAGCACATAAATTTGGTGGAAAAAATTCAAAGCAGGAAATGTCCGTGATCTAATGATAAAAATGGTTAAAAGAAGCGTCCGAGTAATTTTTGATCGGTGAAATTGGAATAGCATAGCTGGTCTGTTTAGAAAAAATGGCATCAAAATTCGATGAAACAGCCCGGGAATTTGAATCTTGAAATCTATTCGCCATCTTGTTTAAACAATAAATCGAAACATGTTTGTTCATTAACATGCTACAAGTTTACGCAGTAGTCAGTTATGTATAATTCCCACATTGCCTTTGCAACTGGTAGATAGCGTGATTCGATCTACAATATTCAATGAGATGCTCCTGTGATTTTGGCTAAAGTCAAGCGACATATCACAATAGGCCTATTTTATCTGAACTTCGCCGTAATTACAAAACGAAGCGATAAGTCAATGTTACGCATTTTTATCACCAGTTGATCTACGCTTCTGCCATTAAGAATAGCTTTATAATGTTAAGCAATACGATTTTTTTATCTTCAAGAAAATCGCTCTGGGAGTAATCTCAACAACGCGATTTTTCGGGAGAATTATTTATCGCTGAGAAAATCGGGCTAATGTGAACAGCATTTTTGTCTAGCATGTGACGATTTTTTATGCCGTTGTACGGGAGGTAAATGTTCATTGTTTTATGTTGTGGAAGGTCTCTCTTAGTGTTTTCGTCCACTTGTTTATTGTGCTGTTGTGACTTCTGGCTTTTGGTACTGAGGCTCTGACAGTCATGAAACGTCCGCCTGTTTACATAGGCCTAACGATTTTAATTCAATTTATCGATAGTTTATGTGAACATGACTTAGATCTGTTAAAATCTCTCATAATGTTTGGATCATTAACAACAGGAAAATTATTTTTCTTTAAGGGGCGAGTGAGACCGTTTGCTTAGAGGAAGAAGTGCAAGTTTGCTGACATCATGGCACAGAATGGATCGAGGAAGTCAGGAGAAGGTATGTGTTCCCGATATTCTATTTTTCAGTCATCAATATTGTTGGTGTTCAACACGAAAGATCAGCGACCCTACCGTTCGGTGGGGATGAATTCGGTTACTAAAATTTATTGCCGAGTGTCTTCAGCATGAGGTTGGTAAATAGTTTACAATGATAATCTAGCTATAGTTTCTACATGTAGAATTGTTCACACGGCTGTCGATTATGCCTGAGATAGAGCATCGTTTTTAGAGGACGGGGAAAAATAACGAGCGTTTTTGTCGACGACTAAATCTGGCAATTATTTTAAAATTTCTTCATCTCCATATAGGATATAAATTACCTATGCCTATTTTTGCATGCTGAATATTATTTGCAAGATTATTATGCAAAAACCTTGCAATGATGATCTCATTGACGCTTCTGATTGTGATAGACGGTTTAAATAAATGCTTCAACAGTGCGCGTGAGAATTGGAGATGGGATTCTTTTTCCATTGGCCAATGAAGAATTCTTCGCAAGTTCCTTGCAGAGAAGCGCTCAGCTTTGTGTGCTGAATAATTCGCTATCGAAGTATAGACCTCATAATGACGGAGTGCTAGAATCGAGGATGTGTTCTTATTGGTGACACGCACATACCCTCCAGACATCCTGATGGCCAACTTTGGGGTAGCGATGGATCCCATGTATACAAGACATTTTATGTTAAGTCTGATACATAGACCTACCAGAGCACGATTTTCGTGCAATCATGATGCTTAACCGTGTAGTAGCATCCAACAGATCGACTCCTCCCATGAACTTATTGTATGATATCACCTTCGGCATGTTCTTCACGATCGGCGGCTTTCTTCACGCTTTCTTTCTTACCTCCTTTTCGGGTAATGACAATGCACAATAAGCTGTATCCAACATTATTGGACGGTCTTCTTATAAAGTGATTTCTGGTCGACCAATTTGATGGCAAGAACGGAGCTTTGTTGAGGACACATATGGGACTTCACCAGTACATTTGCGGATTTCAGAATCTCAGGAAAGCCGCGATTCACCCTGCAAGTACCCGTTACAAGAATTTTGTGTTCATACATATACTGTACAAGCTTCAAAGACATGTAGACATGGTTAGGAACACGTGGTAACCAAGTCCAATAAGTTTTTGAGAAAGAGATGCAGTGCGTTAAATTATAATCCTTTTTCGATAGTTCTATAGGTTACTGTAGTGGGCTGTCATAGCCACTGTGTTGTGACGGATAGTTGAATAAGCGGTGAAGTGAACTGTCCTGTTAGGAATATATTGTTTTTTACAGCAACAGTTGAAAGTAAAAGTTAAGGGTGAAATCGATTGACAATGTCCCTCGAAATTCCCTAAGAATTCTACTTTTCTAGGAGTGTCGAGGAAAACCACACCAATTCTTGCTTATAGCTGACATCACACCCCCGCTTGTCTTTGACTTCCAGGGGTTTCCCTTATTGTTTCACCCTCAAATACCTAACTTTATCTAAAGATCTGTATGCAAAACCTCATTTAAAGATGATAATCACTGATGATTCATGATTTGAAGTAGTTCTTTCAAGCGACTTGTTTAATTTATTTGTATCACTATCACGTAAGTTTCATGCAGCTACATTTAAGATTTTCTTAATCGACATGGCTTCTGTCGTTACTCCTGTGTGCTGTCCAACTGATAATCATCATTCTAAGTAGGAGCCACATTTCAGCAGCCTCGATTCTTTTTTCATCCGCTTTCGATAGTGTCCATCCTTCACAACCATGTATTAAGGTGGGCCATATAAGTACTCTTAATCAACTTCAGCTTTAAGACTCTAGGAATAGACATGTCTTTCCAGATGTTGTTGAGGGCAGTCATGTTGACACACGAAAGAAATCTCATGTCGAGAAATCTGTTTCTTTACAGAAATCTGATAACATTTCCAATATATGGTCAAAAGTAGGATTAAGAAAATATTGCTTGTTTTTTAAAACAAGCATATTCTGAGAATTCATCATTTTAGTGGTTTCTTATGTCATTTTATCTAACTTTCGATAACTACAAAATAACACAATTTTCTACGACCTTGTAGTTACATATTCTCATACAGGAAACGAAGCATACAACTACATGGTCGGAGAAAATAATTTCATTTTCTATAATAAAACAATTTATTTTAAATAAATGAATCCCGAACGATGGCAATAAAAGATTAAATTCAAGACGGAATTTGTTATCTTCTAAATTTGTGAAGGTCTAATACCATGATATGAAAAAGTCGCAGGGCAATATTCTTATCTTAACCAAGATAAATTTTCATATATATTCATTGGTTATTGAACACTTGTATATGGCACATAGATTTAGAAGATAAGCTATTTTGTGAATCCAACGGGCAAGGAAATCATTGAAATCCTCGTCCGCTTCGCTGCCTCAATTTCTACACTTTCTTCAGGCTTCATAGAATTCCTACTGTGTTAGTACTAGAACGAATTGAGTCAGATTTCAGCAGGGAGACTGAAGAGGTCTGTGATTATTCCTTGTCAATAGAAAGCGGTTGTTGAGATGCAGACACGTTTCATTCTACAATAAACTGGTGCTATTGTTGAAATCATCGACTTGAATTGTGCGTCCAGTGTTGACCCAATTTCCTAATTATTTGATGACCGGGACAGCTAACATCTAGAGATCGAGATGGACATCCTACGTCAGTGCAAGGTAATAGTGCCTGATACCACTTATGGAGAAGTTGTATGCAATACAATAGAAGCTAGCTGACTCTGGTTTTGTTTGTTCAGGGGCAGATGCGACGCGGATAGCAACTCAGTATTCCTCAATTTTTTAGAAAAGTTTCTGAAAAGTCAGTATGACAACAAAAGGGAAGCAGACAGAATGAAATTCGTTGCGTGTAGACCGACTGGAAGAGATGCTAAACTCCACGAAAACAAATATAGCTCGTTGATGTGGCATGTTTAGCTTCTGTGTATCAAAAATACAGCTCAGGTTTATCTAATTTGTCAATTAAAGCCACGCCTGGCGTTGACAACTAATTCAGTAGGTTGGACATCTTAAAAACATTGCAAAATGATAACATTAAAAAAAACAAAAACAAATAGAGCACAGAAATTTTTTTTGTTTTCAAACCTTAAAAAACATGTTTTTTGCACTGTAATCAAAAGTAACCGGGTACTGCGGACAAAGATTTTCAGTGTTGTTTTATTAAAATCTATTATCTAAAAGCAACATATGTACTCATTTCATTTAGAGTAACTGTTCAAAGTGCTGACCATAGAGGATGTTGCTGACCACATTCATCGATTGCACTTCGATGTGCTTTGAGTGACCAAGAAGTAACATGCTCGTCGACACAAGTATTAATAGCATGACACTTTATTATACTTGTAATGAGTTGCTGAAATTTTCTCGGTTTTTCAGCATAAGCCGAATTTTTCAAAACACCATATGGGAAAAGTGAGATGGTGTGAGATCAGGGAATGAGTATAATATTCGACAAGGTCTCGATGATTGATCCATCCGTTTGGAAATTGTCCGTGTCCGCAGCGGTGCGGTAATGTGTGGATGGACCAGCACTTGGTTAGAACCAAATCTCTTAAATTTGTGGCCAATGCATAACACTTGGCAGAAAATCATAACTGACCATTGTCCTGCAGCGGCACTAATAAATGCCGTTGACTTGTTTGTCAACGCTTTGATGAGGATGTCGCCGCGTCCAACAGGCTGGATAGTGACTGCAGATTTGCCTATTCAGCTGAAAAGTTGCCTCATCACTCCAAATAATTTTTCCCTGCAACATGACTTCCAGATCTCAGCGCTGCCTAAAAATCAGGGAGAGAGGCGGTCATAGTCATCCTCATTGAATGAGTGGAGCAAGTGTGGGCGATACGGTTTCATATGAGCATTGCGTACAATTCGCACAATTTTGTTAAGTTTGAAAGATGTCAAGCTCTTCTGAACCGTTTTTTTGTTATGTGCGGGCACCCTGTTTTATCTTCAACTAAACTGGCTTATAAAGTATATCCGCGGAACGTGAACTTGCGCGTGTAATCATCTCATTATAAATCTACACTGCACACATATATAATAGGCAGCAAACATACCTCATACGTCATATTTTTCAGTTACCTCTATAACGCTCACTTATAAATAAGGGAAGAGTCACAGTTTATGAAGAATTGCATTCAAGTTTTCAAGAGATGCATATTTTAGAGTATTAGTGATGCTTGTTCTTGTCATATAACTGTTGCACTGTCAGTTACATTGCAGCATTCTTGCTTTCTTCAGTCTATTCAGTTCCATTCTAATGCAACAATTGCGATGATGCCATTTATGTGGAATTATTACGTAGCCTGATGTCTACCAGCTCATGCCTCGCCTGTGCCAATTATAATCCACCTATTATGTTACTTAAAAGGTTTGCAAATCAGGCATAGGCGGCATACTGCTGCAGTCATGGTGGATGAACCGGACGCCGCAGATGGCTGGCGACGTCACAATACATACAAACTTATGTTTTTCGAGCCTGTACCTACTCCTCCGTCTTCATGCAACGGTGATCTTCAGAAAACTGATTCTATTTCAGATGATGTGGAACTCGCTTCTCGTGCAGTACCCGTACAATCCAAGCGGTTCTACGTTGACGTAAAACAGAATGAGAGAGGTCGATACATAAAATTGGCTGAGGTAAGTACGTCACTGAGTTATAATTAGTTTTAGCTAGTATTTATCTTACAATACTTACCATTCTCTACGGTATCATTATCACAATTTTCATAAGTCATATAATTTGGTTTTATAGAGCAATGAACGTATTGACCAGATCGAGTTTTCATTGGCCTGAAAAATTTCTACCTGATATGTAATTACGCCGATAGTTAAGCTTAAAAATATTTTTTTCGAATTTTGATTTCTAAAAATGCGATCTTTCAAGCTAATTCTCTGAAGAATTACAAGCAGCATGTGTGCATCATCATCATATCTTCTGTACGTGGTCAATACTAAGGTAAATATAGGCACTGATTATTCACCAAGCTTGATTGTTCAAGTTATTGGCTTTGTCGGGCAAGGTAGCGAAGCATTTGGTGTTTTGAGGTGAAAAGGTTCTGTTGACACAGAGTCATTTGAGAAAAGCACCACTCTAATGCAACTGAATTTCATTGTTTACTCTATAAAATAATTCTTAGGTGTCAATTGCACCATATTCTGTCTAAAGCGTCATAACGGCACATTTTTGTATGTTATGTAAAGAAAAAATGTCCAATTGGCAATGTGTGATAGAATAGTCTAAGGATATTTTTTCTATCATTAATAATCTAAGAAAAAGCAAGATAATTGTCATCGACCGAAAATTCTCTCTATTTGTAAAAATAAATTAAGTCACAAAACGTTTCGCTTCGGCTTGTTGCCGACGGCGAAGCGTTTTGATTTGATTTATTTTATTGTGACTTATTTTTGCAAATAGAGAGAATTTTCGGTCGAAGACAATTATTTTGCTTTTTCTTACTGAATTACCGATCGATGTCAATTATTGAACATCAATGATCTGTGTGTTTCACAGCTGAAAACCAAATTAAGCATCTTGTGCAAAAATTCATGAAATGTAAAAATGAAATTCATGTCAAAAAATTGAGTGAAGTTGAAAAAAATGCATTGAAATATAAAGCAGCTAAAATCAATCTTAAGACTTTAAACTGGACATCAAATTCGGACTTTTGGGGAACCTTTGACAGCAAAATGCATTCATAATCAATCCACTACACGTGCGCACATGTATAGTAGCTTTTAATTGAATGTTGACAGTCGCGTGGAATTGTATGCCCTACTCTGTATCATCAATGAAGCGCAGATGTATCCCCGTCCGAAGGGAAGACAGCGACAATAAGCGGTAATTTTTGTGTATTCAGTGCATTTATTACTTATCAAATACGGCCGTCATATAATTGTATGACTTAATTGTCACCACATCTTGAGGAACACCTTCGGTGTAAGGGCTCGTCCTTTTCTCTCAAACTTTGGTTGAAAAATGACATCTGTCAACAGATCATAATTAAAAATGAACTGCATTGTGGAAAGAAGTGGTCTTATTACTCGAGAATCAAGGCAATGTTTTTTGGTATATGACAATTAAGAAAGATGTTACACTTGTTGAGTATAAATGGGCGTCAAGACCCTTCCAGAAGAAGCCTTGACGCAGTCTGTGCCATGTCATTCTTTTGCACAGCAGATATTAGATTGGATGGTCGAATTCTATCGCGGAAGCGTCATTCAACGCTGCCAAACTGACGGCTGTTAACAATCAGTGTCAGCTAGCTGTTGTTGCTGGACATGTGATGATTAGATAGCCTATACTCGTACATGCGAAAATGGCATAAATTAAGTCCATTTGCAGGCAAGCAATATGTCCTTCGAACTGCAACTCGCTCGACTAGTATGAATACAAGTCAGATGCAAAGCTAAGCAAGTGTCTTTTTCGCATGGCTACATGAATGACGTAACAGAATTCCATTATGAATGAAGGCCATAATAATAACAAACATTTTTATTCGGTCGGCCGCAATCATGAAGTGGTGTAATACGCCATTAGGATTAACACCAGGAAATGATCAACATGATTGAAAGCGCTTAGTGTTTTCTGGCAAACTATTGATGTGAAGCATCTTAAATGACGTGGATGATTTGTGTCGCGCCTCTGACTTTCACCATTTTGAACACCAACAAAGTTTATCAAAAAATGCAACATTCATGAATTATCAACAGCTTTTTCACAATTTCACCAATAATTTGCTTTTTCCAATCCTTGTTGCCAACATGTTCCCAGATTACATATGAGGCATTCAAATCCAAAATGAATGTTTCATGATAAGCAGTCATCATGATATGATTCATATTTTCACGCTATGAATGTGTTGTCATCTTTGTTGGGTGGTAGATATCTGAAGCTGACCCCCTACGTTTCCCAGGGTTTTTGAATCCGAAATAATATCTTTTCATTAGACATTAAAAATGTAGAAATTTCTTGTTTAATATGCTTCGGCTTTTGGCTAATGATTCAACTTCGGTTTGTCATCTCCATGATTTCGAGCACTGAACTGAAAAAGATCGAACATCAAGACGATCGAAAGACTGAATATCCATTGATAGCAGAAGAGTAGCCATGTGTTTTTTTACATTTTAGGGAAACATGCAGTTTTTGCCACTTTTTTAATTCAATATGTTGAAACTGTATAAATATTCTTTTTTGAAGTCAGCAATGACTGAAATTACATAGACAGTATATCAAATTACCATGCAAAGATGTACGGCTGATAGGACTCAAACCTTAGGTAATCTAGATCCATCACTACACCATCTGAGTTGCGCCCACTTACCTGCGACCGATGTCAGGCTGACAAATGAAAAAAATACCAATCTGATAAAACAGACCTACTATTTCGCCTACTTTCCGATCATCTGGTGGTCGAAGATTCTTTTACATGCTCCTATTTTTGGGACATTTTTCGGACATTTATCCCGAATCGGAGGTAAATGCGTATATTGGAACGTGCGTGTATGCCAATGAAGTAGGCGAATGTTTTGGTGCCCACAAATGTCAATACATTTTCGATCGTACAGCCTCTTCATTGGGACTTAATTGGATACGGTGAGACGTTTCAGTCATTTAATAGTCGATGCTTGCCTTTGCCTGTTCCTGTTTTTTTTAAAATTTATTACATTGGCCGTGCGTCATTGCGGAGTGATAAATTTTCGAGTTACACTGCGGATCTTTCTTTCCCGAATCTAGTTCTTTTGTTGGAATGGATTTCTTCAATTTGGCCAGAGTGAGAGACATGCATTGATCACTAGATGGTGAACATTTTCTTTTTCCCACTCCTGCTTTTGAGGCACGAATTTAGAATGAAAGATATGCTTAGGTTGATTGTAACAAAGATCAACAACTTTTTTCTTCCTATTCTCCACTTTGTTATATCTGGATTCTGTGCAGTATGAGAGACTTGTTTCGATCGTTTAATACTAACCGTTTTCTTTTCTCCTGCTCCTTTATATAGTGTGAATCTTCAGTTTACTCTGTGAGGAGAGTGACAGACTTTGTTTGATAGAGCCATCAGAAAACGAAAAAGGTTGCGTTTTCTTTTACCTTCACATATTCGAGACTTGTTTCAATAGCATAATGATCCACGTTTTCTTTTTTCCGCTCCTACTTTTTGGGAATTTCTCGCATTTAGTGAAACGTACGTAGGAAGACTAAGTTGTCTTCCTGATTCTGCACCTTTATCAACATAGGTCAATTTCATATAATACGAGTAATGCAAAAATAAGGTTCATCTGTCTGGTATGTCTACACGCCACACCAGACACATTAGGTGTCAATGGAAATGTTTTCACTGATGCGCATGTATAGAGACTTCAGCATTATTGTTAACTGTCTGTGAATGTGTTGAAGAAATTGAAAATCGCATGTGAATTTTGATTTTTTTTCTGTTGAGGAAATCGTACTTTGGAAAATTGCTTAGCCAAAATTGGATCATAAAATATCGATGAATATAAGTAGTATGAAGAAGTAGATATTTGAGATTTCCGCGGATTTTGAAGCCAAGCGCCACTCCCTGACATCCATGCCTCTCAAAAAAATCAAATTTGCGTCAATGAAGCAATAATATTCATATAGCTTCTTCACTTTGAGGCGCAGACCAATATTCAGAAATCGGAGTTTATGTTTAGTCTGAAATCTTAATATCTTGAGTATTTAAATATTGAGCCTTAATCTTGCCTTAAATCTTGAGTATTTTCTCCATCTTGATCGAAGAATTTGAAATTCGATTCCCATTAATCGAATCCTATAAATCTTAGCAATTTCAACAGAATTCAACTCAAGAGAAAACAAGAATAATTGTCAAAACCGAACAAATTATTAGAGTTAATAGCTTCATTGTCGTTGTCATTTTTTGGCCCATTTTGCATCACTAGGTTTATCCTATTTTTACATGCTTGCTTGCGGTGATGCCTGATTAAATCAATCTCGTGAGAAATAGTCGTTGAATCATGAATTGCTCTATCAAAATATCATTTTAATAGCATTCCTGTATACGAATAGCAAAAGTTGTACCGATTACCTACTTCAGTTTGAAGTGCTTGACAAAAATTTAAACATAAAACTTTGGACAGACCTCCTGAAATGAGGCTTTATCGGCAGTATTTTCATTTAATGTTGTGTAGTATTGGTTGGGATAGCACGGTTTCAACTACTCTCGGACGAGGTAAAAGCTTTCACCTCACATATCGAGTAAATGAGGTTAACCGCCGCGCTGAGGATCGACTTTGCAGCTGTCTAATAGAACAGTTGGGCAAAATGAACAATGAAGCCGGGCTGAAATATCTCCAAATGCTCTCGTTTGAGCTATGGGTTTGAACTTGAAAGAGGAGAATCCGTGCTCGAAAGCTGTACAGAGATCACGTTTGTCGTAACTAAGCATGAAGTTAATGCTAGAGAATTCAAATTTGGAAAAATATATCAGACGAAGCAAGCAATCAAAAAGGAACAGTGGACACTACAGATGTTCAGGAAATCAGCCCTGACTAGCCCTTGCAGCAACATCTACAGCTGCCAAAGAATTTTGTGGCTAAATTGTTTTTGTCTGAAGACGTCTTTCTATTTTCTGCCCATGAGAATTGCACTGCGCAATCTTTTACTAAAAAATCTGCTTGCCAAGTCCGATAAAAGACAAAAAGTAAGGCGTGAAAAGTGAAAATGGTGCGGGTAATAGAAAAAGTACTGCTGATATGCAGTTGCGCTGCTGATTGCGACAAATTATAATTGTGAAACCCAAAACACAGCATTTTTTCAATGCATATCAACCCTGCTTTTGAAAAGCCTTCAGTAAGAGCCCCTATTCGGGGTGATCTGATCAAGCTAATTAAACCACCCGTACATTTAACTTTGAAGACAAGTCTTGAAATAACACGTCATTAGTCCTACTGAGTTCATCACCTGTTTGCAAACTTTCATTTTGATTTTGTTAATTTTTTCGAATTTCAGGTTGGAGGTACCGGCCAACGATCTCGCATTTTAATGACAATGTCTGCTGGTCAGTTGTTCCATGAAACATTGGTGTCACTTGGACAGCAGGCTGCAAAGTTAGAACAATGGGATCCCAATAATTTGGCTCCTGAAGGAAAATTATTGGCTCAATCAATTGTCAAAGACAACAGACGTTATTATTTTGATCTTAAAGAAAACAATAGAGGAAGATTTTTGAGGGTAAGAGAATCATTTTCGCTTTTCATAATACAGATAATGCATTTTGGTCGGTCATTATGGTTACATCGATATACACTTTGCAGTAACAAAACCGATGTAGTAGAATTATTTTAATTTCGCAAATATTTCCGTGTCATATGTTGCATGCAATGTTACATTAGAAATGCATACAACATTTTCAGAACTTCGTGCATATTAGCCTCCTACTCGTATAGTAGCACTCCTCCCTACTATAATGCTTGCTACTATTTGACGGTGTAAGATGTAGAAGTGGTTGATTGATGGAATACATAGCAGTACATAGTAGGGTAGACATCTTGGTCAAGCACTTGAGAAGTGCATGTCTCCTTTTCTGTAGGTGAAAACATGTCTTAGTTGTTCTTGACTGTAAATGAAGAGCACCAAATAATTCGATTTGCTGATTCTTCGACCGTGGTGACAATGTCAGTATAAGGAATATGTCGGCTGCTAAAACAATGCATCAGTTTCGATAATGATAAACAGACCTACTATCTTGATAAAAGATCTGAAACTTTGACGATGAAGAGGTACACTCAACATTGATTCACCAAAAATTCTCAGCGTTAGGCCTTAATCATCCTTGAAATTCGTCCAAAACCTGAAATTCATAATTTCTTCCTGGAAGCTCCTAGAAAAATCTACCTTGATCAGTGCACGAACACTTACTTGGGGAGCTATTGAGTTGATTTACCCACGGTCAATCTTTCTACCCATAAAGTGAAAAGTATGGATTGTAGTCCCGGGCACTTCTCCAAATTTCGGGATTATAAAGAAATCAATCCCAGTATTTCGAAACAACTCGCTTTACATCACATTTTGAGGAGGAAAATTGCTTTCTGATGGTCCTTTTTATGCAGAATACACAACTATGCACAATTTGAGCATTAGCAATGAATTATTGTGGATGATTTGATTTGAGTATATTGTGAATCGTTTACACGAAGTGGCCATCATACAATTGCGGGAGTTACTACTTAACATTCAAACTGCATTTTATTGCATCATTCTTAGTTATTGGAGAAGATGAAGTGCATTCCCACTATTAGTAACCAAAATAACTCAGCTTACTATTCCAAGCAGTATAGACGTACAATTATCAAATAGTCTATTACATTTGATACAAGTATTCAACAGCGTATTTGAAGCAGTCAAAATTTATTAGACATGCCAATATTAAGTTCATCTTACGATCTATAATATGAAAAGTTGAAAAGAAGGGGATGTCGATTTAGTTGTGATCCCTCACGAAAATAAGAAAACAGAATAGCCAGTTTATCAAATTATTGGTTATACCGCACGCTATGCTTGCCAACATGCGGCTTGATAGAATCTAAAAACACAAGCTAAAGGGCCACGCGTGCTATTGCAACAAGCAATTTATTCATTGTTTCTGATCTTTGCAAATGATATATTGCTGGACAGAATCGAAGTAGGAATTAAGGTTGAAAAATAATTCTTTCATTCCTGCTATTTTCTGAAACTTCCTTAGTTTTTGTACCTGCGATTAGAGAAGGGGAGGGCTGGATATTATGGGCATGTAGTCTCTAGACAAATCCATTCAGAAAATATCGCTTATTCGTTCAGCATGTATGGTATCCATCTTACAAGACTACATGCGGTCATAAGGCACTTAAATGTGTCGATTTGACACTATGCGGAGCCCCCTTATGCGGCATGCCCATGATACCTCCATTGTGGTTGACCGATTTCAGTGACAAATGAGAAATATTTTGTTTGCAAGTTACAATTTCTACTAGCAGGTTATTTTAATATGAAATCCGTCTGGTCAACTCTGTGGATCAACTAATCGAGCTATTTTTAGAGTTCGGAAAGCCCTTGATGAATTGAGGTATTTTCGAAACCGAGGATTTCGCTGATCTTTGCCGGAAAGGTAATTAACACTTAAGCTAACTTAATTAGTCTTGTTTAGTTTTAGTGCTAATGACCCCGAATGGATGCAGGACGCGACTATACGTCTACGAACGCTGCTAAGACTAAATTCACAATGAAGGAGAATGATGAATCCGCTTTTTCCATTACTGATATCACTCACGCTCATAAAGAACATACTCTTATCGCCACCCGGAGGATTATATGCGAATTTTGTGATGCGGTCGACGTGAAGGAAGCATAAAGTTGAATTGAGAGTCATCGAATTTCATGTGTGCACTTTTCTATATAACTAAAAAAATATCCGTGCAATTGTGGTTAGAGATAACCAGAGTCGATTCGAGCGTTCAAAGCTTTTGTTTCTGACTTCTCAATTATGGACAATAAATTAACTTAATCACATTTAACGATACTTTGAGAAATAGAGAATACCTAATGATGCAACTAACAGAACATTCACACAAAAGCATAATGTCATTTTAGTATTCTATTTCAGATGCTTATAAAGCCCATAATACCCCATAGTTTTTTCGATGGAAAAATGACACATTTTCGTACTTTTTATGTAGACGAGCAAAAAATATTTTGTCATCTTTTCACTATAACATATCGTTTATTGATTATTTATCTTTATTATAAGCATAGTAGCAATACTAATGAATCATTTTGTTGTCCTCAGTGGGTCGTGACACAAAACATGCCTATGATACCCCGGCTTCCCCTACATGTAGAGCGAATACATAAGTTAATCATGCGATATCGACACAGCTGTGATAGGCAATATTGAATTAGTAATTCAAAGAAAAATGTCGGGAAGTATTCGAAAATCCATTCAGCCGAATAGTAAGAAAAAGCTGTTAAATTACTTTTGAAACGTCTATGAATTACGAGTACTACCAAAATGACAGCTGAATTCATCTAGGGATCCCCAGAGCTATATTCCGGGATTTCTGGATTTGCATGCAATCCCTTGTAAGTAGTACAATCGTCTAATTATTTAATTTCAGATATCGATGGCAACGCCAATGAATCGATCAGTTGTTGTGCTACCTGTTCCTAGAGGAATTGAAGAAGTTAGTCGAGTGATGGCGGAGCTTCTCCTTGAATATTGTCCCTCTGAAAATAGCGAATCAGATGCTCATGGTGACGGTGAGTGCTAGATCTAATGTTAAAGCATCACAAAATGTTGAAAGGTGCTCGGTATTCATACAGTTAATTGTGAACAGATCAATTGTTAGATAGATGTTGCAGTAGATTATATAGCGCAGTAATTACTGTTTTTCAATAAGGACATGTGTGTGAGTAGAAATTTCACCTGGTGGTGTTGAGGTGGTGTACATCAATCAATTATGCTTCATGGATCGCTTTTTTGTTTGCCAAGGGTTTACCTCCAGAGTTTAAAGATAATTATTTCATATAAAGTTACAGAGGCTTTTCATTACTAACACGATTTCTTTGACACAGGCATTCAATATAGACATTTTCCATATTTTTGATACGAGGGCCGTACCAAAAGTTCGTGACGTTTGTCTCTCCTATTTATAGACGTCCATTTTGGCCCAAGTGCATGTCTAGATATTATTTTTTATAGTTCTGACAGTTGCATTTCACATGAAAATCATTTAACTTCCATTTGCACAAATATTTATTGGCAGAATTAAAAGCATGCCAAAACTTTTTTTCGATCTGGTCACCTTAAATTTCAATACACTTTTCCTATCTCTTCTCAAGTTTCTTCATTCCTTCTTCAAGCCAATCCTGCGGAAATTTCCCGAATGAAGCTTTCGGTGCTCTCTTTATCTCTTTCACCATTGAATCGAATACCCCCGATTGCCTACTTCATCGGACCGATGAGATGAAAGTCAGTAGTCTCCTCCAAGACCCTTCGTCATAGTCTTCCAGAAGACCAAGAACAATAGAGGAGTTGTTGTTTTCCGAGCGCCTTTCTGTTCTGCAGTCAGCAGCTTTGGTACCCAACGAGCCGAAACCTTGGACAACTCAAGGCGGTCATGGAAGATGTCTCAAGAGTCCCATGCGACAGCTGGCCAGGCTTTTCCTCCAGTTCATCAAATGTTGGTTGTCTGTCAGACTGGATCAGCTGCCAAGCCAAATCTTCATTTTCTTCGCTGGCTTGAGTGGATGGATGGCCACAGCGCTCAACGTCTTCCAATGACTTCCGTCCCTCTGGGAACATTAGCTTGATGGTCGCTATTGCAGGAGCACTGTCTCGAAGACTGTTTTTAGACGCTCAGGCGATCGGGTTGGTGTTTCCGTTCCTTGGACAGAAAGAGTAGACAAGATGTCCACTTACGATTTGTGAAGTCCGTCATGCTTAAAAAATGTTAAATTGCTTAACCACTTACCGGCTTCAGTTCGTGTCTCTATAGGTTACCGATCAACCGACAATACTTCACAGGCAATGTATAGGATTGATACAACATGACAACGATCAATGATCAAAGAAAAAAGTCGAATTAAAACCACAGTAATCAAACGTCACGAACTTTTGGTACGCCCCTCGTAGTTCAGAATTCAAATAGCGTTTGCATTGTAAATAATGACGCAAAGCTCTTGTAAAATGTATATATTAGAAGTAGATTTGCTAATGACAACTTCAATTGTCCATTATCCATGTTCTCAAATTAGTTATGTAATACTCATTGTGACCAGCGCCTTCTGCATTTCAGTAGTTCATCTACCGGAGTCCAAATCGATGCGTGTTGACAACAAAATGTTTTATTTCGACGTTGGATCCAATAGATGGGGGATGTTCCTGCGAGTTTCTGAAGTAAGTAAACCTACATCATTAGCTCATTTGCTATGTATTCCCCGAATTTCATGCCAGTCTACGTGCTATCAATTACATTCTGTGTAACAGTTACATATAGGTCGTGAGATAGATCAAATATGTTTAAGTGACTTACCTTGATTTTCATTAAATGTAAAAACCATGTTCACATAAATAACTTTCGACTAAAATTTACATTACCTCAGCTCACAAGCTGTTTTCTCCCTTCACTTTTGTTCTGAAACACGCGAGTGACACTCTTGAAAAGTCCCCCCAAGAGATCCCTTTGAGCAACAAATCTACCGCTCTTATTGTCGTCGCTCAGGCCTGCAGCATCGGCATAAAAATGGGACGAACACACTTCTTCAAGAAAAGATGACATGTGTATATTTTCGAATTCCTCAGTCATGTGTTTCAACTCTCAAGTGGTAAAGGAGAACAGACTTATATTTAACTAGATTTTTTTGATGGCCTTTAAAAGTTAATTCATTCCAGTTACCTGCCCCCCCCCCTATTTCCTTTCGGGGAAACACTGTCTGAAGATTAATGACTACAGCTTTCATATCAATTCAAGTATTCTGTTTATGAAAATTATCGATCGAAGTGCATGCGTTTTGTAAACTTCCATTATATCTGTTGAACTGTTCAAGAAGACAGGTAATTGCTGTTCTATTTTACAGGTTCGAACTAATTATCGGACTGCCGTCACCATTCCTGAGCGCATGTGGGTCGACATGCGAAATACGTTGAATGAATTCATAGAACATCGTGATCTTCAGAGAAAAGCCTTCAATGAATTAAAGAATGAAAAAGACAATGCAAAAGGTGATAGTGGAGATACGATTGAAAACTCCCTAACGGAAGATGGTGGGGATTTATGTGACAACCAGGCGGAGAACTCAGGAAAATAATGCTCCATCTTAGTGGAATAGCTGTCATTATCTCATTTAAGTCTATTTTTATCTTATCAATCTTAATATGAATAGGCAATGCCAGCTGTCCACGTAGCACGTGCTGTAGTTAACAGTACTTCTAAACTTGCTTTATTGTAGGCAATGGCCTCCTACTTGACCTCAAAATTTCCGCCTCAGTGTGTCTCATAAATATAATATCCATTCCACCCTGCGTCACATCATTTTTGTGATTCCACACCTATCAGTTTCCTCTTCAATTTTCTTACTTCTTCATTCATTCTCAATAGCAGTGGTGGCGAAGGTAGCAGTAGTCAATTTGCAGCATTAATGCGGCATTGCGTTCAGGTATTCGGCAAATGCAGCAATTAATTACGAATTTCCTCCTTTTATACAGTTAATGAAGGAAAATCCAACTCTCATGATGATCTATATACATGCATATTTCAAGTAAATGTAACGGTAGTCATTTGATAATGAGATGTCCTGTATCTGCTGGTGAGTGGGACGTTGTATAAATATCACACATAGCCACTATATATATAGTAATGCGTGCTTTTTTACTTGTATTTCAGTATTTTTATGTCAAATGTTGAATTGATCGGCTATGAAGTTGCTGCAGATATTAGTATCTGTAATTTGTTATCACTAGTAAATCTAGTATCCCAGCATATCATGACCCGGTCGTTTCAATTTCTGATAACTCATCATACATCATCGTTTTTTATTATTTTCATCTTGGCATGGATATGCTATGTTATACTCCTACGGTTACGCTCGTGCTCTTCCCTCTTGTTAATGTTCTACGTACAGGTATTGTTTATATTTTAAAAGGCAAACGTGGCACGTGGGAGTATCTTATTTTTCGTCCATGTTTGAACCAGGTCTATGTTTTGATGGGGTCAGGTCATTGCCTGATAATGCATGGTAAAGCAATTGTGGAGCATGTGGTTTCAAATAATATGAACGTTTTGGAATATCGTTGTTTTTATTTGTTTCATTGCTGTTCGATTCTAGCTTCACAGTGGGCAAATTATACTGTGTCTGTAGAATACTTGACTTGATCTTCGGGCAGCAAATCTCGAGTGTTGATAATAGATCATTCTATTCGGGGATTTTTGGGAAGTCGATTACTTAAATAATCCATATTGTCAGACAACGAAGTTATAGCAAGCACCCTGAAATCTCGGTGATTCGTAGGAAGTTTATGGTTATACCATCCACGCGAAGCATTCTCTAAAACAAGAGTCGTAGCCCTAAATAAATTAGAGGTGAAAAGATGTAAATTACCGGTAGTGTAGCCACTAGCAGATGAGATATTTCAGCTTAAAGGGTGGATTCTGAACGTGCTCGTTCAGAAAGAATTTTAACGGTGACAATTGGCTAATCAGGAATTTTCATCGCAAATGTATTAAAAGTATATAAACCGGCCACTTCTCTGCAACATTATTAAAGATAAGTGATGCACGCTCTATTGGTCTAGGGCTCGAAAATTTCTGACTTCATGGTCAAAAATTGTGCATTGGAGAACTGTTTTCACTAGGTGACATGCCACGCGTAATTAGGCCTATACATCCGTGGCATTGCTGCAGCATCTGTCGGCATTCCTGCTATATAGATTTTGCGTCTCATCCTGCATGTATCAGAGGCTAAGCAATGTGATGGGACCTCAATTTCATGCTCAGGGAAGACAGAACATGTGTAGCGGCTCATTCGTGGTTCAAGCGGCAGGGCAATTCTCATTTAACCCTCGGACGGCCAAGGTCGGTTATATTCCTAGGACGGCCAAGGGTGGCTTGAAAAGCCTCCCTCACTAATTCGACATTATATTGTTTTTATTGACTTAAATTAGTTCAAGTATGGTAACGAAAGCTTCCTCTCTGAACTGTTAGTCATAAAATTGCATTTTCGCAGAAATTATTTCGATTCTATAGCCTAGCCATAACATTTAAACTTCTAAGATCCTTATTATCGGAAGTGAATGAGTTGTCGCGCTCTTTAATGAACTTCAAAGCAATCAGCCAAGCCTTGTGTGTGCGTGGGTGCGTGAGAGAACAAACCGCTTTCGCTTGTGCGTGACAATGAATCAAGTCATATAGTGTGAATAGCTGTTCATCTCGGCTGTCGCTTCTTGTTTGATCGATCGTGTGCAAGAAAGCATGGCTCGCAGACAACCGAAACGAATAGCTGCTTTGACAGCTGAGCAATCTATTTGTACTGTTTTCGAAGATGGAGAAGACGCAGCATCTGATGAATCGGAATTGCTTGATGTTCAGCATATAAGTGACGTCCACGCCGAAGCTGATGGTGGGGTTGAAGATCACGAATTGGACGTGGACAGTGATGATGAAATCGTGCCATTGAGAAGACGCTTACATGAAACCGAAAGCAGCCTTATATCACAAGATACACAGCAAATGTACATTGATAAAAATGGTCAGATGTGGTATAGCGAAGGACCTGTTCAACGCAGACGTGACGCAGCTAATATCCTGCGAAACTCTGGTGGCCCTACCAGTACCTCAGTGAAAGACACTAAAATGGAAACTTGGCAACTTTTCTGGACTGATGATCTTCTTCAGAAAGTTCTCACGTTCTCTCAAATGAAAGCGGATGCATTGAGTTTACCTATTCAATTCACAATGACATCTCTAAAAGCCTATATTGCTATTCTCTACTTTCGGGGAGCCAATCAAGACAATAAAATCCCAATCGATGAGCTTTGGAATGAGAAATATTCGACTTTCTATCGTACCGTCATGAGTCGTAATCTCTTCAAGCTGTGGAATCGCTGTCTTCGTTTTGACGACATCAATCTTCGGGAGGATCGAAAGAAAACTGACACATTTGCGGCGATGAGGGAAATTTGGGAAGATTGGAATTCACGATTGAGACTATTCTTCGAACCGACGTCGTGTATTTGTGTTGACGAACAATTAGTTGCATCCAAGTGTAGATCTCCACATCGAATATATAATCCTTCGAAACCCGGGAAATATGGGGAGCTCATTCGTTGGTGCTGTGACGCAAATGTTCGCTACTTTCTAAACGGCAGTCCATTGACGAAACGCCCTGAAGATCACGACGCCCTCCTCCTGCATAAAGAAGAAAACAAAGCTAAAAGGTTGGTAATGAATCTTGCAGCGCCTTTTTTCGAAAAAGGTCTGAATGTCACAGGAGACCGTTTCTTCACTTCTCTTGAGCTCGCCGAAGAACTCCTGGAGAGGAAAACTACCTATGTTGGAACTGTTGCAACCAACAAAAGGCATCTGCCGCCTGTGCTTCTTCAAACGAAAGAAAAATTCGAATCTGTCTTTGTTTTTGGCGGTACAGATAAAAAAGTGACACAACAATCGCATCAATACTCAGCAAAGAAAAAAGTATTTCTCCTATCGACAATGCATCACAATTCCACAATTGAAAATAACATCAAGAAAAAGAGCGAAATACAGATGTATTACAACTCGACTAAAGGAGCTGTAGACACTGTGGACGAAATGTGCAAGCATACAACCACACGGGTCCCTACGCGACGATGGACAGTGGTCCATTTTCATAATATGTTGGACGTTAGTGGCGTCAATACCTTCACATTGTTCAATTTGAATCATCCTGACTGGACCCTTCTGCCAGTGGCCAAACGGCGCAGATGTTTTCTCCACTCATTGGCACATGAACTGGCTGCTCAGCATGTGAGTGATAGACTTCAAGATCCTATTGGATTGTCATCTGCAACGATTGATATTTTGAAGAAGTTTACGAACACGGAACGAGTCCACGATGAACATGAAATTAGCAGCCAATGCTTATCTGCTGTTCAAAGATGTTTTCGTTGTAAGGAAGGTGGGAAATCTAGCAGAAATTCAAACAAGACACGTTTCTTCTGCTGTTCCAAATTGCGAGGTGCCAGTTTGTGGCAAGCATTCACAGCCTATGAGTTATGTATGTCATCATTGTTTGTGACTCTCAACTTTATCTGTAATAGCCAATTTGGTAATAATTATACATAGGTTTATACCTCCTTTTCTATAGTACATGTACACGCTATATATGTATGCAATTGATAGTAAAAAATTCTATATTATGTATCAAATAGAGTTGAATAGTTTTGAACACTATCGTTTTTTCGTTATTTGATGTCTAAGTGAGTACCTAAAAATTAAATTTAAATCCATTCGTTTCAAAAATATAATGCTCAAACTTTACAATTCTGATGTCAAGATACATAGGATAAAAGTCATTAACTGTCATCATTCAAAACTCTTTCGTTTATTAGTTATCTTTATTTGAATAAATAGGAGGTTCTGAGAACCACCCTTGGCCGTCCGAGGGTTAAAGTGCGCATTTTTTGAAAAATCGTTCTCACCTCTTAAACTTCAACAAAACAGTATTACTCAACTTCGAGGGTACTGATTGACTGCCGTCCACATTACTGAAACCAATGCATTTTTCTCATTTTTGATTTCAGTCTAGTGGGTCCAACACCGTCGGTCTATGATTACAAGTAGCCAGATTTCCACAACCCAACTAAAATAACATGGTGAAGATCTAATGCTCAGTTGTTTTAGTGACATTGCCTACTTTATCAAGCATAATCGTCTTCGAATAAAAAGCATATTGCTCTGGATGGCACAATACCTGGTCTCTCGAAGTAATCAGACCGACGGTTTTCTTTGTTAATTTCTTCTATGGCAGCCACTTGCCAACTTTTTAATACTTTCACTGAAAAGCATCGGCTGCTCCTATCTTGTCATGTACCGCATGTACATTATGCTAAATCAAGCTTTGAGATCAAATCTTGAGTGCATTTAAAGAAAAAGTATTTACTTTTGAGCAGAAATCGTAATTAGACCGACGGTGTCAAACTTGGGTTCAATCATGTCCCCTCTACTTTGATAAAACAATATTCAGTGGAATTAAACTGTGAGACACAACGTTTCGGCTGATGCAAATAGTCACTCATGTCTTGCCATCCCTCATACAGAAATCGACAGACAATGGCACAAGCTGTAATCAGACCGACGTCGGTCTGATTACAGAGCCGTCGGTCAATTAAATTACATAAAGTATTTATCATGCAATGATGCATTGAGCATCGACTTAATGGCCCTCATTTGTATCCTCCTGCATTGCTAAATATCTATTATTTTTCATATCTATATGGAAGAATGCTGATGGGCTAGGCTTGTTTGAATGCAGAACACATGGACTATCTACAAAAGCCACTATTTGTTATTTTAGAATTGCAAGACCGATAATCTTGATGTGAAATGAGCTAAGACGAATCCTGCAAACTACAAATAAAAGCAAAAAGGGTGTAGAGATCATGCAGTAGCAACTTTTGATGCACGAATAGAACCAAATCGGCTAGAAAAATCACGAAAACGCAGCAACATGAAAGCTAACTGCAAGCAAGCATCTCGAAATGCACATAGGCTGTTGAATTCAGAGAGTTTCAGTCATGATAGAAGGAAATAGCTTTCACAGTCATAATAGCCCGGCCTTTTACCAACTTTTTTTTGGTGGATCCATCACAGTGAGAATGTCTGAAACATCATACAAGATTTCATCTTTTCGTTGTGGCCATCTGTATTGAACATGTTGTCCACAGCCAGCCGCCTCAAGGCAATTCACTTTCACCTTGGTCCCTTGTCCGTGATGGTTCCTGGATATTTTCTTGTATTGTATTTGACGATGACCCACATTCCGACAGCCAGTTCCGCCGCTGAGAATTGCCACGTGAGCTGAGATCAATCATGATTGGTGAGAAACATTTACATTCTAGGCTTTCATCACAATGACAAGTCAGCTGTTGATAGCGCATCTTATTTTTGTAATATGAGACAAAATGACATTTAGATATTTCTTTCATCGAGGTCATATTTTCCTTCCAATCATTCAACATGTCGGCATATCGATCAATTTCTTCCTTCGAAACTTGTTTGATTAAAATCTTACTCTGCTGACCGACACATGCGAAATCTTTATTGCGTTTAGGATGGAGTTTCCGATTGCAACGTGCCTATCGGCCAGTCTCTTTATAGCAGAGCCCACGCCGTCGGCAGCCCCCTTTCCGTGTCCTGACTCAGTGTAAATCCACTGGAATCTTTGTATTTGGTATTTATTGCACACTTCTTCCATGAGATGCAATGTGAACCGATTCCGGTATTGTGAGGATGGTGAGTCCGAAATAATTGTGATTTTCTCTGAATGGCTGCCGATTTCCGCGAGAATGCTGTCCAAGTGAGCGATAACAGCCTCACCAGTTTTGCGCAAGTTGTCTGAAACTGTGGCAAAGCAGACCGGCTTCGCATCAGGTCCACTTACATGTATCACTCCTTGGTGTATTACCACCTGTCTGTGAGCATTTCCAAAGTGTGTTGCTTGTATTTCTTGTGCCCATTTACAAGAAAAATTCTCTGAAAAATCGATGTGCAGAATCACTTTGTTTTCAGTGATGGAATTTTTGACATACTGAATCTCTTGGTATTGATGATGGATTCTGTATTGGTGACCAGAAAATTGAGAAAGGCTTCTTTCAAACTTTTGTGTCACTTCAAGGACAAGTTCACACCTTCTTGAACATATCATCACGCCATCATCATTTTTCTCCTTGATAGTAGGGAATGTGTGACATGGAAATGTTGATTGTGTCGATCCATTTCTTATCCTTACAGGAGTCACACAATCGATGTGTGCACTCAAAGTTTTGTGGAGAGCAAGTAATTCCTTCAACAAATGTCCGCTTTATGCGAGTAGAAATGATCCTGTGTGAGAAGAGAGAATCCGTCAAAAGTTGCATATTTGTACATTGCTTGCAGAGGCACTGACTGCGATTATTCACATTTGGCATCTTAAGATGTCTCAAGTCTTTGATGTACCTGTAGAAGGTTGACTCAGATAGCTGCAATCTTGAATTTTCGCTGCAGAATTTTTGATGTAGAATATTTACTGAGAAGTTGTAGTATCGAACTTGCACTTTTTCGCCATTTCTGCTGACAACTACTGGTTATTCGAGTGTTATCATCTCTCTCCAGGAAGGCTTGTAAATCATCAATGTTGCATTTTGTAGACCGATCTTGGTGGAGAACTCTTTGTGGCGCAGCAGACGCAACTGGGTAAATCCAATTTATTCCACAACATTTGACGAAAATGTGTCTTTGATTTGTAAAATCCATATTTCTGAAGCGATTTCAATAGTTTTTTTTTAATCGAACCGTAAAGATTTCATCTATAATGGCATGGTTTTTAAAAAGTCACAAAGCCAAGACCTTCTTCACAAGTTGCCGTTTTTTGCCGAAAAAAGACCGAAAAGGCATGTCCAAAGTTGCAGTACTCTCACTTCAACACAGATTTTCGATTAGAAACATTAAAATACACCCACTAATATTTATATCATCTGAAAGAAGAAGATCAGCTCTTTAAGACAGTCTAATTTTAAATGTATAATCAATATTAATCATTGAATTTTCACTGGGTTTCCATTGTCCAATGAAAAAAATGTCCTCTGACCGAGACGTTTTCTGTCCTCTGACCGAGGTACCTTTTCTCGAAGAATATTGATTCTTCCATTAAGCGTTTTGCACCAAACGAATCCTCTAGTGTGCTAGTTTATAAATCCGTAAAGAAAATTCAGTTTGATGCCGTTATAAGTGAGCAATATTGATTTAAAAATATTTTTATCCGTTTTTTCGACCAGAGAATTTGAATATTCCCAAAAATTTCATATGGATGCTGAAACCAGAAATTTTGTCAGGAATCGATGAAATTTCACATAGGAGGGATCCATGCTCTTAACATCTATGCAAAAGAAATTTTTCATTTGTATCAATTAACCCTCTCAAAATCTCCAAAAACCACGAAAATGTCCTCTGACCGAGACCCTAAAAAATCTCGGTCAGAGGACAACGTTGAAATTGAAGATCTCGGTCAGGGTACAAGGGTCTCGGTCTAAAGACATGATAATGTATGCAATTACATTTAGATCACTTCGTTTTACGCGTTCAAGTATTCGTCCTAAGTTTCCGCAGTCTCATGAACCCAAATGCTGAAACCGAAGAGTTTCCTGTTTGACATCAATTTGTCCTCTGACCGAGACCTTAAAAATCTCGGTCAGAGGACAAGGTAGGTCACGGTCAACAGACATTATATGTAATACGTTACATTTTGGTCACTTCGCTTTCCGCATGCAAGCATTCATCCTAAGTTCCCAGTTTCATCAGCAACCCAAATGCAGAAGCCGAAGAGTTTCCTATTCGACATCTATCTGACCGACATCAATTTGTCCTCTGACCGAGATGTAGAAAAAATGACTTTTTAAAAGTGCTAGATTTCTATGGAAAGTTTTTATTTGGTGTGGTCGCCGCTAATATTTTCGTGTTCAGCGTAAAAAAATGAGTATATATGCAAATTTTCACGGAAATCTGAGACCCAAAGTTGAAAAGACAGAAATGTTGTGGAATAAATTGGATTTACCCAACTGTAGAATGGTGAATGCTAATATTCCTGAATATTTATTTTTTATTTATTTTTCACGAAAAGATTTATGTGACATTTATGTCTCGGCGAGACTTCAAGGGCACAAGAAAAAAAAAAAAAAAAAACGCAGCAAAACAAATTCGATCGACGTCACAGGAGAGAGGCAAATGTTAGAAATTGAGAAGCAAACAAAAACATATCATCAGTGACTGAAGGCAGTAAGCAGGAGTTCGGATTTCAGGGCCCTCTTGAAGGAAGGGACTGAGGGAGCCGCTTTGACACTATAATAGGCGACTACGAAATCCTCTGTACTTCCTCAAAATTTTTTGTACCACTAGTTCGACGTACCGTCTTTCCCAGCGCCTTTTCCCTTTTGATGACTTCAGAGACTGCAACAGGGAATAATACGCAGTCAGAGATCTCTTGGTTGATTTATTTGATCTCATTGTGTCATTTACGAAAATGGCCGACGTGTTTACTTCATCAGAGGCTGCTGAGTTTCTACTGGAGTTAGGCATGTATTTATTGTTGCTTTGAGACTTCCAAAGTCGCTTTCTAATCCTCCAGACTTCGCGTTGTAAGGATGCTTTTCCCTTCCGAAGACGAATGATTTCAGTCTTTCTTTTCTTCTTTTCTCTCTCACTCGCTACGATTTGTCGTTTTCCTTTCTACTTGCACATCTCCTATGCTGCCTTGATCCTGTCTAGTGGGTCTAGAATTCTTTCTCCCTTCTCTGTACTTTCTCAAATATATGCGATTCTTTCTTCTATTGATTCTAGCCTCTCGTGTTGTCATCTCGCTCACCCTCTTCTGATAACTTTTCCGGCAAATAGCGCGTCGTTTTTCCATATAGTGTGGGTTGGTCATCTTTTGATTTTCTCTGTAGCGCGGGTCACGCTCTCTTTTCTTTTGTAAGTCTTCGGGCATTTTTATTTTCAAAATAAGAACACTGTAATGAAATCGTCGCCTGATGAAATCGTCACATTCACGTCGTCGCGCGGAGCAGACTAGAAACGTGGCGTCGATTAAATTGTGTTGACCTTATAGGAAGTGTATAGCAATGAAATCCTGCTCCTGCGCTGGGACTGTCTAGACGACATAGATAGCTAGACAACTGCATTTAGCCGTTCAATACTGTCGAGAAAATCATGCTGAATCACCGTCATATTGAGGCAATAGATAGCTTTGAGCGCTAACATCACTGATCAGGCTTGATCTAACTTACTGATGCACCGGTGTTATAGTTCTCTCTCTCCCTCTGTCTCAGTTTCCTACCGGAAACCATGGTTTAATATTCCGATAGGAAAATTAAACCCAACATTTTTAAGTGTGTTTTAGTTTCCCACTGGTTTTCCCCTGGTGTTGCGGCTTCTAGTTTCCTAATAGGAAAATAAAACCTGGTATCATTTTCCTACTAGGAAGCTAAAACCATGGTTTTATTTTCCGATCGGAAACTAAAACCTAGGGAAACTGAATCTCGTAACACCGGCATCGCTCTGCATCATCATTGTTGCACGTCTTATGCGATTGTTAACACAAAATGTAGGATATTACAGTTTATGAGTAGAACACACAGGCATGAGCTATTTCCCAGTTCATTAGAATCGTCACAGTAAATCTGTAATCAGACCGATGACAAATGAAATCAGACCGACGACAGATGAAATCAGACCGACGGTGCAGTTGCTGAAAATCAATGAAAATGAACAGTGGTGTGGTTCTCATGTCGAAATTCATAATCTGCGCCCAGAAAAACCCCATTGCATCATCTAGTTGATTAAGAAAAGCGATATGACTTTTAGTCCCCCGAATTGCCCGGCAACGCAGACACCGTAGACGACGTGCAAACTATGAGCACTCGCCCGCGCGCATTCATCATTCCCCATGTTTTAACAGCATCAGATCAAGTGATTTCTGACTCTTAGTGCAGCGCGTAGAAGAATAGAATGTCTTTAACCACGGATGCCAATTGGGTTGCTCCGTAATTACGCGCGTGGCATGTCACAATGCAGGAAATAAACTCAATATGACTATATGATATAGATGCAAACGCAAGACCATACTAGGTGACATGCCACGCTCAATTACGTGTAATTCACGCGTAAACTGCGCGTAATATACAAATGACAGGGTTCCTACGGGAAATGTCAGGGAAATGGGACTTTTTTCTCGACACCTGGAAAAGTCAGGGAATAACGGGGTAGAATTTAACTAAAATGTCAGGGAAAAAATATAGGCTACTACAAGTTTAATGATAATTTGACCAAGTACCTGCATGTAGGTACTTTTCTATTGATCTCACTCTTCAACAATTTTCGTGTTGATAGAATTGCTCGAGTGTGCAACAATTTATACCACTGAAAAGATAACGATCAAACAATTCAGAAAATGTGCTTCAAATTTTCATAGCTTCATCTCATTTGTAAATAGATGAAGTTAAATCGAAACAAAAAAGTGGAAATTTGTCAAAACTTTCACAAAACCAACTGTTTTCTCAATAGCGTTTTATCACAAACTACAGCGCTGAGATTTGCAAAAATCACAACATCTTTTTCACAAAGCCTTCCAGATTAATATTGCGACATATTATTTACCCTACATGGTTCCCAAGAGGCGATTACTAGCAGTTCATGGAAAATAACTGATGAGTTTTATGAGGACTAAATATGCTTGAGAGTAAAACCATCATTTAAAATACCAGTGAGGTGGAATTTTTCGCGTTGCGCAATAACACAAAGAATGGACAATATTACTGTGCCATTCAATTGGTCTGGAATGCAAGTTACAACTTTATGGAGCATCTGGAAGACTTCGACAGAAATGTACCTACATGTAGGCCATTTTAACTCTTTAACATTTTTAGCCTATAGGCTGATAATCCTGAAAATATTTAGTGCTGTAATTTTGATGAGGACAAATGTAGAGCAACCATTAGAGTATAGATTCATTTATTTCATCTTAAGCTATAGACATAAACTGAAATATGAGATGGAGTGATAACCTATTTAAACAAATCATCGTTTCTCTTAGCTTCCTTATCAAAATATCCTTTCGAAGGTACGTTTCTCACTTATTTTAACAAGCTGATAACATAGCACTTATATCAAATATTCTTATCATGAAGCCCAATATCCAAATTGAAAGAAATAGGTCAAATTTTAGAAAATGACCTACATGTAGGTACTTTTGTTCTTAAGGATTTTTGGACAAGTAATATAATGCATGGCTACTGCTGGACAATCATTCAAAATACAACTATGGATTGGGAAGCCAAAATTTTACTTAAAAGCGCTTATTAAAAAAGCTAGATTCAAAAGATAACAATAAATTTTATGATTCCTTATGCTTATTCATTCATAACTTAAGGCAAAGATTATTTTATCAACTATGTTTAGAGGCTAAGGCCTATACAAAAATTAACTGAAAAGACATAGGCTGCTAACAAAACGGTATTATCATTGATTCACAAGTAAGAACCAGAATGTCTCTAACAGACACGATGCTTATTCATGTAGCATACTGAAACTGCATAAACAAGTCACATTCAATCTAATTTTAATCAAATCTTCTTATGATGGAAGCGTCTTTTCAGCGGCATTCCTTTCTGAACGTGTAGGGCCCAGCAATCACGTGTAGTCGGAGCACAGATGGGGTAGTTGGAGCCACAGAGATCGCAGTAATAGCTGAAAATGGACATCCCTATTGCATATTAAAGGCAGTTATTATTAGTGAGTGCATCTTACCTGGTCTTTATTCTGCTTGGAGTCGCTCGTCCATGTTGGCAATAAAAGCAAAACTTTTGATGGCGCTTTCCCACGGGAGTGAATTTTTGAAGAACGTGGACACATGGGACATCTTGCTGATCGACGGAGACTCGTGGACGTGTTATTGGCCTATTTGCTGTCGATTGAAAATCTTGGTAACTGACTAATGCGTTTGACAAGTCCATTTTGAACGATCGAGCAGTGCTTCAGAGTTGGTACACGAAAGTACTGCTTCGCAAGGAAGGCATTAGTGAACAGGAAGCCGATTATACCAGCAAATTGACGATAGTGGGGACTCTTAGTTTTCCATGAATCTTCGAGACCAACTGACCCCGTCCTGACATGGTTATGTATGTCAATAACAGCTGAATAATTCAAGTAATCTTCAGCAACTTTGTGTCTTGAAATGATGTCGCCGCGTTTCGTCGTCCTTGATAGCCCGGCAGTGCTTGTGGAGCATGTAGAAATAAATTGCTTTTCTTTTAGATCTTGGAACTTAACTGCAAGCAGAGCGACGTTTTCTATTGCTGACATGGTCGACATCCATTCCCCTCTATTTAAGTTTCGATTCAAGAGTTCTCGCGGATATAAACGATGGGCAGTCTTGACTAACATAATACTGTACAAACCATTGATCAAATATAGCTGCACGGCACTCTTCACAGAGCCGAACCACGAATCGCCAACTACGATCCTGCCAGTAGCTTTCCAAGGACTAGTCAACCTAAGGGTGCATGCTGTAGTTGATCCAAACTCTTTGACGTACTCCTTATCTCCCATGATATCCTTCCCTTCGTATAACTCGATGTGTAACACGATCTTGGAAAGAGCATCACAAGTGGTTTTCAATTCATTGCCGATTGGTCGAGGTTTTCTGATGATTTTCATTTTGCCCTTTAGGTCATGGTGAAATGACTTCACCATACTCTCGTCGACGCAGAGATAATCTCCAGCTATCACTGCTTCCTTGAGACGTTTGTTCACTACCTCCAAGAAATCAAGTATCTAAACTTCAGGTCCGTCGAAATATGTTTTTGTAACAGAAACCCTATCACCTTTCACCAGAATTTCTTTGCTGCGCTTCTCACTCATTGTGGATAAGATTCGACGCATATGAGGACACTCACGAGCTCACGAATACCATGCTATGATGCCAACATTGCCATGATCGACAGAAGCGAATCACGACAACTTTGGCAGCCAATGAAATTCCGTTTGTGTCCTATGGGTAGAGGCGACTTTAGAATACAATACAACCTCGCGGAATCGCTTGGGACAGCCAGGTCAGATTCTGACATTGATGTGAGTCACACAACAACGCTGACTTTTTGTTTCCTAACCTTCAAGGACGCGTGTGTCTTAATTTTGCGATGTGACGGAAATGTGAAATGTACGTGGTGTGATCCAAAATGTCCCGGACTAACCTACTTGCAGATAACCTGTGATAACGAATACTACTTCAGATGTAAATTTAGGTCTTTAAGGCATGAGAAATATGGTCGCCGAAATTTTTCCGGTCAGTTTTCTATTTTTTCAAAATTTTCAAACATTTTTGTCTGAATTTTAAGATTTTCCTATAAATTCTAGCGATTTAGAATTAATATATTTAGATTAACTTGACAGTTAAGCTATCACTAATAACCTGACTAATAATTAACGGAAAAACAAATGTTTTGTTCCAGAAAACAGTTTACTTTTCAATGTATGAGCCGTTAGCATTCGTCACTTTTTGCCAACGAAGTCTCAATTCACAAAAAGCTTTATGAAAAAATTCCGGTGTCAAAGAATCAAAAAACTCAGTAACTGCATCCCGCAGTTCAACTGGCGATTCAAAATGGTGTCCACGAAGATGCTTTTTGAGGAATCTAAACAGATAGAAGTCACTTGGGGCCAAGTCAGGTGAATAAGGAGGATGGCTCAATAGTTGAAATCCGTTTCTCGTTAAGGCATTGGTTGTCTCCTGCGAGGTGTGAATCGGAGCATTGTCATGAAGCAAATAGAGGGGAATGTTTCGTGGCTTTCTTATTTTCTTCCTCGCTTCAGATAACAGATTGGAATAATATTCGCTATTGATTCTTACTCCTTTATCCGCAAAGTCAACCAGTTGGATTCCCGAAGCGTTCCAAAAGACCGTCAGCATCAACGACCGGCGATGTGATGTTCCGGATCGCATTTTCAAAGGGGCAGACTCGCCTGATTTTCGCCACTCTGCAGATTCTCGCTTACTTTGAGGCAGATACAAACTTAAAAGGTGTTTCATCCTCTGTAAGGATGCAGTTCAGAAACTGATCTCCGTGCATTTCGAGGAGATCCAAATTTGACTGTGCCGCCAGAAGTCTGTTCTCCTTCATTTCAGGTAACAGAAACTTCGGTACGAAACGTGATGCCAGTTTGCGATATCCAAGTCTTTCGATGATGTCATGACAGGAGTGATAACTGATTCGCAACTCTCTTGACAACTCACGGATGGTTATCCTTCTGTGTGCTGTAATCACTTCATCGCACTGACTCGATTTCTCTTCCGGAATCTCCTGCGCCCGACCAACAGTTGAAAAATCTTGCTCCACAGATTGTCTTCCGCGTTTAAATTCGCTTATCCAGAAATAAGCAGTAGTTCTCGATGGAGCTTTGCTTCCATATGCCAGGCTTAATTCCTTTAGAATGTCACCATTAGCGAAGCCGCGGATCAGGAAGTATCGTATCACACTGCGATATTCGACTGAAGACACGCTTGTCACATCCATCATGAAAACTGATAGAACAAAGAACCATCGTTGACACGGATTTCTTAATGAATGCGTGCTGAATGAACTTCACTGATTGATATCGTAACACATGAAGCAATTAACAAAAGACGTGCAATATTCATGGCAAAGATATCCGTCAAATAAGGTACAAATCAAAATCAATCTAACTATAACAATAAGACAAATCGGATCTCGATCAATTCAGAAAATACAGAAATTCATGTTAAAATGTAAAAATATTTTTTAAAAATAGAAAACTGACCGGAAAAATTTCGGCGACCATATTTCTCATGCCTTAAAGACCTAAATTTACTTCTGAAGTAGTATTCGTTATCACAGGTTATCTGCAAGTAGGTTAGTCCGGGACATTTTGGATCACACCACGTACCTACATGTAGGCCATTTTCCCATAGCGCCATTCCTGTCCACAAATGTATATATGTGAAGCAAGGATTGATTCAGACCACCGGATAATGTCGAACTGTAAACTCATGTAAAGAATTTCGAAAGTATGTTTCTTGAAAACTTATATTTATGTGATGATTAAAGAAAAAAGAGTCTTGTAACATAGAATATTTGTCTTTTTTGTGAAATTCATTATGCTTGATATAGTTTGAAGTGAGAAAGCAATTATTTTAATAACAGTAGTCGCATTATGTTCATATAAAAACAAATTTCCAAACAAATAAAAAGAATTCGATGTTCTTCTCAAGTAGCCCCATAATAAGAAAACTACCTACATGTACGTAGGTACAATTCTTACTGACCTTTGACCCTTTGGAACTCAGATGAGAAATATAGGTACATGCAAATCCAGCTGTCCTAGATGCAAAGTTGTATCGCAGAATGTTATTTTTTAGATAAAAGTCATCTCAGTGAGCCATATTCAGAAAAAAATGCGAAGCAAATTTAATTTTCGTATGAAAAGAAGCAGGAAAAATATTGAATGTCGATTATAGCGAAGTATGAATTAGCTTTAGGTAAAGAAATAGCTTCATTATTTATTATTGGTATATCATCGATGTTCTTATTATATTGAAAACGAAGCTGACTACGGCTAGTAAGAAATATATCTTGACTAGATACCAATACATAGAAAATTACCTACATGTAGGTACTTTTCTACCGGTCTTCAAATAGATGTCATGGATTCAATATACTATGTATTCGTTAAATATTACAAATTTAGGTCAGGAATACAGTAAATTTCATCAGTACAGTAATAAGGTCACCTTTTTCAATGCTCACTTTTTCACAAATGCACAAACCATCTAATTTTAGAATATTTTTCCTCGGAAAAATTCAAAGTGCTCTTTTTGAAATAAGATTGCTCGGCAAATATTTATTCAGTAACCAAGAAATTGTAACATACGTTTTTTGGGTGTATTCTCATTTTGGAACTCCTTTCATTTGCATAAAAGACGCATAGTTTAAGAATGACAGCCTTTTGAAAATCAGTTAGAAAAGTACCTACATGTAGGTCACTTCTTGGTCAAATTATCATTAAGATAAGTACGTTTTAAGTATACAAACTATCATTAAGATGTACAAGACTTGAAACTCCTTCCTGCTAATGAAAAAAATAAAAGAATTAAAAAGAAATGCTCTTTTGAAAATTAACTGTAGCAAAGCTGACAAAGAGCGAAAAACAATAGTGTCGAAAAGATAAACTGATTGATGTTACGAGTTACGACAGACACGAGTAAAGCTTAACGGAAATCATCTGAAAAAGTCCAAACTATCGTGTGTATAACCAAACAAAATTCGAGTACTGTCGAGTGTCGAGTGCTGTCATTCGAGCTTCAGTGTAATGCTATTCTGAAAATTCTGTCGATGATAAACGCAATCTGCTATTCAAAATGTGTTATCTATCAACTTAAGGTACAATTATGGGTTATCTCCCCCCACGTTTTCAAATTTGTGTATAATCCGTAGAAATGAATCAATTATAACTTTAAGCGCACGTGAGTGAGGATATTTTCTACCCGCATACCAAAGCCTATCCAAATTGGACAAGTACTTTTTGAATTAGGGGCGATATAACTTGAAGTGAAGCGTTGCTGCAACTTGACCTGACTTCCTCTGACCTCATCGTCTGAGCAGAAAGCACTTGAAGTTAACAAAGTCATTTCCCGACAACTGAAGTGACGATGACCAAGCCACATCCCTTACACTACCATTTTCAACTTATTCCGACATTCTGAGCGTTTCATAATGCCGTCATTCAGGACAACCCGACGAAAAGCATCTTTTTTTGTGTTTATGACTTTGCTGATAAATGACCTTCATAACATTTTTTGATATCTTGTATTGGTTTTGTCAATTAAATGACCGCCCCATTTAAGTTGTAAATTACTTGATTTTCATTTGATTCAATATACGATTATGAATGAATGAATGAATGAACTTAATTATTAAGGTGTGGCAAGGTATAGTGGTCGTGGGAAGTTTTCAAATAACAGTGAATGAGACGAAGAGGGAGAGAGAACAATGCACACACGAGTGGCAAATGCATCGAACAGACAAGGTCAGATCAAGCAGCTGACACACTTCACGCTATCGTCTCGAATGCAAAAAGTACTGATGCGTGAAATTTTGCATATAGAAAATATACTTATATTACGTGTACCTGAAGTTTGGTGGCGATTGATACATTTTTGCAGATGCTATAGGCAAATTTGAAAACGTGGGGGGGGGGGAGATAACCCACAAGTACCCAACTTAATTGCAATTTATATGATGACATTTATGGAATGGAAAATCAGTCAAATGGAAAATCATTCATTCCGGCATAAAGAACTACCAAAAGAGGTCCATACTCGAGTCGTTGTACATAGCATACTCTTCCAAACTTGAATAACTTGAAATGAACTTGAAAATGCAGAGGTGTACAGCTGACATTCTCTAATTATTTTTTATTATTTCTTTACCTTACTAATTTTCCTTTTAGTAGCATTCTTGTTCTGCATTTTTGACTTTTAACTTACAGTATTTGTCTTTAATGATTTATTGATTATTAGTGCAAATTCTGTTTTCAATCTTCTTTGCTTACCTATCACTTTATATATGTGCATGATGAAGGCGGAAGGCCGAAAGCTCGCACGACTTTAATAAAGCATCTAGTGCCTTCTGAAATTTAACTCTTTTTGGTCAATTTTACAACTGGAATCCGGGCACGGGGAGAACCATCTCTACATATATACCTAATATCTAATTAGAAGTATTGATAGTCAGTTTTTCAGTGAAGAAAACTACAGTTGCTTCCAGACTGTCCACTCAGACTTCAGTGACCTTTTCTGAGGCACGGGAGGCCATCATGAGAAAAATGTCCATCGCCTTGATGCGCCATAACTCCCGGGCAATGCTATCAATGAATCTAGGGGAGATTGGCAGACACGAACTGGTTCTGGCTGGAGCATCAAGTTATTTTGACTCTTAACTTCTTCTCTCTCTCTCTCTTTTGTATTCGGTATGACTTTGAAAGATCATGATCTGTACATGATTTCTATAATAAAATTATTTACACAGTTGTACAGTATGGTGTCTGCATGTATCAAGGAAGGGCTCACTACTGAATTTTAGTGCAGCCCTTATACGCGCGAAGAAGTAGAAGCTGCCGTTAACCACGGATGTTCGGGGTGCTCCGTTTGCGCGTGGCAATGTCACCTTCAAAAATTTATCGAGCAATGCGTTTTGCTCCATTATGATTCTATAGGTCCACTATCAGTAGGCCTATTTCAGAAGGTCATTCCTAAAGCGATTAGACCACCAGTGGTGCATTGAGAGCATGTCGTGTTGTGGTGTCCTCATACATCCATGACCTAGAAAAATCCCTAATAACTTCCTGGGTATCTCGAGTTTTCAATTTTCCTAATCCGTAGAATTAGTTTGATTTTTGTATTTCAAAAGAATTATGCAGGTCAAGCTGATAGAGGTCGACCACATATAAGCTTTGTGTACATGAAAATTTGAATCGTCTGAGCTGATGGCACCTGCTAACGACAACAATTTTTGGGCCACAGGCTTAATCATTCATCTCGCGACAAATTGAAGTGAGCTGTACCCGCGCGATCTTCCCTTTGCGCACGACAAACGTGCACTGCATGACTTTGCCTCATACTTATAATCGAGTTCTTGCGTCGGAAACAAATATTATGAGCCGGAGGTTTGAATTTTTATACTCTGTGTGTAGGCCTACATAGATTCACCTGAACATGATTCATCTCCCATCAAGGTTGGTAAGTGTTTAAAACAAATTGTTTTAAACATGTTTTAAACACGTGTTTTAAACATACAAAAAAAACATGTTTTAAACATGAAAAAAACATAGCACTTTTTTAAAGTTTCTAAGGAATTTTTGAAACTTTTTATTCTACGCTTTGTATGTTAAATTGACTGTTTAAGTGGTTTTTTAATTAGATCTTTCTTATTTGATTCAGAACAATCTAATTGAAACAGTGCAGTATTATTTCATTTATTCATACAGTGCTTTGAGGGTCACGCACCGAGATATAAATAGAGTCAATGGATATAGTCAACCATGGGATTGGCAATGGTAACAACTGCCGAGCCGACAGCAGGTGACGTAGACGCTCTATTGTCTGACTGAACGAATAGTTTTTATCAGAAGCATCATTCGTGTGATATAGCGGAAGCATCACGTGGGAGGTGGAACCACCAGATATTATCCTTCTTGTGTTTGTGTACAGTGAATTCCTGTAAGACATGCCTCGAAGTTTAGATCCTGTATGGAGTTCGTTTTCGAAAACCACTGAAAATGGTGTTACACGTGCTTTATGTAGACGTTGTCAGAAGAGTATAGTGTCTCAAGTATCCCGAATGAAAACTCATCTGGAATCTTGTCATGGAGAAATGGAACCTTTGGATGTCAGGGATTGTGATATGGACAATGAGAACAGGTAAGCTGCTGATACATGTATCTGTAGAGCGATACAATTCATAAGACGTACGTGCATTTATTTGTACGAAGCTATTCGTACGTAATTCAGGACCATTAAGATAGGTTACATGCTGTACATGTAAATTCCAATAATGCATGTCCCAAGCAATAAGATCGCCTACACTTCAAACTGTAAGATTCTTGGATTTCGCGCAGAAAGTTCGAGATTCATGCTTCTAAAACCGTTTAGAATCTCTTAATTTTGCATTTCTCCACAAAATCCAAGCTCACCTTCTTACAGAAGTACATGTAGAACTTCTTACGTATACAGTGACAATCACGGGCTAATTTTAAGCAAAGAAATGCAGTTCAGGTAACAAAAGGATGGGTTAATGTACCGATATCAAGGACAATATTTTCGTATGAGAGGGAGTGGGTATCGATATCGACAGGCCGACATTATAGCTTAAACTGGTACTAACAAGTATTTGTACTTTCAGTGGGCCAACATGTATACCGAAGCTGCATTTATTGGCTCATGCATCGTCTGCCTAAACTAGGGCCTATTTGGGTATTTGTAAGAAGTTCATAATTTAGCTCTTTCTACGTGTTCTGCTCAGTAGAATGTGTACATATTATAAGCTTATAGTTTATGTTGCCATAATGTACGAAACTACATAAGCTAGCAGTTCACACGGGCAGCATTATTACACGGGACATGTTATTGCAAAATTATGCTCCTATAAACAGAGTGCTCCTTGAAGAAAAGTAAATAATTTTAAGTATGGCCGTCAACAGGTGATTCTCAAATATAGCAAGCTTTCTGTGAAAACGGCAGATCGCTCCTTTCATGATATAATGGCAGATATAAGAAAAATGATATAAGGTAATGACACAACGCGACGTGACGCGTTTCGAGCTTCGCTCCTCCTCGTGACCATCAAGAGTTTAAAACCAAAAATTAAATTCATTTGCTCGCTCAGTATCAGTCAACTTGTAACTTATTTCTATGACCTCATATGCACAAGAAAAATCAGATCGATAACATCAGTAGTACGGTCACAGACTAAAGAGAATCGAATTATAACAACCCCTAGTCTCCCCTATCAATTGATGAAAAATCGTCATTAAATTTTTAAGTTGAAAATGTGAAAGTTTGTCTTAAATTGATACAAATAGCTTATTAGGTTCTTCTCTTTCAGAGAGTAATAAAAATCCAGTTTCAAAAAGATGTTTAGAATCTACCTCAAATGATCTGCCTACAACCAAGAAAACCAAGCAATCTATTCTTCATCCAACCAAAACTTCAAAAGAAAGGTCCCATGAGATAAACCTTCAAATCACTAGGACTGTCGTTGCCACTGACGCATCTTTCAACTCTGTTATCCATCCAGAGTTCAAAAAACTTGTTGAAATGCTTCGGCCCGGCTTTAAAGTACCAGATCGTCATCAAGTTGCAGGACCGTTGTTGGATGAGGTCTATAAGAATGAGAAAAGTGTTGTATGCAAAAAATTTAATGGTTTGGAGGCCACTCTTCTTTTGGATGGATGGTCGGACATGGTCAATAACCCTGTGATTGGTGTGGCAGTCAGTGTGAGTGATGAAACCTGTCTCGTAGATGTTGTTGACACTACTGGGCATCCCCATACCTTTTCGAACTTGCTACGATATATAACAGAAGTCAAAGATAAATGGGGATTGAATGTTACTAGTCTCGTAACAGACAATGCAAGCAATGACGGCAATGAAGAAAAGATTGAAGGAAAAGTTTGAGGGTTTCTTGGCTTGCTTTGGCTGCAATGCCCACCTCTGCAACCTCTTATCAAAGGATGTGTGCGCCTTGAAGTCATATGATGCACTTATTCAGAAAATCATTCAAGTTTTGAAATGGTTGAGAAATAATAATGCGGCTATTGCTGAAGTGACGTCCAGGAATCTGGGAAGGGCGCCACTCCCATGTGAAACGAGATAGAATTCTGTATTCCATTCTGTGAATTATTTTGTGAATAACTTCTCTGCTATTCAAGAGATCACAGATCGATTATTGAAGCCTACGGATAATATCTACAAGAGTGTTGACCAACTGACCATCAAACGCTCTGCCGAAAATCTACTCTTGATTCTGAGCCCGATATCGGATACATTGAATAAGATGCAAATGGACAAAACAACAATTGCACAGTCTGTTCAGTATTGGATCGATCTCTAGGAAACAATTCCTTCCAGTTACACAGAGTGTAAAGCACTGGTTGAAAATCGAATGAAGGTAATTTATTATCACGTACAATGTATGCGCGCCATTTTCAACGCTTCAAGTCTAGTAGGTCATAATAACTCATGATATTGATTTTATTAACTATATAATAAGGCTTAAAATTTATAATTAGGTTTCTAAAAATTAATAGAATATTATCAATGCTGCATGGAGTGGAATTTATCTGAGTAGTGTCAATTTCTAGATTCTATGTCAGTTGAGCAATGTAAGCACATGTCCAAAATAAGCATTGCAACAATAAAGGCTTATATACTTGTATGCATGATGTAGTCACTATTTGTGATGTCATATCGCTATGTTTTTTTTCAATTGCAGTACTAGTGTAGGCCTAATCTTTTGTGATGAATTGTTATTAAGGTGTTTAATAAGCAATAATAGTCGCAAAACTCTTGATTTTATCATTTAGAACACATATGAATCATGATTATTTCAAAGTACTAAGCTTACATGTATTAAAAGTTGGTAGAAGAAAAGTGGGATACCTAGAACTAATATCCATTAGAAAAGGGTAAACTTATCATATTTCAGTCACATTTCACTGTCAGAGTTTTTTATAACCGTAATTTGTGTACAAGTATGCTGCAGTATAGGCTAGTAATTTTCATAATCTGTGATAGATTATTCAATACTTCTGCATAACGACAGACCAAAGCCGTTTCAGCCCGAAAAATACTGTTGATCATTGTAGAATGTAGGCTACACTCAAATAGCATTTCGCTTTGATTGATTGCACTAAAATAACATTGGTATTGGTATTAGGATCATTATAAGTGTACATGTAAAGAGTTGAAATGGGCCTAAATAAAAATTACGTACCTTATACATAAAAAAATCCACATGTGTAATTTACAAAGGTTCAGAGTAATCATGTATGCAATATAAAAATAATGTCATTCCACGAAAGTGTACGCTCTAAGTGCTGTTGAAATTTTTATCATATTTCATTGTCTTGCAGAATGCATTCACTGCCCCAACGTTGGCGGCTAATTTGCTCGACCACCGATTTACCGGTAGTCGCCTTACAAGTGAGCAGATTAGAATTGCTCAGAATTATATAACGGAGCAGAGCTCACACCTGACGGTTCCCTTGTTACAATACCTGGCCAAGGACACCGTTCATGTTTCCGGCCTCAAGCAGCGGCAGTGATATTGAAACGTGATCCACGGAAGGGCAGCGTACGTGTCGGTGTACCGCAGATACTTGCCGATGTTGCTATACCTCTGGTGGTGGCTACTTGTAGCTCTTCCGGTTTGGAGCGACAATTCTCGACTCTTGGGATGACCTACGGAAACCTTCGTGCCCGTCTTGGTATTGAGAAGGCCGGGAAACTAACTTTCCTCTATCGTCAGTTTAATAAAGCCTGACGATGCTTCGTATTTTATACTTTTTGTAAAAAGTTGAGATAAGAACATGATACATGGAATATTCAAAGTTTTGATTTACAGTTTCAACTTTGCATGGGTTACTTTATTAATGAATTAAGCTTATGATGTTGCTTTATCGAATACTGTTGTAAGCTTATACCAACCAAGGCATTTATAAATATGTATAATGGTAATTGATTTGCATGAAGATTTTGTAGTTATATGCTATTCATGTAGCCCTGTATTATGAGAAATACTTGTAGGACCTACAGCATAGATAAGATATGGCAGGAGTATCCGGGAATGTCATAAATGAGGTAACCAACATGACGATGTAGGCCTACATGGTACATTGTAGGCTACATTAGAATTAATTAAGTTAATTAACATTTACCGATAGTCTAAAGCAGGATTGACAAGTGTTTGAAATGAAATGCTTTAAACATACGAAAAACATGTTTTGATTTTAAACATGAAAAAACAGCTTAAACCTATAGCCTGTACATAAGCTTATTACGACAGAACTGACAGTAGGCCTAAGCCTGAATGCAGTTGTACATGATGCAGTAAATTTGATATCTAGCGACGTACCTGTAGGATACTGTTTTGCTAAACCTGCTACATGAAATATCTATGAAATGTAGGCCTATGTAGGGGTCTTGTAGGCCCTTAGTATCAATTGGCCTACCTATATCCTTACAGTCAGTAGATGACGCAAGTCAGACAAAATGACGCCAAGTTGGACATTTTGACGCAGTCAGACTTTTTGACGCAAACGGACTTTGTTCCGCACGCTCGCATCTCACCAAATTTGGTGTACAGGTTAATTTTGCTGAGATGTACTCAATACATGCTTTCAATACTTTCCGCCGGTTTCGGTTTCGGAGACTCCAGATTTTCGTTCTTACTGACGCAAGTCATACTTTTTGACTCACGACGGTATTCTGACACGTTGTACTATTAGACGCAAGTCAGACGTTTTGACGCATATTGAATATTTGACTCACGATTGCATAATAAGTTGGAGGGGAGAATCATGCATTCATAATCGCGATCAACCATCACAGAGTAAGTTACAGAACGTCTATACCTCTTCATATAGTTTAGGCTTGCATGCAAATATGGCCTGGTAGAATCAGAGGGACTAGTTGACGAGGTCCACTTAGAATTTATTATTCAAGATAGTCAATAAATAGGCTACCATAATCTAATTGAAGTGGGTAAATTTCAAGGTGCCGAATTCCATGACTATATAGTAGGGTGACCGCCTGTCTTGCATAAAGGCATCATATTAAATCGAGAAATTAATTTTTTCCAATATATGTTAGACACTGATGATAGAGCACTAGACAGATTTGGCAAATAACTCTCAGCAATTTTTAGTCGTCACTTAGCGGCATGCCGAAATTTTGCACAAAGGCAGTAAAAACAGAAAATGAAAACTGCGTCAAGATGCTCAGGGCAAGTTGCCATACAAATCCTAGAATTATTCATCTTGATCAAATGGTCACCTTACACAATAATGTAACCATAATTTGACAGAAGTTCTCAAAGTATCAATATTCAATGGTCTACAAAATATAAAAATATTTTTATAGTTTCTGGGTGCAGAAAATAAACAAACGGGTAGTAAAACTGCCCTGTAAGTCTCATACGATTTCTTAAATGTTCTGTAGTCACAAGTGTGACATTTTAAGCTAGGCCTAATTCTCAGTGTCAACTCGTGCGCGAATCCAATCTCCACTTATTTGTCACCTTGAAAAAACGCTTCTTCAGGGAAAGAATTTTGCCACGTCACACTTGTGAATTTTGCACAATAGCATTCCCATGGCAAAATCCTCTACAGCTAAAATCAATACAAATCATGAAAAATTTACAAAACTGCAATCTTAAGAGCACACATGAACCTCAAGCAGAAAACTGTGAAAATGACCCTTTAGTTTGAGATGATGAATTGATACGCATACAGTAATAACGTGAGCAAAAAAGTAAAAAGAAATGCCGAACTATTCACTACGAAAAACATAGATTCTATCTGCAATTTACAAATAGTGCTATGAATTGAATATTAAGGCCTATACTTTAACAAAGCTAGGGGACATCTCTGTCAATTAAGGTGCTTTTATTCGACATTCTTCTCTACAAGGTCACTTTGTTAACAGCTTGCCCCGGTCCACCTTATCATTCTAATGCTTATGAAACAAAATTTCAACAATATCTTAATTGAAAGTCCACTTCCAGTCCCAAAGCAAAGTAGCTGCATGCTATAAAATAGTGTCATTTCTATAATGGCGTTTACCACAATTCACGTTTTTTGCAGTTGTTTCAATTACATATAACTTTGGGAAAGCGTGTATGGGCATGTTTCGCCTGTCTGTTCATTGGAATTTAAGTGCAACATAAAATTGTCAACATCCTACTGCTACGAATACAAGCCTTATATGCATAGTGTCAAATAGGTACATGTATATTCGCATTTGCAGGAACGGACAAGAAAATAATTTCATACTATAATACATTTCTACTATAAATTTATATTTTGCTTCAAATGAAAAACGGCTATATAGCAGTGAGCTCAATAAAACACAGTAAAGTCATCGTTAAACACCAGCAAATAATCTATAAATTAATTCATCGATTTATGTAATACAATTAGCCTGGATGCGTATGTACACAAACTTGGTTGTAGAGAAATATGGACCGAAAGGAAGGATGCTTGTCAAGAAGCAGTCAACTAGCGGCATAGGAACGAAGCAGCATTTTAGGTATGAGTTCTTGAAAAGGAATCTTCTCCATTTCACATAGGCCTGCCGTGAAACAGATTTTGAAGCTGCATTTTGCTGTCGAAAGCATAGAGCAAATTAGTGTTTTGCCTACCTCTCAGAGTAGCACATAATTTGATTACAAATCAAAAAGCAGAACACCAGGAGAATAATCTTGAATACAAATGGTGCAATGCTTGAAATATATCTAGGACTGTGAAATTGGAGTTGCCGTTAATCACAGATGTACATCATTTATCTTGAGACAAATGTGGATCTAGGATAATTAATTCGTGAACTTTATTTTCCTCACCGGTGTTATATTTTCTACGAGAAAAAATAGCATGCTTTCAAATGGTAAATGTGCTTTAAATCAAATAGAGTGCTTTATTATCATACTCAAATACAATAAAGCACTCAGACTTTCGGTCGAAATTTTGAAATTCGGTCGTATTGAAAGATATATCATTTTGAGCAATGACTTGTCTCATGTCATTGTAATAATAATGGATATGGCTTGCGGTTTGAATTTAGCCTGAATGAGGGTATAGCCTATGCATGTACTTTTTCATGTACTACGGTATCATCAGCCCGTCTCTATTTCTTCTTTCATCTCTTAAAAAGGATTCGTTATTTACACCAAAGTATAATTTGTTAGGAAGAATTTTTCCCATTGCTTCATAGTTATCAAAATTCATCTAGAGGGATAAAATCGACACTGCAGCGACTGGCTCATCAATTTCTCTGAGCATCAACGTCGAAAGTCCTGATTAATAGACTGTGCTTGAGGGCATTTCGGTTGAGGGTATCTGAAGAGTCTTTCTTCGGGATAGTGTGGTGCATCAAGTAGATTTGTAACTTACATGTGTGTTAGCTGGGAATTCCGATTTGGGACAGTACCATAGTACCTGCAGTATTCTAGTTGAACGTAGTTTGGTAGACTACATGTATAGGCCTACTTGCTTTTCATCTTATTCCATTTGTTTCCAGTCTTCATGGATTGTATAGGCTTGCATCCTTCGCTATACGCTTTGCTGATGATGCTTCCCATTTTCTGCCGTCCCAATTAACGTCTCCCATTTTTGTTTGATCTCGCTCGTGCAGATTTCGAGAGATTTTTGAAAACCTGAAAGCTAGAAAAATTTGTATTTGGCTGGGGAGGCCTGAATTAATGGCAACATTTTGATAACGTTGGAGAAAAATAAATACTAATTTTAATTATCATTGTTCTATGATGATACTGTATTACTAATATAGAACTACTATAATAAAGTACTATAAATAACTACCTACAATACTAATTATTGTTTTTGGAATTCACACTGTATTTGATGAATACGATTGTCGCAAACAGACGATGAACCAAAAGTACGTTGAGGTATCTTCTTAAAGAATTTATTGGCTATAAAATTGTAATAAAAACTGTGTAGGGCTTTCAGGACCGACGTTTCGTGTATTCACACTTCTTAAGGGGCAAAAAAGCTAAAATAATCAACAGAAAGTCAATAGAGCGTCAGGAGGGACAAGCATAGTTATTTACGCAGTGGGTTAAAGAATTCTACCCTTACAATAATTGGTCAAAATCTTTTGCAGAAGTTTACCAGAAACATAACGTTATAAGGATTTTTTGTTTTGCTTCATCTTTGAATTGACAATTTTACTATAGAGGAGTAGAAGTGCATGCCACACGGACAATTCTCTGAAGAAGGTTTACTTAAATAAAACTCGGAATCATTTTCAACTACTGGACCCTTATTTATGTGGATATGTTGAGCTAAACATTCTTTTTGCCATTCCATTACGGCCGGATGGGTATGTCATCGATCTGCATTGTTAGTGTAGTGAGTAAGCAAGGGTTGTCCGCCGATATTTCACATGTCATTTTTACTATGAAAGTGGTTCGTTATAGCTCCAATTCCAAATTAGACGGCCTTAATTGCATGATTAAGGCCGTCGTCTAAATTTGTCGTGTGATACCATTGTGGTAGGAGCATCTTTCACCGTCACATCTCACTCGTATTCCCAGTGAAAATGGCATTAAGGAGATTCCTAATTTTCATTTCACAATTATGATTAGTGATATTAGTAGATATTCTCAAGCTTGAATGCTTTATAATGTTCTGAGCTGCATGGGCTCTGTAGAAAATTATCATTGATTTCAGTCATTTACAGATCAAATTCTTGGATTTTTGATGTCATAGATTTTTTGTTCAAGTAACACTGCATATACCTTTCAAATGATCAGCCTAAATCGGTCTGGCGCTTACGCGTCTTCAGTGTTACTTCCTTTCGAGTTGACACAGAGATGGGTCGAATACATGAATAGGCCTAATCCATCTGCTATGCGCCTGATCGCACGAGTTCAAAGATCATAGTTCCACAGAACGATAGTCAAACAGCCACAACGAGATTCTGTATAGGAACAATGCCGAAAATGAGACTTTTACAGAATGAAATAAAGCTACACGAAGCTGCGCATCTGTCGAGTTCTATCCGGTTCCTTATCTTGTCAGATACGATCAAAGAAAATACACATTTCGATGCAATAGGACGAAGATTTTTTATATGCAGTTTCTTCAGATCATTTTCTATGCACGACAAATCTGTTTGTGAGGCTATTCACATTCAGATTTGGCAAGCCTTCTAATGTTGAAAAATTACAAGTATTTTCAGTAATTTTTCATGTTATACCTCATAAGTCGGTAAGTTTTGAATCCTCATGGATGCGCTGCTGTATCCATTGGAATTAAAAAATTTACGCTGCTTGAGCTCCTTTGTCGGCATCTCTGTTATTTTTGTCTGTTTTTTCTGTTACTGCATGAATTGCTTGATATGAACGTTTTTTAGTTGTGTGCACGTGTAGTATGCCACGTAGGTAAGATGAGAATCGTCATTCGGCTTTCAGTCAAAAACGTTGTGCCAGAAGCCAGTGGATCCCCAGGATTGTCATAGATTACAATTATCTGTCCGATCTGAGGATTAGAATTAGTTGGGTTTTTGGATTGTTCATCATGTGCGGATAGCTTCACGCATCGAATGTATAACCAACGATATCGAAATCAAATACTAGATGATCAGCGTAGGGATAGAGGGATAGCAAAGCTGATATTCAATAATGAGATATAATTTTTTTAAGGCAGCATTTTTAAATTAAATCAAAAAAGTCATCAGTTAGCCAAACTGCTGTATTATTATCCAATTCTTACAAATTTTTCACCGATATGACGGCCTGTTCACGTAGAAAGGATTTTCAAATTTACATCTTACATAAAAATCAATAGATCAATGTCTGATAAGTTGAACATTCATCTTTGTTATTGAGTGCTTGGTTTCATAGAATTTATTAATATGGCCTCTCTGAAACGTATGGTTAATGCTTGTTTGTATCAAACGCTATGATTTTTGACTGTAAAACGGGAACTATGTTAGGAGAAGCAACTTAGGTTGATGTTTGAGTACACTTGAGGTCTTTGTTTGTAGCATGTTCTAGTAATGCGTGTATGGAGTGAACGGACTGCACTCACCGATATAAGTTTGCTTTTACACGTTTTGCATGTTATTTTCATACAATAACCATAGCTCTCAAACAGATGTTGTTGTCAACAATAACGCGCTGATTCAATTTAACACTTATGTTTGTAATGTGATTTTCTATTTACGAATGGCTTTGAGAAAATCCTCCATTCCAAACATAAGTGTAAATGGAATCAGTGCGTTATTGCTGACAACATTATCTGTTTGAGAGCTATGGTAGCATAACGTGTAAAAGCAATCATATCGGGAGTGCAGTCCGTTCACTCCAAACCACGCATTAAAGAACATGCCCACAAACAAAGACTCAAGTGTATTCAAACATCATCCTAAGTTGCTCTCCTAACTCTAGCTTTTCCCGTTTACAGTCAAAAATCATAGCGTTTGATACAAACAACATTAACCTACGTTTCAGAGAGGCCATATTAATAAAATCTATGAAACCAAGCCTCAATAACAAAGATGAGAATGTTCATACTCATCAGACATTGATATTTTGATTTTTATGTAAGATGTAATTTGAAAAATACCTTTCTACGTGAACAGGCCGTCATATCGGTGAAAATTTGTAAGATTGGATAATAAAGTAACAGCAGTTTGGCTAACTGATAACTTTTCTGATTTAATAGCAAACTGACATCAAAGTCGCGATTGCTACATATCCATTTGTTAACAAAGGATGCCAGGCGGATAACCAGAAAGCACAGCCGATAGCACGGGATATCCGTCAAAAACAACGAACCAGATATCGGTTGGATATCAAACATATCCGCTTATAAGATACGGATCTCCTTGGGATAAAAAAATTTGTTTATCCGCGGTAGATAGGACTGGATATCCAAGCGGCTCCTGGCGTAGAAATAATGGTGTGCATCCGTTCAGCCGTGAAGATCCGTGGATATCCGGAGAAACTATAAGATGCTGATCGGGCATCCGTTTGCTCGGAGGGGTGCGATTTAAAGAAGGGCGACATGCAGTGCTTCAGGCATCATCATTGTGCCTAATTTAACTATGGTACAATGTAGACCGAAAAGTAGACAGTAATTGTTTTCTCGTAATGATGATATCTGCACGATTGCATTAGGTGACAAGTTATTTTAGAAGTCTAATTATTATCGTATGTCTACAAGTGCATTCATACCATTGCTGTACCACTGCGATCCCTCTTGTTTTTTTTTAGATTCTCTCATTTTCTAATCCCAGCAAATAAAAATATCTTTAAGAACCTCAGAGCCCTATCGAATGCTTAGAGTGAATTTTGGTAGCCTATTTTGGCTTCAATCTCATAAATAACAATATCAAGAAAATAACAAAAATCATTGAAAACCTTAGTCTGAAAGGGAAGTGACATCTGCTGATATCCTTCTATTCTTGTTTCTTTGTCCTGTTCATATTATTATTGTTGTCAAGTTTTTCCTCAAATTTTTGCTCACTTGGTGTGAGGCCTATAAATGCTCTGCTGTTCCTTATCGCTTTACAAAGATCTATTGACAATTAGGTCCATTGCTTCGGATATTGTAACTTCATACTAGTGCTCCCCACCACTTCCTTGCTAAATTCACATTCCAAAAATTAGACCCTAAAACAATTTCTCAGTTTCAATTCACAAAGTCCTTCCTTCAGTTTCATGCATTTTCAAGGAATGACTTGCCTACTTGACGATCCCGTGAAATAAACCAAAGAATGTAGGGCAAGGCCTACTATTCAGGCCATGTCGTTGCCTCCTGACAAACAGAGTGTCAACTTGTTCAGTCTCATTTACTTTGGACATGAGATTGGCAATTTTGTAATTGATCGATTCGAACATTCTGCAAAAGTATATTTCGATATTACGATGAATGTTCCAGATGACAGAAAATTCCCCCTGCGATTAGCTCATTTATAGTGTGATGATCATTGAAACTTAATAAAGCTAATTATCTTGACAAAAAATAATATAGCAGTGTGGATAACATATGCATTGGAAGAAAGCGGAATGATCGCCTTACTTCTGTGATGCAAAAATTAATTTACCAGGAACGCTGTCTGAACTTAGATTGTAAATCTTGGGAATCATTTGATATATGGCCTATTTGATTCTATGTTAGCTTATTCTTTTGAGATAGATTAAGCGCTTTATTCGATACATAAAATTGTTGAGAGAACTTCTGTCCGTATGTTTAGATATGAATATACCGCATTGCATTATCGATCGTTTTTGAGTCAAATATACCAAATGCGTCAAATTGTTCGGACGCGTCTGGAAGTTTTCAGAATTTATTTCATGATTTTGAGTCAAATATACGAACTGCGTCAAAAAGTCTGACTTCAATTTTCATTTACTTCAGCTTGAGTCAAATATACTTCTTGCGTCTAATATACCATTTGCGTCATAAAGACCGACTTGCGTCACGTCACGTATCTGAAGTGACGAATTCAGTTGGTAAAAATGGTTTTCTGCGTCAAATTGTCCGACTTGCGTCATTGAAAATCTCCTTATACATTATTCTTCTTAACTTAATTGTACAAATTAATGTTAAAATACATTGATATCTTTGCAATATTTACAAAAAAACGTAGAAATTTTGAAAAAAACTAAAAAAACATAAAAAAACAGTGTTTAAAACGAAAAAAACATGTTTGTTTGTTTAAAATGAAAAAAACATGCTTTTTTTACCAACCCTGTCTCCCATGCATTTATCAAATTCGAATGCGAAATGTCCTCGCAATTCGTTGTAGCTCATTAGTTGCAACATATCAGTCCACCGCTTCCCTTTGACTTCGATGTGTCAGAAGATGACGATGAGGAAACTGCGATGGTTCAAGCTTCGTCACAGGTGACATGCCACGCTCAATCACGCGTATTTCACGCGTGAACCACACATGACCCCAAACATCCGTGGCTATGCGGGATATTGCTGCAATATCTCTTATATAAGCTAGTCTAGTCGGCAGTCCAATAGACTTTGCGTCTCATGTGTCAGAGGCTAAACAATGTGATAGGACCTCAATTTCATTCTCAGGGAAGACAGAAATGCTTAGCGGTTAATCCGTGGTTCAAGCAGCGGCGCAGACAACTGTAGACGACGCGCAAACTATAAACGCTCGCCCGCGCGTATTCATAAACATTAATTCCCATGTTTTAACAGCATCAGATCAAGTGATTTCTGACTCTTAGTGCAGCGCGTATGTACGCGGGTAGAAGAATAGAATGTCCTTAACCACGGATGTTTGGGGGTGTTCCGTAAATGCGTGGCATGTCACCTA